>JAHHFK020003172.1:0-335591 GCA_024533555.2 Aedes koreicus | reverse complement strand
TGTTACTGATCGTTTAAAGCAAAAAAAATTGTCGAAGTTCCCAAAAAAATACCTCGAATGGCAGGCAATATGTGGATGCGGTCTCAGAAGCGACATCTTCATCACGACTAGCACTCTAAATGGACAAATTTACGTAAAAGAGTGTCTGAATAAACGACTGTTGCCGTTCATTCGGGAACACAACGGTTCGGTGCTGTTCTGGCCTGACCTGGCATCTTGCCACTATGGAAAACTGGCTAAGGATTGTTACATTGCTAATGGTGTAAATATTGTCCCAAATTATTTCAATCCGCCAAATTCGCCAGAACTCCGTCCGATCGAAAAGTATTGGGCTCTGGTCAAGAGGAATCTTCGAAAAACAAATAGCGTAGCAATTGATGAGAAAAGCTTCAGGCGTAACTGGCAGAAAGCTGCAAAATTGGTGACGGATGACACTGTGCAAAAACTGATGGAAGGTGTCAAACGAAAGGTGCGGGCATTTGGATATAACAGGTCAAATTCACTTAACTGTATATGTTTTATATATGTATTTTTATGAAGTCTTAAATAAATGATTTACTTTTGATTTTCTCATATTTTCCATTTAATACCACTAATCTCCCGTTGACTTCTTTTTGGTATGCACATTCTTTAGACAACCCAATGTGCCAATTTGAGATATTTTGGCTTTGCGTGATTTGTAGTATATGAAATTTATTTATGTGTTTTTGACTAACATTAGCCTTAGATTGTAGTTAGTTTAACCTGTATGTTTACTTTATGTTTTTTTTCTTTTTTTTATCTGTGATTGTGTGTGTGTTTTTTTTCTTTTTCAAAAAATGTGTTTGTGTGTGTTTTTTTTCTCTTTCAAAAAGTGTTCTAGTTAAAAGAAATCCAGTTATAAGTGTTAAGACGATTTAGAATTTAAAGTTAATGTATTATGTAAACCACACTTTAAATTCCCATCCGTAATTTGTAATTCTTATTAACCTCGAGACGGCCGCGAGTAATCGATTCTATCCCCCTAACATAAGTTTTAAAATAAATGATGTATAACAATATGAAAACTTGGCTCTATAAAATCTATTTGATTGAGCCTGTACAAATAAATGATTAATAAAAAAAATGAAACTGAGCGATAACAGGTCCGTGATGCCCTTAGATGTTCTGGGCTGCACGCGCAGCAGCGCGTATTCTAGGCCGAGAGGTCCGGAAAATCGGTTAAATGCTCATTTTTTAGTCGGGATTATGGATTGAAATGGTTCATATGAACCTGGAATTCCCAGTAAGTGCTGGTCATTAGCTAGTCCCTCGGGATTACATTTGACTCGCTGAAGTTGACCAAACTTGATGATTTAGAGGAAATAAAAGTGGTAACAAGGTTTCCGTAGGTGAGCCTGCGGAAGGATCATTACCGATTCTAACCCCCACAAGAGAGAGGCGAACGAGAGGGCCAGATCAAACGTGTGTCTGGGTGGGCCGCCGGCTTGTTCGGTGGCCCAGGCCTGCCAATTGAGGATGGACCAGCCAAACGTGTTACTTCTCCATTGTTAAGAACTGTCATAGTGAAGTTGTCACAGAGGTCATATAACAAGGAAGACCGGTTGTCGTCGTACAGTTCTCCCTAGCCTGTACCGTGAGAGTTAAAATCTCCCATGATCAACCGCGGAGCAGGAAGAACCGAACAAATATCTGAAAGTTGTTTTTGGTTTATTGAGGCTCTAGGAGGAATATAAACGGAAGCAATGCAAAGGCTTTTATTTTTAATAACAGCCTGACATGCGACAACTTCAATACCTGGAATTGGAGGAAAATTCACTTCTTATAGAAGGAGTAGCACTTTTTGATCCCCAAAAGTACTCCTCCTCCACGTGAATCCTCACGATCAAGACGAATAATGTTGAAATCATGAAACGGAAGATCGATTTCGGGAGAGAGCCATGTTTCACAAATAGCAAATGCATCACAACCGGTATTGTGAGCCAAAAATTTGAATGATTCCAATTTAGGAACAAAACTTCGACAATTCCACTGCAGAACAGTGATCAAATCCCCGACCTCATTTGGAAAATTATCCATCGAAGGAAATGATAGCTGCAAGGAGGGGCCACTTAATTGTCAATTGCTTCAAGAAAGTCTTCACTGTGGGAAGCATTGCCAATACAATGCTTTTGAGAGGGTCAGAAATTTCAAGGTACTTGAAGATACCTTCGACAATGTTATCAAATGAGAACAGCCCGCTTGAGGAGGGGGCTTCTGTTCTTAAAAGCGGGGCATCAGGGCTTTTGGATGTCCCCGGGAGAGATGGAAAGTCCTGGGTGTAGTTAGTACTACGAAAACCAGGAGGAATTGGATTTTCCTTTTTCCCACCTTTTTTTGAAGTAGGCATGCTGGTCTCGGGCTTCTTTTCAGCAACTTTCCGTGGGCGGACGCGTCTTCGCTTCCGTGGGGCACCTTCCGGAAAACTGCACGATGTTCCCTCTTCAGCCAAATCAAAGTCAGACTCGTCATCTGACAGAGGAGCAAAGGGATTTGTATTAGCATCGGGTGATGGTGTGGCTTTTTTCACCATTTCGGCGAAAGATTGCCTGGAACGCTGTTTTAGCGAGCGTTCCAATTGTTCCCCGCGTTGTTTGTACGCCGGGCATGACGAGAGAGCATGAGGAGGAGTTCCCTTACAGAAAGCGCATTTTGGTGTGCTGTCTGCGCAGGCGCCATCCTCGTGTTTCTCCCCGCAGTTGGAACAGCGTGCCTTATTGCCGCAATGGGAGGTCGTATGTCCCATCTGCTGGCATTTTTGGCAGGTCATGACCCGAGGTACGAACAACCGCACAGGTAGTCGAAGTTTTCCCAACTCGACGTATTGAGGGAGGGCTGAGCCAGAGAAGGTCACACGAAACGAGTCTGACGGTGTAAACTTCTTTTCACCCTTAGTGATCGATACTGTGCCAAGTCTTATCACATCCAGTATCTTCACTGGAGAAAGCAGGTGATTCTTAAATCGACCAACCCCCTGTTTCAGCAGGATCTCAGGGTTCACACTCGTTTCGGTGACCACACCTTCAATTTCAATACCCCGAGCTGGGATATACACCCGATACTCGAGTGTAAAAAGCTGAGAGACAGCAATCTCGTTAGCTTGCTTAAGGTTGGACACAACGACCCGAAGTTTATTCGGTCTCACTTTTATTATCTCGGTCACGGCCGAGAATCGCTTCGTCAGATCGTTGGAGATCTGATAAACATTAAGAGGTTTCGTTTTGGGCTGAAAGAAGACAACCCATGGACCAGCTGAACCATCTGGATAAGCACGTGATCGGGTAACCTTATGAGCTACCCCATCATTTCGCGCCATAGATGATTCGTCTTCCGACAAATCATCCATGGCTCTCACGTGGGAGTTTATGACGCTCAAACCCTCACGCAATTAAAAATAATCGAACACAGAAAAACAAACTAAAGCTAAAAACACTCTCTCTCACACACACGCACTCACTCAAAATTAAATTATAATGTATTCAGGAGAAACAAAAACTTATCTTATATGTATCACTGATCTGCTGCAGCCGGTCAACGAATGTGCTGCTGCTGCCGAGCGACGATGTGTGGTCGCTTGTACGGGCTAGACGTGGAGCTCAGCGATGATGAAAATGATGACGATGATGAAGACGCTGGTCGGTGGTGGTTGGCAGATGAACGATTGCATGCTACACACGATGGACTGCTGGTGTGCGTGCCGTGAATAGATGCGGGGCAATATGGCTATTCGATTGCTAATTGCAATTAATAGCGTCGTTGCACTGATTAACACACGTTTTCTTCTTCAGAAAAAGCAAAACTCGATATCAACTGCGATGAGGACACTATCGAGAGAAAAAAAAAACTGCACTTGGAAACAACGCGTGACAAACTTTCAAAGCAACGGAGAGCGTACACAACGAACCGCACCGTTCGCTTGTTCACTGGACAATGATTGTTATACTGTTCCCTAAATTAAAAGGACGAAACCCAAAAATTACACCATTCATCACCCCTACCAAAAAATCTACCAAGACAACCATAATTTTTTTATTTACCGACCGACCGATGATTTTTTGTGAAAATCAATTTAGTGTTTCAAAACAGTTTTATTTTATACTGTTTGGGAAATTTTGTGTTGACTAAAGCGAATAAAGCTGACAATGCTTTGATTATAATAGAAAAAGCAACAAAAACCCTACGAAGACTGAGCATAATTATAATGCTACCAACTTACTTCACTTTCCATCAAGTTATTTATATAATGATAAAGTCGTTCATAACTATGTCTATTTGAAACAAACTGAACACTTAAGAATGACGATTTTGAAGGCAATAAACAATCCATTTAAAATGTTTTGTTATCGAATCGATAAGTTTAGAATAATCCTATAATTTTCTTATTGTTCAGTCTCGCAATCAGCTTATAAAGCCCGATTCAAATTTGGACGCATTCAAGTGATAATAACTCAAGAATTAAACAACATACGCGGTTGATCAAAACGTCAAACAACATACACGGTTGAATCAAAGCTTTCAAACCATAAATAACAAGTTATTACATTTCACTGCTTCGAACGAACTGTCGCACTTTACTTGTGATCGATGCCATCATGATCTGCTCAATCGCTGGTGACACTGTACCGGCGAGCTTATTTCACTTTAAACGCATTTGTTGTGCACTTGTCACTTCTTTACCGCATCCTCGAAGTTTTCGCTTGACAATTTTCCAATATTTTTCAATCGGTCTGAACTCAGGGCAATTCGGAGGATTAATCTCTTTGGCGAAGAAATTAACATTGTTAGCAGCATGCCATTCTAGTACCTCCTTAGAGTAGTGGCAGCTGGCTAGATCCGGCCAAAACATAACGTTGGTCTTGTGTTGCCGAATTAAGGGTGAAATCCGGTTTTTCAAACACTCTTTAATGTAAACCTTTGACGTCATTGTGTGAGATGTGATGAAAACTTTGATTTTAAGGCCAAAACTGCAGATTCCTTGCCAAATCATAAGTTTCCGAGCAAACTTATCAGGAAAAACAAATTTATACCTGGAAGGAATATGCCCACGACCAGTTGCCAGGTAAAACTTTCGTCCGGGGATTTGTTTATAATCCATTTTGACATATGTTTCGTCATCCATTAAAATACAGCCATCAAATTTCGTCAAAATTCGTTCGTATAGTAATCGTGCTCGCATTTTGGCCACTAAATTTTCAGGGAACGATTCGGATGTTAACTGGCACAAAAAAACTTATATTCTTCTCTTGAAAGGATTTGACGCACGGTGGAAAAGTTGGAATCGTATTTCTTTGACAAATCACGTATGGAGACACCTGGGTTGCCTTTCACGTACCTCAACACCTTTCTCCTCAGCTCTTTGTCCCTAGTGCCACTTTTATGATAGATGCGCTGTGATCTATCCACACTCAGAGTATCCTAGTAACCTTTGTTTACAAAGCACACCATTGACTTTGTGAATTTTAACACTTTTGCTATTTTTGAGGCAGACCACGAAAGATTCTCTAGATGTTTGTGGCACAATTAATTTTCTTTTCTCAAGTTCCATGATCCGCAATTTCGAGATGCGTCGATCAATCGAGAAAAACTTTTCACCAATTTCTTTGTCAATGAAACATCAACAAATGCCTGTCAAACGTTTTTTGTTCCAACCATCAGGGACGCGGTGGTGTATTAAACCGTGCGTCAAGATTTACTTTGAACCGAGCTTTAGTTCAATAAAGAAAATATCTGCAGGGAAAAATGCTCAACACAACATGCATATAAAAAGATTGAAAGTTCTAAAATAAGACAGAATTGTTCATAGATAAAACATCCCAAAGAATTTTGATAGTTTAGATACAAATCAAAAAAAGATTTTTTTTTCTTTTTTTTTTAATTTTTTGATATTTAGAATAATCCCCCCAACAAGCGTTTGGCCTAGGGCGTTTGGCCTACAGCAATAAGACCTAATGCCATTCGATCATATGACATTCCGCCTCATGGCATCATGTCTTGTAGGATTGGCGCCTTCACAACCCCTAAAATAAAAAGCTCAAGACAAATACACAAAAACTTTTAAAAATAAACAAACCCGCCTACAGGGGTTTAAAAAAAGAATCGTTATTTGCGATTTATTTCCTTCGTTATCGTTATTTCGAATTCGGTTCATAAAAAAAATATCGTTATTTGGGGTTGACTTCATTTAAAAAGGCTTTCGTTTTTATTAAGTTAGAAGAAGAGATCTAGAAAATCTCTATACATAAAAATGAATTTCGGTCTGTCTGTCTGTTTGAGTCTTAGAAACTTGGAAACTACTACACTGATCGGTGTGAAAATTTGTGTGGGAGGGTTTTTGGGGCCGGGGAAGGTTCTTATGATGGTTCAAGAGCCCTCCCCCTCTGGAAAAAAGGGCTCTCATCCAGGCAACTAAAACACAAAATGTGTATTTCTTCGGAGAGAACCATGTTCTGATAGAAGTTTGTACCCCTTCTTAGTCAAGAAAGGGGAATGCTTGATCTACTCTCAGTGGCACATTAGGCACAAGAAGCTAATCTTAGGTTTTGGAGGAAATTACATTAAAGTTAACAGGATACGGCGTAGTTTAAAGATAAAAATTTTGTCTTTGAAATGCTTCTACACAGAAAAAATGCTTCTACACAGGCTCTTCAATTTGTCATTTGATTCAGGTCAGTTCCAAAAAAATTGGAAAAACTCATACCTTATACCCATTAATGAATCAGGAAAAAAATCCGATATTCGCAATTACCGTGGAATTGATATTATGTCTTGCATCCCAAAGCTTTTTGAAGCTATCGTCAATAGAAAAACGTTTAGCCAAGTACAAAATGTTAAAACAAATTCGCAGCATGCATTTTTCAAAGGACACTCAACTTCCACAAACTTGTTAGAATTCGTGAACTATTCATTAAACGCAATGGACAATGGCAACCATGTCGAAGCGCTGTACACTGATTTTAGCAAGGCCTTTGACCGTATTGACATTCCTCTGTTACTCTAGAAGTTAGGAAAAATAGAATTTGAGGATACTCTGCTTAAATGTATACAATCATATTTAATAAATTGGCAACAAGTTGTCAGTTTGATTGGGAAAAAGTCACACCCTGTTCATGTTTTATCTGGAGATCGCTAAGCCTCGCATCTAGAACCTCTACTTTTTATTTTGTTTGTCAATGATATTTCTTACATTCTTAAGCAGTTCAAAATTCTCATCTATGCAGACGATATGAAACTATTTATGTAAATTAAAAATGACCAAGATCATGTAACTTATAGAAACGAAATATTATTATTTGACATATGGTGCAAAAAAGCTTACTAGAAATAAACGTTAAGAAATGTAACTTAATTATTCTTAGTAAAAAACGAAACACACCACTAATTACTGTTTCTCTAGGAACTGGAATTGTAGAACAATGCGAGAGTGTCAGAGATTTAGGTGTTATTGTAGATTTTAAGCTTAATTTTATCGACCATTATATTATCATTATCCATAGAGCAACCAGTATGCTAGGGTTTATTAAACGGTTTGGTCAAAACTGTCATGACCCATATACGATCAAAACATTGTACGTTGCATATGTCAGGTCTATTCTAGAGTATTGTAGTGTCATATGGTCTCCTTTTATGAAAACACATGAAGAAAGATTAGAATCAGTATAAAAACAGTTTCTCTTGTATGCTCTCCGTAAATTAGGCTGGACAACATTTCCACTTCCGCCTACGAAGCACGATGTATGCTTATTGACATTCAAACTCTTAAAGAACGAAGAGAATTTGCCATGATCTCTTTTGTTAATGATATTGTATCAAGTCACATCTCCTCTCCTAACTTATTATGAAGGTTAAATTACTACACCCCTCGCGGCATTTGAGAAATCGGAACTTGTTTGCGTTAAATACCAATCGGACAAACTATGCAAAATTTGGACCAAATAATCGAATGACATATTTTTAACAGGCATCAATTGACTTAACAATGTCTCGTAGTAACCGATGACATTATTTTATTTCTAGGCGATCTTTAAGAAGATAGAACTTAGTGTTAATATGTAGTCTACGATAGGTTGACGAAATAAATAAATAAAGAAATAAATATATGAATAAATAAATAAATAAAGAAATAAACAAATAAAGCTGTAACAAGTATTGAGGGGAATTTTTTTCTAGAATATAGCAGATTTATATGGAATGAAGCTTTTCATACTTACAAGTGAAACTTTCAATCTTTTAATAGGATATGAATATGATATGAATTCATGGAGGTCCATAGACCGAAGCTAAAACAAGTGTTGAGGGGAAAGGCTAGTCTCGGTCAACCTGAAATTCTCTGGAGCTAACGTGAAAGGTTGTTTTAAGGTCTTATTGGAAGCCAGAAGATCTATTCTCCTTTTCAAAAACTATCAACGTATTTCCGAGAGCTCTTGAATAACCAAGAGAATCCATTCCACCCAATAGTCTATTGTTCTTGGATCTATAAAAATGTCTTTGGTTACGCTTGTTGATCTTTGCATTTTCCTTCTCTGTTTTAGTATACATCTATTTTAGTATATCCTGTATAGGTTTGTGAGCATTAGTATTCAAAGTATTCATTTTTCTTTAATGGCAATGAATTAATGAATATATCTTCTTGTAATACCCTTTTAAGAGTAATAGCATCCATGGAAGACGCATCTTCTTTGTCAGTTAAAATTGATTTCATTGAAAGGAATCCGAAAAAAAATCAAACCGATACTCGACAATGAAGAACCCAAAACCAAACAACAAAAAAAAAAAAAAAATTAGTTCAACCCATGTGTTGTCAATTTTAACAAGACGTAAAATTGAAGAATTTAAAAATTTAAACTAACAATTCACTTGTTCGCTTTTGAAAAATAAAAAATGGAAAATGGAAACATTGTTTCGAACTACTTTAAAAGAGAGCAATTCCTTTAAATGCTTACTTTCAAAAGCTTATCTTTTGACAGACAAGCTATTTTGTCTGCGATTTACAGATTTCTTCCCTGCTCAAAGAAGCATCTCCATTACATCTGAAAATGAGGCAAGTTGAACAAACGCTGTTCGAAAATTAATTCTTTGTGGTCTGTTATGGATGAAATAACCCAGTTTTGGTATTTAAACGATATTTTTTGAACAACCAAACATGAAAGGCAGATATGTTTTTGTAACGAATGTCGCAGTTTCGGTGTGTTTTTCCAACAAATGTATTTAATTACCTTCAATTTTCATGTTTAGATAATAAAATCGGTTCAGTGGTTCAACAGTTATGAGTTTAAGAAGGTATGCATTTTTGAAAAGAGTCAATTGTCTGAATCACCCTTACGCAGAAATGGTCACTCTAATGACAAACTATACGAATAAACGTCTTTTTTTTTTGTCTTTATTATGGTGATCTCCAGTCTCCTAGGCGGATTACGGGTCAAATGTTTTTGGATAGGTGACGGAGCTGCCAATTATTGTGCACTTCTAGAGATCGAGTATTCTTTTCTATTGAATTGCAGAACATATACATAATTATCTTCACAATTAATTCTTATACTGGAAAATAGGAGGGACCATCAGAGCACCCGATTAAAGCACTCTAGATGGGGAGAGTGGGACTTCCAACTCCTCATTGCTAACAGTTTGTGAATAGAGGGCGGGCTCTTCTTCTCACTCATTGGGGCATCCTCATGTTAGATAGCTTGCTCTTATGACCACTTCTCGAGTACTTTTTCAAACAGAAGTATCTGATTTTCAAAACAAAGAGGGGAGGTAAGATTTAAACGTAAATTTCTAAAAATTTTCAGCACCCTCATGGAAAAGAGCATCATGTAAGGGAAATGTGATTCCTTGTGTTGGTGGCCCTAGTTTGCATGAAAGAGCTAAAGGTTTTAAGGAATTAAACGATATATTCTGAACAAATCATGGTACTTTCAGTGCACATCACATATCGGTGATGAATAATAGATTGCAACGGATTAATCATTTTCACTAAAAATCTATATGCGACAGTTATGCTTTTATGGGCAATTCAGTATCGAGTGCTAAATATTCGCATGATATTTTGATTACGGAACTAACCTTACAAACATTAGCGAGAATTAGAAGTTTGGGTTTTAGTTCCTCTTCGCCGAAAGAAAAGTTATTCAGTGATCAAAAGTCAATGAGTAGTTGTTTAAGCTTGACTCGATTTTCCAAAGTTTTCTACTGTAAGAGTTTGACAACAACATTTTTATTCGAATTTCTATTCAGCAAACATTAGGTCGGTAGTAAAAGACAGCTAGTTTTTTGTTAAATATTAACATGAAATGGTAAATTAAACTCTTCTCTATCAATAATTAAGTATTCACCATAAATTTCATACTCTACTTTTTCATAAAACCTGATCAGAATTGAATTTGTCAAATCAGTTTCATGTGAAGAAAGAATTACTTAATTAATAATTTAATTTCTTAATAATCGATCCAAACCTAGGAAAAGTGTCATAAGAACACAATTTGACAGCAAGCAATAAGCTAAGAAGAGATAAAACAGTAAAATTTCTTGACTTTTGTACGTTAGCTGAATATTTCTAACGTTAACTGGATTACGTGTATTACTCATCAGTAGATTCTTAGTTTTATACACGCTGTATCCCTAGATGAATTATCCTTCACAAATTTCAACATCCCTTCGCACCCGAGCCCAGTAAAGCACCAGCAGTGCCCATATGGTAGTCAATTAAAAATTCCTTCGCTTCCTTTGGCGATCCGAAAGCAACCGAGCGGTTCAGGACAAAGCCGGAATTCTTCAACCCCTAGGCATTGCGCACACACAACAGACACACACCCCAGCTCAACTGCTGCGTGACGATTTATTTTTAGTGCTACCGCGCACT
This sequence comes from Aedes koreicus, assembly GCA_024533555.2. Taxonomy (NCBI): domain Eukaryota; kingdom Metazoa; phylum Arthropoda; class Insecta; order Diptera; family Culicidae; genus Aedes; species Aedes koreicus. The sequence continues at coordinate 324,718 of JAHHFK020003172.1, read as the reverse complement.
CATCGAAACCGACAATCGGCACACGCCATCACATCCAGCACACCCCCTAGCTGGTTGGAACATTTCTTATTTCGGTGCACATGCAGACACCGACGCCACTCTGTGCATATGTATGTAGGCCAACAACGCAGATATGAATAATAGCATATCGCGCGCCCCGTTCGTTTCCTCGGTTCCGCTCTCATGCCTTCTCACAAACCTCGCACTGTGGACCCACGCGAGCAAGTGGGTCCTTTTCCTCCTGACGCGACAACGACGACGTCGACGACGATCGGCGTCACCTGTTTCCTTTTGGGTTGCGTAGCATTTGTAAGTGATATGGAGCGTATCTTCAGCGCATGGTTGTGAAAAAAAAATAAGTAAAGCGACACGTTGTTCCTGGTGGTGCTTTTTACTCAGTGAGCCTATATGAGTTAATGAAATTGGAGCGCGGTGGAAGTGACAACCAATCTACCTAGCAGTGTGTGGAAACGGAGCCAGCAGACGACCAAATGATTGTAAGACTTCTTCTTCACGGCAATTGAAGTAGATGCAGTTCAGTGACTTTTCCTGCCTGGCTGCCTCGTTTCCTTTATCGAAAATTGTGAGCATTTGCCCTGTGACAAGTGAGATTCCATTTGAGCCACATGCTGGTGTGATTTTGGCCGGAGATTGACAGAACTATTCGAGGACCAGGAAGGCGACAAGTTACCGATGACAAATTCATCGGGATTGAATTTCAAACCTGATAAATTTTCTACTGTAAAGCTAAATGCTTTTTAACAAACATAAAAACCTTCTAAGACCTGTTGTACCATAAGGCACTCAAAGCAGGAAGTATTTTTCTTCGCTGGGGATAAAACACATTGCGCACATGTGAAGGTGAAGATAGAAAAAAGTGAAGATAAATATGCGGTGCAGTGTGTTCAGTAATGCGTTGCAAGTTGCTGGGGTGTGAAGCGATTCTGCCACGAGCGAGAGGGGTAGTTCCATGTCCTTTTAGGCTAAATATATTTTTAACAGGAATGTAAGAATGGGTTCTGACTTTCGATCGGCACGTGCCCCCACCGAAAACTATTTCAATTAATATTCATGGAACCAGACTGAGGAACAACTCGATGGCGATTCTCCTTTCGACAGGGTTCACTAACCTGTCGGTGATGCTAGAGAACTTACGCTCGTTAGTCTCAAAATGATCCGAGCCTCCTTGCTCCCCAGCCCGCCAGTTACGGGCAATCGTAATTGATGCACAAATAACGCAATATGCACCGACCGATAAATCACCATTAAATCTATTACACCGGACGTTTCAAAGGGCAGACCCCACCTGGGGATGGTCAACGAACGGCTAGTCGCGTTCCTTTGGTCGCTCGTTGATGATCGAGATGGTTACGTGTGCAAAGTTGCATCTGCATCTGCAACAGAATACATTGTTGTGGATTGTTGTGCACATTGAGGTTGATTCGGTGATTAACTAGATGGCTGACAGATTGTTGGGGTAACTGCATGTTTCGGGAAAATCAAATGCAGCTTCAGAATATCAGCTTGGTTAAGAATTAGTGAGGTGGTGGATCGAATTACCAGTCCAGGTCAGTCGCGCGAGATCTTTTGGGTTGGAAATTTTGTCGGTTTTTTTCTGCCCACCCATCGCGACCAGATCACCTATCCGAGAGGAGTAAAAATAAAACATCATACATCTTTTAATTGAAATTCTATCTATGACTAACTGAACCTGGTGCATGCATTGCTACGCTTGCAACTAAAGGAATGCAAATTTAATAGAACTGGCGTGTTTATTGTTGTTTGAATTTTGTTATAAGTTTTGTTAAAATATTTTCGTTAGTTAATGCTAACCTTCACTTGCCAAATTTGATTCCATTTGCTTGATCATTTTTCGAGTTATACAGAGATTTGTGTTTTTTTTTGGTGGGGGGAACCTTCCCCAGTCCCAAAAAACTCCTGCACAAAATTTTTCACGCTGATCGGTTCAGTAGTTTCAAAGTCTATAAGAGTCAGACAGACAGATATACAAGCAGACAGAAATTCATGTTTACATATAGGGTACATGTCCCTTGACTCAGCCTTACATGTAATAGTCGATTACAATTTTAATTATAATTCATAAAGTTATTGCGCTGGAAAAGATATTCAACCAGTTCAACTTTGATAAGTCATGCTTGAAAAGACGTTTGCTATTCTGAATGGTAAGTTAACAAACTAACTTTATTAAGTTGAAAACTTTTGACGAATATGGATATGAATTTCGGTCGAAGATCACCATATTGGGTCTATTCGTGGATGCAACTTCTTCTCATCATTAAAGATTCTTTTTCCAATGAATCGTTGTCAAGTTTATTTTTATTACCCTCAACAACAAATTTCACAAAACAAATTAAAATTAAACTACTTCAACGCACCTCAATGATTTTAACATATGATCAATCAGCAATTTCAGGATCAGCTTTTTGAAAAATTTACAACCACAAACTCAAACAATTTCATTGAAACCCTTACAAAATCAACATTTTACTGAGTAATAAATACATCAATCAACTACAGGTTAGGAAGAAAGGAAAATATGTGTCCCGAAAATTGGATCTGCGATTTTCTTGTGAAATAATTTTTCATGTTTCTATGTGAATAGTTAATTTATAACGTGTGAATATTTTTTGTATATCCAGGATGCATCACTAATCATATCGGTTCAATTTAGCCAAATTAAGGTCATTTGAAGATCACGAAGATCATTTGTTCAGCTTAACCAGTAAAGCCATGGTAAATTGATGAAAAATGTCTCAACTGCTTCAAAACAAATCGATCATCATGATGCCAACATGAATTTGCCGATTGTCGCTGGATTTATGACATATTTGATACATAGGCCGAATGAAGAAACTAGGCTAACATTACATCCCGTTACCCTATAGATAAGTATAATGACCTACTCTGTTTTTCAGCTTTTCCAGGAACTTCAGGATTTCTTAACATACCAAATTTTCTTTTCAGTAGCAAACCAGTGGATGTCACATGTATTTTGTACATACATGTTACATACAAAAAAAATGTATATTATTTAGTATTTCATTATGACATCGTAATATTTTCATAACATCATATTAAATTTTCACGATGTGGAATTTAATCTGTTGTATACATGTTTATGTATTTTCGTTTTACATATTTAAATGTTCGTAAAGATTCATTTTGCAGCGTTTGGTGGGGCAATACGTGCGCAGGTCAGTCAAAAGCCGATGTATTAGTATATATATATCATATGAATACTTATTCAGAGATATTATTAATAGAATACATACATGATTTTATGTTTAGGTTAATTCGGGCTGCAGTGCAACTGGCTTTAGATGTTCTGTTGCTTATTGGGGCGGTCCCATGCTCTTGGTGGATAGTGCTAGTTACATACTTTTAGCGTATCGTTAACCAAAACGAACCCTGATGCTAACTTTTTCCCAATTATCCAACATCCCAGTGATTTCTCGTGGACGTGCAGAGGATTTCTCGGCTTCCTTCAAAGCGAGGATCACATCAATACGTTTCTTCCCATTCACTACTTGACCAGCATTCGGGCGAGGCCGGCGCCGGTATTGCTTCATTATGGGTCACCAGTTTTTACAAATGGAGGATGTATGTTAGTCCCAAACATCATCTGTTGGTTCTTAGTGTTAATATAGCTGATCTGGTAAGGAAGCGGTAGCATCCATGGGCGGTGAATCATGCTCATGCTCATGCTGATGCTCAGGATATTATCGGACATTATCGGGTTTATTTGAAACACGTGGAGGACTTTAACCAGGCGATGGTCTATCCTAACTCCTGATTTGTATAGTGCTACAAGGTGTTATGATTTTGACATGCGGGGTAAGATTTTAAACAAATCCAGTCAGTTCATCTGTTTCGCTGACTAAGTGAACATTTTTGGAAGAATATATTAGGTGGTAGCTGATCAGTACACAAAGCTGGAACGTGAAATAGAAAATATTGGATTAAAGTTGAATGCGTCCAAGACGAAGTATATGTGGCAGGAGGAATTGATAGAGGAATCGGAAGGATAGAGCTCGCTTAGGCCACACTGTAATAATTGACGGAGATGAAGTAGGACCGGTAGTTTTCTATGGGCATGAGTCATTCATAATGCTTCAGGAGGACTTGCAAGCAGCACTTGTGCTTTGGCGGTGATTGTGTAAACGGTGTATGGAGTAGTAGAAGAAAACAGTAGAACAGTAGTAGAATGAACCCTGAGCTGGCGCAACTCTATGGCGAACACAGTATTCAGCAAGTCACCAAAGCAGTATGGGTTCAATAGGTGGGGCATGTTGTAAAAATTCAGAATTATAATCTCACAGAATTGATGTTTGACTCGAATCCGATCATAACAAGGCAGAGTTATGCAGTGAGCAAGATGGTTAGACCAAGTGGAGCAAAGTCTTGGAGTTGTGGGACACTAGAGGAACTGGAGACAAGCAGCCTTCGGCCGAGTTCCGTAAAGCAAAGCAATTGTGGTCCTAATGGGACGTAACATCAACATAAGTGAGTAAGTTATAAAAGAGTATTACAGAACACTGATAAAGATTCATAATTAATATTGTGATTCTGCCTTGAACAAGGTGTAAAGACTAAACATTGATTTCCAAAACAATTTTGGTATTCAATTACTGAAGTGCAATACACTCTAAACATTTCGCGTTCCAGAATTGAGTTCCCTTTGCCGTTGCCGTGGCACGCGTTCACTGGATGAACCATTGCCAGCACCGTCGGGGTTGAAGGGGAGTGTTCCCCAAATCCGCCGGCCGTAGTTTTTTAATAGTGGCACAACATCGGGGTGTAGGATTGCCGCCATGTGGGAGCTAATCATCAAGGATTTAGCATTCAAAAACTGGATTAATTCACTCGATGCTCAGTTCTGCCAACTTCCCATAAAGTAAATCTCCCATGGGGCAGATATGTCCGACATCGTCCAACGAAAAGTCACATCGATTGTGCCAGAAGCCCATTGCATGACTAACTATATCGGGCAGTAATCACTGAAAGTTGGAACGGGGAATTTGACCAGACTACTCACCAGTCAGGGACTTCTTTCCCTTGACGGACGATGGTGCTGACCGTGGCCAAAGCTTGATTTGTTGTGAAAATAGCTTCATTATTGTCGGTTTAATTTTGCTAAATTGATACTCGAGAGACCGACCAGCAGCGACGCTTATCAGATTGAATCAAAGTTTCGTTTGTCTGCGTTGTTAGTGCGAGGTGAAAGAGAAGTAGATTTGCTTGCTGGCGTCCATTCCCAGTTGTTGCGCTCGATGGTAATGGTTTCCCATTTATATTGAATCCCGTTTAGGGAGGGTTGGATCGAAACTTTCGCGTGCTATTGAGTAATGGTGAAGTGTGTATAAATTATGCCATCGACGAATCTTGAAATGTTAAACGAACTACGTACCTATTGAAAGTTAGTTCGCTTCGGCCGTACACGTGTTGATAATTGTGTATGCACATGCAATCGGTGCGACTCGGGAACAATGCTTTTGGTAGGGGTTTCCCCCCGAGTCTGTTTGCTAAAATGTAACATGTGAATTGACTTTTTGATTAATTCAGTGCTTCAGGCTTCCAACTTACAATGTAAACATAGACTGTGCGGCATTTGTGATCGGCAAGAATCCTATAGATGCTTAAACAGCCATCACTATTCTGATAACCATCGACCTGCGATCTTACCGCGATTGTAACCTCGTTCACACGCTATAATTAAATTGTTTTGGCTGTTTTCCGCCGTTTCGCCCGGTCGCTCTGTGACAAGTTCACTTTTCCGTTCCGAAGTTTTATAATTTATTGGCCCTACCAAGTACGTATAGCTTCGTTTCGCAGTCACCTGACTCGCCCGTCACAAAGAAGCGAAGAAATGTTTCACATTGAAAAACTACCCAACAACAGACCTACTGCGATGGGGACGGGGACGACTCACCGGCAATTGCAACTCTGTGCAATTTCACTTGATTACTTCTTTATATTTATTTACATCCACCATCGCGGAAAAGAAGCGCTACAACTCATGTGTTTCAGCTTCTGCCCGATTCACAGCATGTTTGGTAGCTAAGCGAAGTGACTTTTTATATTTGTAGGTAGGTACCACTTCTCCCGGTGGATCCTATCCCGGGCCGCTGGTTTTACACGCCGGCAGACATCATCAAGATTGCAAATACATGTAATAAGATGGCAAACAGTAGCAATTAGCAGTGGCTTTGCGCGCATTGCATACTAATCTAGATGAAGATTTAGCACTGAGCGGCTTGTTAAGTTCTGGTCGGACAGCTCTCGGGGTCCCGGAGAAGGATTTAGTGCGTGGACGATGGCAGTTGATCATCTCGAGGCACAGGGAATTAAGCGAATTGCATCGGCTACTGGTTTTTCCTCGGAAAACATACGATTTGAATCGGAAGATTGCAATGCTATCATGTTACCTTCTGCTAGCTTCGGTGAAATCTTTGCATCGCATTCCAGCCCCACCCAGTTTGGTGCACGGTTCGGTTGTAATTATCACCCCGAAGGCGATAAATCTCCCCTTTTTTTCCTCCAAAAGCCATCCAATCGAAAACAAGCCAAAACAAACAAAATGATCTCATTAGGTCCGTTTGTCACACTTAATTATGCTAATCATGAATCGTTTATCTTAGGACTGCGCTACTCCCAGCATGACTCGTGTGCGTTACTCGGACGAATCGAATCGAATATTTGCTTAATCCTAGACGTCACTGCTGGTCCAGTCCAAATACGGAAAGGTCAGCCTCATTCCAATGGTAGTCCATAAATCACTCTCCAGCTAGCATAATTCATATCACGAATCGAAAATCTCTGGCCCTGCGCGTTCAGATAGCTGGCAGCAAACACGCGCCTAGTAGGACTGATGTTCTAACACTGTTAGTTAACAGTGGGAAGTGGAACAGGTTTACGTTTAAATGGTTTCGGCTACTTTTTAGCAGGGGATTCCTTTTACTGATATAAATAATTCATACAATGCAGATCTATTGTTGTTTCTTAAATACCTAGCATTCTTTTAAGTGCTTCATCAGTGGGAAAATGAGAGCTTTATGAGTAGTGAAACATGAGCAGCTGTTTGATGTTTAAGGGCGTTATTTACAATACTGAGAACTGTAGATCGAGGTAAGCTTTGAGTGTGATTTTTCCGTTGAGTGTCTTTTTCACTCTTCAAAAATATGAAATTTCTGTGAAGAAATTCAGCTTTCTTATTATGAATGTGAATGGAAGTTTAATACAGCGTTTGTTTTTTTTTTTTTTTCTTGTTTTTTGGTTTTTTCGCCCTGGGGGGGTTTCTCCCCCCCCGCCGCACCACAAAAACCCCTTTTTGGTTTTTTTTCATTTGTCCGGGGGGGGGGAGAGGGCACGTGGGTGTTGGGGGTGTGGGGGTGAAGATTAACACCCCCGCCGGGGGCCCCCCCATAAGATTTTTTTTTTGTGGTGAAAACACAAAAAAAAAAAAACAACTTTTTTTTTTATGAACAATTTTTTATTTTAAAAAAAAAAAAAAAAAAAGGCGTGTTTTGGGAAAAACAATATATAATATTATATTATTTACATGCACAATTTTTCCCCACACTCTCAAGTAGCCACCGAGAGGCTTCCCAGCCAAAAAAGCTTAGACCAAAAATAAAGGGCGCGGTAGTGGAACCGAACCGAGAACTATGGCCAAATCCCGCGCCAGGAAACTATTCTGCGAGTGGATGGTGCAGGCGAAATGCACCGTAATGGACGACGCACAGTGATTCAAAGGCGGAAAAATCGAAAAATCAACTTCCTGATTTTACAATAAAAATATTTTTTAAATTTTGTAAACTATTTGAAATTTATTTTTCGAAAATATTATGAACATCGGATGAAAATTGCGCTCCTTACAATTTTTTACAGGATGTGTCCTAATCTAGTAGCACGGTTGTTGCACACCAGTAAAAGTTACTTCAATGTTACTCAATTAGGACACAATTCAGTTGCTGTAACTAATTATGATGGTTTGGTGTTGCTTGGGTACCTGGTTGTGGTTTTTTACTCCGATATAAAATGTATAGAGAATCCGAAAAAAAACTTCAACTAAGTTGTTGCGGGAATTTTCTTTTCTGAGCTCCTTGGAGCAAGTCAAATAATTGATGATGTGACAGCTCAAAGCTGTAATATATATTTTTATTATTTATCTTATCTTAGTTCAATATCAATCTACTTACAATCGGTCGCATACTCAGTAACTCACTAATTCAATGTATAGTTCAAATTTATTTTAGGGTAGAATCTGTAAATACTTTTAATCATTAATTCTAATTAGGTATAATAAAGTTAAGGTTTTATTTACAAGTTCAATTGCGCTTCCATTCTTTTCTTACACAATGATGACGAATTCAATACCAATAATGACGATTTCTTATTGACGTTATTTCAAGACTGCTTCGACGTCACCATCTCCACTAATCTCTGCTTCGAATTCAGCATCTTCTTGAGTCCCTGTTCCGGCTTCAGGGCTAACATTAAGAACTGTAAGTTTACAAACGGGTCTCCGCAAAACTCCACTAGATGTCTCCACATCTGCCCGGCGCACTACACCATCTTTGCCTGGATAGGTACAGATCACACGACCACGCAGCCAACGGTTTCGGACACCTTCGTCTGCGATCAGAACTAGCGCATTCTCCTCAAATGGCACCTCCATCCCAAACACCCCCCCCCCCCACCAAAAACAACAACAAAACCCACCCCACACACCACAAAACCCCAAAACCCCAAAACAAAAAAAAAAAAAAAAAAATACAATAATTATCCTTTTCTTCTTCTCCCCCACCCCCCCCCTCCCTATTCTCCTTTTTTTTGTTTTTTTTTTCCCCCCCCCAGGAAATACATCACATAATTTTGTTTATTAGTGGTAGTATTGTGACCTCCGGATATAAATTATTAAGTTTGAGTATTTTCCGCTTTGTCGCGAATGAATCGATGATTATTAGCAGATTTGAAGTTCGATATAGAGTCGCCTTATAGCGGGGGTTTTGATTATTGGCAGAGTGCGGAGTGAAAAAAGAAGAAGACAAGTGCATGTAGAAAACGTCCATTTGCTGGTCAGAAGCAACAAACGACGACAACGCACATGCGTGCTTGAAAGGCTGGCACATAATTTCAGATGCATTCACCACCTGGTGTATAGAGTTTTGTTATGCAGGTTGCATATCTAACGGGCGGTTCAGCAACGTTAATTTTTGCGCTTAATTTGTCGCGAGTGTATGAAATTAATTACGAATCAACGTCGACATTTTTTATTTCTACGAAAGAACTAGCGAGTATAAGTAAGGAAGCGGCCATGGGTGAGATCTATCTGATTATTACTTTATAACAAACCTTCTTTTTAAATAATACTAAATACGTGCTTGGTTTGGAAATTTAACATTTCCAAATCTGGAAGTGTGTTGCAGTGCCCTTATCCAAATGATATAGGTAATGTCGACATGCGGCGCTTATCGTATGTGAAAGTAACCTCGGAATGGGCGTGACTCTCCAGACATTCTGAAATGGGTTGATGTTTGTTGGGCAGACATTCTGAAATGGGTTGCTGGATCTGCAGTAGAGCTATCACTTTCTGACTCTCGGATTAAAGCTGCTTCCAATGGTCACTTGAGGGATTGTTGTAAACAGATTTCTTCCATAATACCATTGCCGGCCAATGAGTGTTAGATTGTACACACACACAACACACACACACACACACACACACACACACACACACACACACACACACACACACACACACACACACACACACACACACACACACACACACACACACACACACACACACACACACACACACACACACACACACACACACACACACACACACACACACACACACACACACACACACACACACACACACACACACACAGTAGTCTACTTCTAGCCTTGAAATGGATGAATGACTATATTGGCCACTCTGAGACAACCCGGATGCCCTGGAAGAACCATTTTGGAGGGAACAAATACAGATTTTTACCGAAACATGCCTTTCGACGGCTTAAACTTCATGATTTTTCACGAGTAGTATACAGGGTGTCTGCAAATTATCCGTACCGACTTTGTCTGCATGCCTCAACACAAGCAAGCGTATGAAATTAAGCATACCTACATGGTTAAACATCTTGACCCATTATCTTTATACGCAGTAAGTTTGGTACAGTTGTGATTTCTAAAGCCGATGCCAACGCTGAATTTCATGTTTGTTGCAAACTGCTTGCTAGTTTTATAATTTGGAACAGTCAAAAATAAAACCAGAACACGTTAATCGCAATGCGATGTTTTAAAAATATTGTTTGCTCATTACTTCCCGTTTACAAAAATCACATGCAAAACAAACCAAAAAAAAAAAACACTAATTTGACAATCATCAGTCATAACCGCTGACACAACCACAAAGGAGCCAGATCGGAGCTTCATGATTCCCTTCGGGCTCGAGGTAGACAACCCAATGTGCCAATTCGAGATATTTTGGCTGTACGTGATTTGGAGTACATGAAACTCATTTATGTGTTTTTGACTAACATTAGCCTTAGATTGTAGTTAGTTTAACCTGTATGTTTACTATAAGTTTTTTTTTTATCTGTGTATGTGTGTGTGTGTGTTTTTTTTTCTTTTTCAAAAAATGTTCAAGTCAAAAGAAAACCATAAATTGTATAGTTATAAGTTTTTAGATAATTAAGATTTTAAATTTAATGTGTTATGTAAACCATACTTTAAATTCCCACCCTCTTTCCCATCCGTAATTTGTAATTCCTATTAACCTCGAGACGGCCGCGAGTAATCGGCTCTATCCTCTTAACTTTGGTTTTAAGATTAATGATGTATATAAATATGAAAATTTGGCTCTGTAAAGTTGATTCGATTGAGCCTGTACAAATAAACGATTATTTAAAAAAACAACTACAAAGAAACCCAATTTAAAATAATGTTGCATCCATGTTTCAAATCGCGGTGAAAATAGAACAGAGCTGTCGAGCAGTTGTAAATCTGTTGCAAAAATTTGCTCGAAAAGTAAAACTGCAACACAGCATTGGGAATGGCTTGTGTCAGTTCTAGTTGTAAACTATAACAGCCCATACAAAATGGAACAGCGTTCCCAAGTAGCAATTCAAATGCAAATTGGTTTTATTCATGTTTTATGGTAGTTTTATCAAAGCATTATGGAGTTCATCCGGTTTTATCAGGGCATTTTCCAAGTTAAGGTGGTTTTAATTCATTAACAGTTCTTAAGAGTGATTAAAGTGGAACAGCGTTGGGATCAGCCTAATTCATTCAAAATGAAACCGAATGAGTTTCGGGCAGGTGTAATTGAACTTTTTCGAAAAGGAAAAACTGTTTCAGTGATTGCAAAAAACCTGACCATGGTAAAATCTACAGTGAGTTACGCAATAAAACGATACCAACAGCTTGGAACGCTAGATGACCGCGTAGCGAGATTATCCGGCGACGAATCAAGCGAAATTCTTCAATTTCCATCAGAAAGTAGGGGAAATCACTGAAAATTTCAAAATCTTCCATTAAAGCCATAGTTTACGACGATTTGAAGCTTCAGTCATATAAACTGTGCAAGAATCACTACTTGAATGACTCCATGAAAGCAAACCGGTTGAGAAAAGCTAAGGTTCTCCTGAACCGTTTACCCGGGGGCAGCTATCGATCAGTGCTGTTTGCCGTTGAAAAAGTTTTCACGACCGAGCAACATCACAACCACCAAAATGATCGGCAGTTGCTTCCTGCTGCTTCCTAAAATCGTGGAAGTATTTCAAGGAGTCATCATCCCGCTTCTGTCATGGTTTGGGCTGGAATAATTCATTCCGGGAAAACCGCTTTGATCTTCATCGACAAGGGGGTGAAAGTGAATCAAGCGGTACATCAGAAGCTACTTACTGAAACAGTGGCTTCTTGGGCATCAAAAATGGATGGATTTTTTTAACAAGATTGGGCGCCGGCTCATGGAGCAAAAAAAACTATTAGTCTTTGCGAACGCATTTTCCCAAGCATTTTAACGAAAGATGAATGGCCTTCTAAATCACCAGATTTGAATCTGATGGACTATTCGGTATAGAACAGCTATGGCAAATCATGCACAAATATGGATTTCCGGAAAAATTGACGCGGTTGATCAAAGCAACGATGGATCGAGTGATGTGTGTCGTCCGAGTATCAGGGACGCTCTCGAGTCCCTTCGAATCTCGGAGAGGGTTACGGCAAGGTAATGGATTGTCGTGTTTGTTGTTTATCATTGCATTGGAGGGTGTGATTCGAAGAGCTGGGATAGACACGAGTGGCACGATCTTCAGGAAGTCTGTCCAACTATTTGGCTTCGCCGACGACGTTGATATCGTAGCACGTAACTTTGAGACGATGGCGGAAGCGTTCATCAGACTTAAGGCTGAAGCTGGTAGGATTGGGCTTGTGATTAATGCGTTGAAAACAAAATACATGAAGGGAAGAGGCTCACGAGAAGAAAATGTTAGCCTCCTAGCACAAGTTCAGATCGACGGTGATGAAATCGAGGTAGTAGACGAATTCGTGTATCTGGGCTCATTGGTGACCGCCGATAACGACACCAGCAGAGAAATACAAAGGCGCATTATGGCTGGCAATCGTGCCTACTTTGGACTCCGAAGGACGCTAAGATCGAACAAAGTTCGCCGAACCACAAAGTTGACCATCTACAAGACATTAATTAGACCGGTAGTTCTCTACGGCCACGAAACATGGACATTGCTAGTGGAAGACCAACGCTCCCTTGCTGTTTTTGAACGGATGGTGCTGCGTACGATCTACGGTGGAGTGCAGATGGAAGACGGAACGTGGAGGAGGCGAATGAATCACGAATTGCACCAGTTGCTGGGAGAACCCTGTGAAAATAGTTCTCGAAAACGAACCAACAGGTACAAGAAGAAGAGGCGCGCAACGAGCAAGGTGGATTGATCAAGTAGAAGGCGACCTGCGGACCCTCCGCAGACAGCGAGGCTGGCGAGGTACAGCTATGGACCGATTACAATGGAAACAACTTTTGTGTACAGCAGAGGCCACACCGGCCTTAGTCTGATTGGTAACACACCCCCCCCCAAAATTCATCACAAACAAACACATTTTTTTTCCAAAAAAAAATTTTCCCTTCCCCCCCCACCCCCCCCCCTCCCCCCCTTTTTAACCCCACCCCCCCCCCAAAACCCCTCCGGAAAACCAGTTTTCCCCAAATATTGTTTACTAATTTCGATCTCATAAATATTACAGAGCAGCTAGGGTCACTCATTCAAACTAAGAGTCATTGGGCCGTATGAATAAAAAGTAGTAATCCACAATTTACTAAAAATTTTGTAGTATTTACTACTTTTGTAGTAAAACGGTATGAATAAAAGCAGCTTTACTTTACTACAATTTTCGAACTTACTACTTTTGTGGAACATGTTTTGGTTATGGTATGAATAAAAGCAGTAAATACTACAATTTATTTGTAGTCTGGCCCAGACGTTGCTACAAAATTATGTTTTCAGCGCGTGTGTTGAACTACTTATATTTAAAATTCTGAAAAATGGCTATGTTTATGAATTCAGACGACCGTCGCCAGAAAAATTATGTGAATAGGCGTAACACGAATAGTGACAACTATAGAAGTTTGTATCGGTTTACAGAAGATAATGTTGAATGGCTAACCGAACATTTCTTGGTTGATAATAATGAAACTCGAGGAGGAGCTTTAAATTGTGACCGGAAAATGCGAACATTTCTTCGCTACATTGGTGATCCTGGATTCCAGGTATTAACCGTACAAGCAATGCTCGTTTGGCATAGTGATTCATGCAATTGTGTTTGATCATCCTGCTATTCCAGGTTAGCGTAGGAGAGGTCATCGGAATCCATCAAACCACGGCTTGTAAAACTATATGGGATGTGTGCCAAAAAGTTGCAGTAAAATCAGATTATTGGATTCAATTCCCTAACACAGTGGAAGCTATGAAACAAGCAGAGATGTTATGGTTTCAAAATCATTCGTTCCCCCACACAATTGGTGCTATTGATTGTACTCATGTACTAATAATCAAACCACATGAACATGGAGATGAGTTCATCAACAGGAAAGGACTGGCTTCCTTTAATATCCAGGCTACATGTAATGGGAAGGAGTTGTTTACCTCTGTAGACTGTTCATGGCCCGGCTCTGTACATGATTCCAGGATTTGGAAAAACTCGGCTATTTATAATATCATGTATGAAAATGCTTATGGCACGCTTCTGTTAGGAGACGAAGGGTATGGAATCGCTCCATGGATAATGACTCCTTACCGTAATCCACAAACACCACAGCAAGCAAATTACAATAAAATTCACAGTCGCGAACGGGTCGTCATTGAACGTGTATTTGGGCAAGTCAAAAGGCATTTCCCTATTCTGAACTCAAAAATTCGTATGAAAACCGACAGAGTTCCTACAATAATACTAGCGTGCTTTGTACTGCACAATGTGGCCAAATTTCTGGGAGAACAAGACTTTGAAGACGACGCATCTGAAGTACGCTTGCAGATTCCAGCGAATGAGAACCGAAACGATACTATAAAAGTCAGAGGTGATTCACGTTGAGATTTGATTTCAAACCATTTATTTGACAGATCCGATATGTAATAGTAATGCAATAAAATGGTAGGTACTGTTCTTTTGAATTCAATTTCCATTAATGGAATCGTTTGCGGTGGGCGTTCGCATGTCTACAAAATTCTCGATTTTGACCAAGGTTTCTTCCATGCGCACACAAAGTTGATTTTGTTTCTCGAAAACTTCCAACTGCTTTATGAGTACCAGTCTTTGGAGCTCTGGGGTACTCAATCCGAATGTTTCCGGAGTCTCAAAGTCATGTTGCAATCAAATTGAATGCATAAGAAATTATATGTTTTACTATAAAATTCATCATTAGGTACCTGGTTTATATGTCGTTTTCGTCTTATTGGTGCCACTGGAGTTGAAATTACAGGGGAACTTCTCAGAGAGACGATGGGTATCGCATCGTCGTCCATATCTAACGATGCTCTCGGAACAACGTCTGTTTCATCACAGTCGTTTACTTCAACTGTGCGCTGCTTTGAAGTAGACGCTCCAGCTGAGGCTCCATCTGTAATAAATAGTTTTTTTTTTCATGAAAGTATTTAATCTTTTTTCAAACTATAAATACTTACACGATAATTTAACCACCGCAGGGTTTTCTTGCGCCCCCATCAGATTGAAGAAAAGTTTTTCGCCTTCGTTCAATTGAATCCTTTTATTTCCTGTGGCCTTCATATCGGTTTTGGACTTTATGCGCGTTTTCATATTATTAATTTTTTTGAAAATTTGTTGTTCGGAAACTTTGATACCCTTCCGAAGAAGCATGAAATCGATCATTTCCCGAACTGCCTTCTTTTCCTTGGCTTTCATTGCCGGTATCTGAGATTTCTTCAACAGAACAGCAGCACAGTTTTGCAATGCAGTGCTGAACAGAATATCGCTTATTCTGCTGTTAGATGCATCATCCAGGCACAGCTGTTGTGGGCAACACGAATCTGCATTTTCGCCCGCCGAGACAACTTCATTTTCTTCCATACATTCGTCATCAATCACTCCCGCCACAGAATTTGTACACGGAGATGCAGGTAGAATAGGCACGTTGGCGAAATTTCGGTCGGCTGAATCATTCACAAAACCGGCGAAGAACTCTTCTGAATCCAAATAATGAATATTTTCATTTGCCATTGTGTAAAATCACCAAGTCTTGAATTAGACGTATCTCGTACCGAAAACTTGACCGGAGGAGTGAACTTGCACAGTAAACAACCGAACCTAACCAAACAACATTTTGACAGCTAAATTCTACATTTTTGTTTTCGAATGTAGTATCTACTACAATGTTCGAAAAAAGCTTTATTCATACGAAACCAACTTTACCACTTGTGGATTGTACTACAAAGTAGTAACTACAATGGCCAATGTTTACTACTTTTTATTCATAAAAAAATTCAAAAAAAAAAATAACCCCCCCCAAAAAAAAAAATAAAAACATTTTTGTTTACTATTTTTACTTATTTATGAGCACGTTGAGACGTTTTAGAAGGTGATTTGAGAACGACAATAGAAAAGCAATCAAATTTACCAGTAATCAGCCCTTTATACCACAAGGTTCTGATCTTGGCCCATTATTATTTATTATACTGTTGATTTTTACATGACTTATATCTACTTGACATTGATATATTTTTTGTCTTCGATAAAGTTTCATATTTTGAGTAGATCTACAACTTTGCTGTAGAAAATATCTTTCTATCTATTAAGGAAAAGAGTTAATTTTTTTTTCATAGTAGGCGATGAAATTTTTTGAAGTAACCAAACTATGCGCAACACATTTTTTTTTATCTAGTTCATTCATTTGGCAGGCTCAATTGCGTTAGCTCTACGGAGCCGATAATTCATTGTTTTATGATACAGGTATACCTCGATAGTACGTACCCTCGATAGTACGTACATTTTGATTCTATAGTACGTACAGTCAATAGCTAAGATTTTTACCCTTCAAACAGGTTGGAGCGATAGGATATTATTTTTATTAAATAATTGTAATGGCTTTACATAGCACTTGGTATTGATTCTCCGTGAACCCATTTATTGCATTCTCATTCTGATGAGGTGAATTACCCTGCAATTAGTGACGTCACAACTGGACTTGAAATGTTTCACCTCTCTCTGTACCTTATTGCTCCACCCATGCGTTTAGACAAATGTCAGAGACGTCTAATAGGGCTGTCAGGCAGGTTATCATCAGGTTGGTTTGACGTTATTTTAAGCTCTGGGGCGGAAGAAACCAAGAGCACTGAAGCATGTTAGGAAACTTCTTGTAGCCTAACTCCTACTTGGCTTCCAAAAATACTTGGATGAGAAGGGTTTTTGTTAAAACAATGTTTTTTTGAGGAATTCTTTGGCGTCACCAGATTTTTGGAAGAATCTAATCGGCCTATTGCGGCCTTAAGTTCTTGATAATTGTTCTGCTCATTTCAACGGCGAAGAATAACGAACCGTAGATGTTGTTCAACCCATGGACCAGTATAAAGGGCGATACGGTCAAAATTTGGTCAATATCAACTTGACGTATTTCTTTCAATTTTGCATTTAAAAAACCTGAACACCCCTCATTTTGAAGGTGTGTGTGTGTAGAATATTGCTCTTATTTTGATTTTGGAATTCACTCTTCAGTTGTCAAAATGCCGTCCAAGCAAGAAGAGCAGCGTATCAAAATTTTGCTCGCGCATCGCGAAAATCCGAGCTACTCGCACGCAAAGTTGGCAAAATCGCTAAAAGTTGCCAAATCAACCGTTACAAATGTAATTAAAGTGTTTGGGGAACGTTTGTCGACAGCCAGGAAGTCTGGATCGGGGGGAAATCGAAAACCGGAAGCCGCTGAGACGACAAAGAGAGTTGCCGGTAGTTTCAAGCGAAACCCTAACCTATCTCTCCGAGATGCCGCAAATAAGCTGGGTGTATCGTCTACAACCGTGCATCGAGCCAAAAAACGAGCCGGACTATCGACTTACAAGAAGGTAGTGACTCCAAATCGCGATGATAAACAAAATACGACGGCCAAAGCGCGATCCCGGAGGCTGTACACGACGATGCTGTCGAAGTTTGACTGCGTGGTAATGGACGACGAAACCTACGTCAAAGCCGACTACAAGCAGCTTCCGGGACAGGAGTTTTATACGGCAAACGGAAGGGGAAAGGTAGCAGATATTTTCAAGCACACGAAACTGTCAAAATTCGCAAAGAAATATCTTGTTTGGCAAGCCATCTGTACCTGTGGCTTGAAAAGCAGCATTTTCATAGCTTCCGGGACTGTCAACCAAGAAATTTACGTGAAAGAGTGTTAGAATAAACGTCTGCTGCCTTTCCTGAAGAAACACGGTTGTTCCGTACTGTTTTGGCCGGATTTGGCATCTTGCCATTACGGTAAAAAGGCCATCGAGTGGTACGCCGCCAACAACGTGCAGGTGGTTCCCAAGGACAAGAACCCTCCCAACACGCCAGACCTCCGCCCAATTGAGAAATACTGGGCTATTGTCAAGCGGAACCTAAAGAAGACCAAAAAAACTGCTAAGGACGAGCAGCAGTTCAAGGCAAACTGGCTTTCTGCGGCGAAGAAGGTGGACAAGGTGGCTGTACAAAATCTGATGGCAGGGGTCAAGCGTAAGGCCCGGCAATTCGGATTTGGAAAAGCGGAAGCCTAATTGAATATTTTTCCTGAATTTTATACTAATTGAACTTGAAAAAGAAATTTAATTTGATTTTTTAAATAAACGATTCCACCGTTTTACACGCGTTTTCCCTTGACCAAATTTTGACCGTATCACCCTTTATAATTCAAATGTTCAAAGCACACTACCGAGAAACTCTTATGCTAGAGATGATGGGCCGAACCGGAGAAAACCACGAATATGTAACAAATATCACCATTAAAGATGCCATTTTCTGGATAGCTCAAGCATGGGATTGCGTTCCAGGGGATGCACTTAGAAAATCCTGTATAGGTGGATAGCGATGATGAAGGTGTCACTTGCCAAAAATGAATATGACTTCTTACCCGGGACTGCCCGAAATATGACTGGGAATAACCAATGTGGTCCAAAACTGGAATGATCTTCAATGAACTTATTGTTGTTTGCCCATTTGATGTGAGGTATCCTATGGTGGGTGTGAAAAGTTTCACTCATGTTCCGACGATATTCTTGTAACCAGTTGATCGATTCCAAAACTATTGAATTGCGTTCTGCGGACCGAATAACCACACATTTGGCGATAAACTCTCTCTTTCTTTCCTTCTCTTTCTTTCTTTCTCTCTCTCTCTCTATCTTTCTCTCTCACTATCTCTCCTACCCCCCCCCCCCACACACACACACACACACACACACACACACACACACACACACACACACGCACGCACGCGCACATTTTCCTATCTCATAGAGTGGATTCGATTGGTATATAACATGACAGTGAAATCAGGGCATAACTTTTTTACCATTGGGTAAAAATCAACCAAATTTTGCACACTTTCTCATTGATGTGTATTGTTTACATGCTGTCGAAGTCGTGTTTTTCGATTCAACGAAAATGGAGGTGAACCAACGCGAGTCGAGAGAACAAATTCTTTCCAAACACCTGGAATTTCCTGACCTGTCGCACCGGCAGTTGGGAAAAATGTTGAACATTCACCATTCAACCGTCTCCAGAGTGTTGGAGCGGTTCCAGGAGCGGTTGACGTTGGACCACGGCAAAGGAGCTGGAAGAAAACCGGGACCGGAGAACAAAAAGACGGAGGGAAAGGTGAAGCGGATACTTAAAGCAAATCCCAACGTCTCAAGCCGTGATTTGGCAGAGCTACGTCCAGAATGCAAAGAAGAGAGCTGGACTACATACATACAAGGTACAGAACTTCCCAAACCGCGATGAGCGGCAACAATCGACGGCTAAAACTCGGGCACGGAAGCTCTACGAGAAGAGCTGACAAAATATGGCTGCTGTGTGATGGACGACGAAACGTATACAAAAGGACGACGAATTTAAGAAGAAGAAAATGTCGAAGTTCGCCTCCAAATATCTCATTTGGCAGGCCATCTGCTCTTGCGGACTGAGGAGTGAGCCTTTCGTGACAAAGGGCACAGTAAATGGCGAGATCTACAAATCTGAGTGCCTCGAGAAGCGCCTTTTGCCGTTCTTGTAGCAGCACGACGAAGCTCCGCTATTTTGGCCAGATTTGGCATCATGCCACTATTCTAAAAGTGTTCTGTTCCAAAGGACATGAATCTGCCAAACTGTCCGGAGCTGCGCCCGGTGGAGCAGTACTGGGCAATGATGAAGCGGGAACTTCTGAAGAGCAAGAAGACAGTCAAAGACGAGAAGGACATGTTAAGAAAATGAAAAAAAAAAATCAGAGAAACTGGTACCGGATGACACTGTAAAGACTTTGATGGAGGGCATCAAGCAAAAATGCGTTCAATTTTACACTCAAGGCTCCATCGATTAACTTTTCTTTTATTTTTTGAAGTAAATATATGTATAAAACTACCCTTAAATTTTGGTTTGATTCTAAACATTATAAGAAAATCGGCATGACATTTTCGGTGTCGCAATAATTTCGTGTTCGCCCTTTACCCGAGGTTAAAACGGGTGACAATTTTTGGGGATGGATTCGACAGAGGAACATGGAAATGGGGTGCTGTGGTCTCATCGAATAGTTGTCGCCAGCACGCGCAACACATATGTGAACAATTTGTTTGAAGGCACTTTTGGGATAAAGTTAATGTTTAAGGCGGTCAATAATTAAGGTCGTGACTTGACCACTGTGCACTGGCTGTGCTATCTGCTCTCTAAATAAATATTATATATAACGTTTCTTTAATATGCAATAAAACCTGGCATGTATGTATGTAGGAAGCCACCATCCTAGCGTGGGCCTTGCCCTGCATGCGGTTCCACTTAACAGACAGATCATGCTTTGTTACCGTTCTAAATTCAACATATCGCTGTATGAAGGGCCAAAAAGGGTTGGGTAGGCCCGTAAGCAAAGACACTTACGCGAAACCTGCGGAAATAAGAGAATCTCCTTCCAGCAATATAATCTTATAAAACGAATAACAAATTACGCAATTAAGTTAAGCTTTCCACTAGATGGTTTGTTAGAGAAAGGCGCATCAAATTCATTACACCTGTTGGAGTGGAAGGTACCAATCATAAGTGATAGACACATCCCCTCCTAGATTCCGGTTGGCAGTCCTCTCCATTGTCCAATTGCTACTTCAATGATGCCCTGATGCACCCTCCCATCCCAGTTATGTTTTAAATCAATAAGGTATTAGGTTCTTACAATATATATCAAATATAGAATATAATAAAGAAATAAGTATATATAGAGTGCGTAAATATGAGTATATATAGTGTACGGAAAATTGGGTAGCCTGGACTGGACAATTTTTTAGAATTGTACACCTTGCATGTCAAAATTTCTTAAATGATTTTTATTTAAATTACATGTTTGCAGACTGCTGGCCTTCTGCACTTGTAGAAAAAGCTGCAGAAAAAGCTGTATCCACAATAATAATAATAAGAGAATATAATTTATTAATGTACAGGGTGAGGCAGAAAATAATGCGAAAATGTTCAAACTTGAGTATTGTGTTAATTCGTGTAGCTAGTGACTAATTTCTGTCGAAAGTGTATTTGTTTATGTTTATTTTCAAGTGCTGCATCCAAACATTCTATTTGTTTTATTGCAAATTCGTCAAAATGTTCGCGAAAGAAGTGATCACCAGTTTGTTGCTCGCCCAGAAGAAGCCGAAAGAGATTGCCAAGATGGTAGGGTGCCATTTGGCAACAGTTTACCGCATAAAAAAGTCCCTGCAGGATGGTCCTAAGCAGCGGAAGCCGAGAAGACGACGTCCGCGCTTTGCACGCAAGCCGAACGTGATCAAATCGGTCCGTGCAAAAATTGCTCGCAACCCGGTGCGTTCCATAAGAAAACTTGCAAAGGAAGCCAATATTTCGGAGAAATCCATGCGGAGAATCATCAAAGAAGACCTGCATGCATCTTCCAGAGCCAGAGTGAAACGCCACTTGATTACGGACCGGGTCAAGGAACTACGAGTGACTCGTTCCAAGAGATTGCTTTCCTTGTTGAACAAGGAAAAAATGATAATCCTGTTCTCCGACGAAAAACTTTTCAGCATCGATGCTGTGGCCAACAGTCACACGGACTGGTTCATTTTACCGCAGAAAATGGAGAACGTTCCGGAAAAAGTGTAATTCAAATTTCAAACCAAACATCCGGCTGGTGTCATGATGTTTGGCTTGGTGGCGTCCAACAGTATGAAAATTCCGCCTGTTTTCATTGATGCTGGAGTTAAAATCAATACCGAAGTGTATATCGATATTTTAAAGGACCAAGTTCTTCCCTGGGTGAAGGCCAACTTCTCCGAGGACCAAAACGTTGTCCTACAGCAGGATGGAGCGCCGTGTCACACGTCCAATCGAACCCAACAATGGTTGAACGATAACATGAAGTTTTGGCCGAAGGATTTGTGGCCCCCTAGCAGTCAAGATCTTAATCCGTTGGATTATTCGATTTGGGCATATGTTGAAGCACGAGCCTGCAAAACATCACACCCTAGTGTGAAAACCCTGAAGTCAACCATAAAAAGCACATGACAGTCAATGTCGGAGGACTACGTCCAAAAGGCATGCTCTGGCTTCCGGCGTCGGCTCGAGGATGTTATTAATAAAAATGGAGGGCACATTGAATAAATTTGTTTAAAAGGACTTTATAAAGACAACTGCACTCGAAAATGTTGATATTATTGCTTGAATTAGTTGAAAATGGGATTTGATAGAAATAGAACAAATTTTCGCATTATTTTCTTCCGCACCCTGTACAAAAGATTTCTGACATCCAACGATCCAAGCACATCTAATGTGAACGTTATGCTGAAATAATGAAATACAAACTGAGCCTTTAATGCTTGTAATGTTGCTCCATACTCACAAGATAAGTGATTTTAGAACGAAAAGATGATCCCAAAGCGTAGTGAATTTATAAATTTAATGTAAATGATCGCACCCCCTCACTTCGCTATTGTCAAATTGACAACATTGCCCACGCTACGCCAACCACCGTCTCCATGTTTCAGGTGGCAGTTTTGTGATCACATGACTCGTGGAGGCGTGAGATAGGAACTTGTGAGGACCAAAGGTCTGTCGTATCCTTCTTTAATGCTGTCAGCTCAGCATTTGAAGCCCTCTTTATTATGCATTAAAACCTGGTTTCCAAAAAATGTATTGTTTCATACTGTGAGTTTTAATTCAGTCCAGCTACGTTTGACTCGCCCGTTAAAGATAACCCAAATTGTTGGTTGACTCATATTGTTCTTTTGTGTGTGTGTTTTTTTTTATAGAACTTAATTGTTATGATTTTGATGTCTCATGGTGATCAATCGTGCCTCGCTTAAGCCCAACTATGTACTGTTTCGAACACTGAGAATTTTAAAGATCGTTCATAAAACGTGAAACACCCTGACGAGTGGCAGTAATATTTACACCGTAGCGATATAAATAAGAGTAATTTTGCAGTGAATTGCGTGAATGGCCGTGTTATTTACCTATTAAGTGTAAGTTTATTGCAATTTATTTGTCAAGCAATGCCATAAAGTTGTTTGCGATAGCCACCCGCAACTGAAGGCGAACGACGCGTGGTGACGATGGTGACGATCAATTTGCGCTCGCTGCTTAAGGACCGCCGGCTAGAGCCTTGCACCGACCAAACTGCCCGTCTGTAAACCCGCACACTGTCCAGATGAATTGTTTCGACGCCTCTCGAATCTAGGAAAAGGTGTAGATTTGCTGAACCCGCATCCATCCCGGGCAGCTCAGGTGGTGGTCGCATTGTCGTAAAACGATCCCATGGGCCCATAAGCGGGTGTTCACGCCGACCATTTCTACCGCACTGGCAACTCTAAATATGATAATTAAGGTCGTAATCTGCGCGTTTTCCTACACTCACTCGGATTCCGCATTCACCGGTGGGCTTCCATCTTTGGCAGTGTACCGTTCACGGTTGATTGCAATCCCTTGAATGAAATCTTTCCGTCCCGGATTACCCGTTTCATGTGCCAATCGCGCGTTCGAATGTACAAACAGGTCGAACAATTGGAGGGTCCCAAATCATCCGAATCAAACCGGATGATTGACTGGATTGGTCCGAACCACACTGCCACAGACGTACGGATCACTTGGTCCGATATTATCTCTTTTTTTTTGCGGTATCTTCGCCGCCAATCCCTGCCACAACATTTTCCCGTATTCACATATTTTGATTGAATACATTCTGTGTATTCCGTTGTGAGGATTGCGTTCATGCAAAACCACGTTGCTATGCACCGCTCGTGTCCGCCGGTAGGTGAGTTCGAATTTCTTTGTTTGTTTGTTTGTTTACGTTATTTTTCAACTGATTCGACCTGACGTCGGGAGTCGATAAATCATGTCCAATTTAATCTTTTGAGGTCTTTACGGGGTCTTTCTCAGGTTCAGGTTATCCGCAACACGCGTACGCGCGTCTCTCTGCAAAGGGTATTCACAAAAAAAAAAAAAGAGCGGGAGTCAATCAATTGCTGCCCCCGTGCCACCACCAACCAGTCGAACCTAGTGGAAGATCCATTCAAATCGGGCAACGGACCGGAATGGGTACTTTGACCGAACCGGGAGGATGATAATGATGCTGAAGATATGAATAAGCTTCTTCGGCAGGCACAAGTCTAATGCCTCTTCGTTACAATAATACCCGGAACAATGCTGGTCAGTGTTCGCTCTGGTCAAGACTGGAGGGTACAGGTGATTTCGTTGCCAAGCTATATGGTTTCGTTGTGGTGGGATGTGTTTTGAAAGGAAGATCGATGGAAGCCACACACATGAGCGCAAATTTCTAGATGGATGCGGGTTGCAGATCATCTATCTGGATTTAAATTAACGAGATGGAATTTACCGGAGAGTGGTCAAATCTTGCTCTAGAGATTTAACGGGTTTTAAATATACTGAGTAACTTTGATTTCTATAGCCAGGTTGTGTTTTTAACAATTAATTTAAATCGTAATGCATTTCAAGCCCGTATCACCTAAATTACCATAGCTTATGTAATCCAGTGTTGAGCTATGCATAAGTTAGCAATTCAAATAAATCGTATTCACCAGCATGCTCTCTTATCCCTCTTATCCTGTTTCGATCGCCATCAACAATCACATCTTTAACAATTCAAATTGATCGATACCAATTTCTCCTCTGCCAAATACCCCATAAACTACTTCGTAGCTGACGACCAACAGTGCAGCATCCGTCGATCCATTTCACACCTGGTAGATCCACTGTCATTGTCGCCTATCGCCCAATCCGACCCCCCCCCCCCTTTCATAGCATCACCCACCCTCGGGACGGAATCAATCTTTTCATGACTTCATTCACACCTCGTTCGCCTTCGGGATCCCGACGACTTGCACCGATCTGTGATGTGACAATTCGTCAATCGATCACCACGATCCTCTGCCTCTCCCGCGCCACACTTTCATCCAATGGCGATTCGACAATTAATCAGTGTTTGAATAATTGAACGACTGCTTCTCCTGACATCCGTGGCCGAGAAACAGGGCCTTCAATATGGAAATATCATAAAATGTGTAAATATGCCTATATTAGTCGGATTGCCGTGGTCGTGTGGAATTTCACTGATCAATCTACCATGTTGAATCGGTTGAATGTGTCCCGTTTCGGAATTTGTGTTGCACGGGATGTCATTTACATTCCTAATGTTGATTGAAGATGTGGTGAGGTAATGTGTCTTATTTTTTTTCGGAACCGATTCCCTGGAAGTGATGGACATTTCCTGGAAACATTGTTCCAAAATGAGCCGAACTGGTGAGTCATCTTCACGGTTCCGAACAGGGTCTGAAGGCTGTGAGCCGATTGAGACCGAGACTGAAACCAATATTGCACCTCTCTGGCTCTCTCTCGCTTTGGAGGAAGGTGTTGATAATAAGCATCTGGATAAGGAAGCGAATGTTCGAATTTAAATATTTATGAAGATGCAAATTTGACATCGTTTTTGCACCGGGTCCAGTGGCAGGCGTGGATGGCGATCTTCCTGTTTGGTTTGCCTTACAACTTAGGCCAAGTGGTAATGGAAGGGACTATTTCTTGGCGGTGGAATTACTACTACTGGTGATGTCGGACTCGGCCTCGTAACCGGGAGCTGTTCGTGAAGATGTTGTTTTTCGAGAGGTAGTAGAACGAAATTGAATTTCCGAATGCTCTGCTGGGGTGCTTTTGTTGCGGTGATGATTTATTGAAGTTTAGTTTGAAAATAATGTTTTATAGGGTTTTAACCTGAGGATGATGGAGATAAAATGACATTCAGATCAATGTGAGCAGGCTAAATCAAATTAGTTTTGCTATGTCAATTGGAAGAAAAAAATTATTTGAAACTCATCGCAACAATATGTAGGTGGCTGCGATTTAACTATGACCAGATCCATATTTCAAAAATGTCAGCTAAAACTTCAAACGGATCGTTGTTTTATTTTATTTTTTATTATTAACATGGCATAACGTCACAATACTAAAACATAGCCTGATACACAATATCCCTCCATAATGCCCGATTCTTGGCTGCAATCCTCTCAAATCCCTTGGGTCCCTTGTACCCCCTAGGTCTTGCTCCACCTGGTCTGACCATCTTGCTCGTTGCGTCCCACGTCGTCTTGTACCAACCGGATTCCCGTCGAACACCATTTTTGCAGGATAGTTGCACGGCATTCTCGCAACATGTCCTGCCCAACGTATCCTTCCAGCTTTTGCCACCTTATGAATACTGGGTTCGCCGGCGAGTGGCGCGAGCTCATGGTTCATCCTTCGCCTCCATAGTCCGTCCTCCTGTACTCCACCAAAGATGGTTCTTAACACCTGTCGCTCAATCGGATCGTAAAATGCATAATAAAACCAAGAATGTTGATATCCTTGAAATATTGTTATTATAACAAACCATGTTGATTGTTGGAAATTAAATCTTTAACTTGTAAGAAAATATTTTCGTTGAGTATTGATTCCAATAACATAAAAATAATGGAAATTCTACGATATATTTTCACGTCTGATTTTTTGCCACTTTTGAAAATCGGGATCAAAAAATATTTCTTCCAAACTGACGGAAGAATTCAAGATTCAAGGAATGAGTTAAATAGCCAAAAGAAAGGTTTCGCTAACCCTCTCGATACTGTTTTAAGAAAAGCTGGCTGCAGACCATAGGGTTCAGCACCGTTGGAAGCATCCAAGGTATTTAATGAAAGTAGAATTTCTTTCAATGATATTTTTTTACTTGAGACATCTTTGATCGGTTCAGGAAGGTACGAGAAATACTGACAATCCCGATTATTGTCGCCATGAGTAGTGTAAAAATCCGGAAAAAGTCTGCAAATAAGTAACAGATTTCGTTGGTGCTTTAAAACCTACTTTGTTGACTAATGGAACTTTTTGTGTTAAATTATTTGATTTTGTTTGTTTCTACCGAAATTGAAAAATGATTTGTGGTTTGATTTTGTGTCATATTCTACTTAGATCTTAAAGTATCTTCTTAACTCCACAAAAGAATTTTTTATTTTTTCGCTTAGCTGGTCGCATATGGTCAAATATATTATAAGGTTTAAATAAATTAAAACAGTCAGGAAATTATCCGTACGATGTTCATACGATCGGAACTATGAACCACAAAGCAAGGGCTCAAGACAAATGAGAATGTCATACGAAATCGTATGAAATGATTAATGTTGAATTTTTCGAGAAAAACATGCCTCTTATACACTTTCAATTGACATCACTTATCAAGCGTGTATAGTCTCGTGGGATATTGGCTCGTCTCTGGATCTCGAGGATCATGTTTCGAATCCTGATTGTACCTTTGAGGAAAATTTTCATAGAAGGAAAGAAGAAGGGTGCGACCGACCTCTGGTCCTCACAAGTTCCTACCTCACGCCTCCACGAGTCATACGATCACAAAATACTGCCAGCTGAAACATGAAGACGCTGGTTGGCGTAGCCTGGGAAATGTTGTCAATTTGACAATAATGAAGTGAGGGGGTGCGAACATCTACATTCAATTTATAATTTCAGCATGCTTCAGAATCATCTTTGCGTTCCAAAACCATTTATCTAATGACCATGGAGGAACATTATTAGCATCAGGTACATTCATTGAGCGAACAAATTAAGAGGAATTCATAGGAAATGTGGCAGAAGATATTATTGCAAATTTCATACGATTCTCCAATGAAGGGTCCGCCCTCGTTCCGCAAAATGTTAGCAATAGGAAGGAGGCAGTCCCATGCTCTCTATCCAAATCGTTTCAATTGGGTGCCCTGATGGTCCCTCCCTTTCCCCGTAATATGTTTTTTAATATTTAGTATAATTTGTACA
This sequence comes from Aedes koreicus, assembly GCA_024533555.2. Lineage (NCBI taxonomy): Eukaryota > Metazoa > Arthropoda > Insecta > Diptera > Culicidae > Aedes > Aedes koreicus. The sequence continues at coordinate 296,644 of JAHHFK020003172.1, read as the reverse complement.
CAAAAAATTAGATATCAGAGTAGACAAAAAAGCTAATTTATTCAAATTTCAAACATGAATGATATACGTAGAATAACAAATAACACATTACACAAAATAAAATACTTGACTTGCGTATGTACAAACTATATCTGACATTAACTGGATTGTTACAAAAATAAAACTAAACATTCGATAGATATTAAAATCCTTCTAGTCCTGGAGAAGCTGCAAATCGAATAAATCATTCAGAATATCAAAGTAAACATTTCAACGCCTGATATTATTTTATAAAACATGTTGTTAAAATTCTTCTCCATACCATTCTAAATACATTTCAAAGATTGCAATTGGAGTGATCGAAGAGTCCGCTATGATAATTTCTGAAATAAATGAATTATATTACCATAATTCCACTAAAAACAATATATGAATATAATCCTATACTACTTATAAGCACATGCCAGTCTTGTATGAATATAGTAGTTGAAGTTCAAAAGTGCAATTTTGAATTAAATTTTATGCTGAAATAATGAAAAACAAATTGAACCTTTGATGCTTGTCCATAAAATGGTTTTGGAACGCAATGATGATTCCAAAGCATGCTGAATTTATCAATTAAATGAGAATGGAAAGTGGATTACCAAGGCTACGCCAACCAGCGTCTTCATGTTTCACCAGGCAGTCTTTTGTGATAATATGACTCGTGAAGGCGTGAGGTAGGAACTTGTGAGGACCAGTGGTCGGGTCGGTAATATCCTCCTTCGAAGTTCACAGGACGATCGTATGAAAATTTTCTTGACAGAAAAAAAAGTTGCAATCGAGATTCGAAACATGAACCTCGGGATCCAGAGACGAGACACTATCCCACGAGGCTATGCACGCTTGATAAGTGATGTCAATTGAATGTGTATAAGAGGCATATTTTTCTCGACCAATTCAACAATAGTCATTTCATACGATTTCGTATGTAATGAGTCTTGAACCCTTGTTTTGTGGTTCATAGTTCCGATCGTATGAACATCGTATGGATAATTTCTAGAGTTTATAAATAGATGTTCTATGGTGAAGGTTTAAAAACTTTTCGTTAATTCTTAACGTATTTAGACGTTTTTCTCTACTTTAATTTTTTTGAGAATCCAAAGGCGATGTTACTCAAAGGTACTTCAAAAGATTATAAAGATTTTTCATGTTGGTAGGAAACTCTCAAAGACAAAAATATCAGTAAACATAACATACCAGTCATATAATATGTTGGGATAATAAGTGAAATCTCTACATTTATTAATGCCATCTGGTGTATCGGGTCCTCCCTGAGCTCAGTCGGTAAAGGCGCAGCAACAAAGCAACACCATGCTGGAGGTGGCTGGGTTTGACTCCCTGCCCGAGTAACACATCTTCGTGATTTAATGTTGAGTAAGCTTCTTTATAACGAAATCCAGTCATATAAAAGTATTTTCAACCGTTATAAAACTTGTGTGTTGCATAAGGGTATGATTGTACTTGCCACACAATCATACTATTGTAAAAATGGTACTTGGCATCGAAAGCTCTCAATTAATAACTGTGGAAGTGCATTTCGAACACTAAGTTGAGAGCAAACAATAAGCTAAATTGTGAAAGCAATAGGTTTGAAATGCTGAAAAAGAAGAAGAAGATGGTGCATAGTTTCTGAATATTTTTATGCAACTAGCTGAACCCGGTGCGAGCACTGCTACGCTTGCAACTACATGAAATTACAAATACACATTTGGTGTTTTAGTTACCTGGATGATTCTCATGTTTGGTAGAAATTTGTGTTTCATTAGTATGAAAGCCTTAATGGGGGGGGGGGGGGGGGGGTCTCAAACCACCATACAATCATTGCCTTCAAAATTCACCTCATGCCAAATTTGGTTCCATTTGCTTGATAATTCTTGAGTTATAGGGATAAAGGGATAAAGGGTCTCAAACAATCCTTAAAACTTTCCCCAGCCTCAAAAACCCCTGCATACAAATTTTCACGCCGATCGGTTCAGAACATTCCGAGTCTATATGGATCAGACAGACAGGCGGGAATTCATTTTTATATATATAGAAATCCTGCCTCCAAAAATCCCCATTTGCCAAAGGTGTTTTCATGTTGCTGATTCGTTCTCAAGTTATGCAAAAACTTGTGTTTCATTTGTTTGATCTCCCCCACCCCTTCAAGCGAGGGAGGGGTCTTGATTCGCCATAAAAACATTTCTTTTTTCCAAAACCTCCACATGTCAAATTTGGATCCATTTGCTTCATTGGCTCTCGAGTTACACAATTGTGTTTCATATCAATGGGAGTCCTTTCCAGAAGGCGGAAAGGCCTTCAAAAACCTCCACATGCTAAATGTGATTCTATTTACTTGATTAGTTCTCGAGTTATGCAGACATGTGTGTTTCATTTGCATAGGAGCACCTCTTCCCGCTTTTACAGAGTGGAGAGGTCTTCTTCACAGTAGAAACATTTCTTACCTCCAAAACCAGCACATTCCAAATATGGTTCCATTTACATTATTAATTCTCGAGTTATGCAGGCATGTGTGTTTCATTTGAATGAAATGCCCCCCTTTCTAGAGATGGGAGGGGTCTCAAACCATTGAAACATATTTTGCTTTCAAAAACTCCCACATGCTAAATTTGATTCCATTTGCTTGATTAGTTCTAGAGTTAAGCAGAAATGTGTATGGGAGCCCCCTCTACCAGAGAAAGGAGGAGTCTCTTACTATCATAAAAACCTTTCTCGGCCCCAAAAACCCTTCCATACAAAATTCACGCAGATCGGTTCAGTAGTTTTCGATTCTATAAGGTTCAGACAGACAGACAGAAATTCATTTTTTTTATACATATAAGGTCTGTATCCACATTAATCCGGACACCTTCAAATCATTGTAACTTTTGAAATATTGCACGTAGAAATAAAAAATTTCACTGTGGTAGAGCTATGATTATTGTTTACATTTCATGTTTAGTATTCAAGATAACGACGAAAGAAAAACAAGTGTGCCAGCGAATTTTGTACGGGCGTACGGCAAATCCTGACTTGTCAATACGGGACCTTGCAAAAACATTGGATTTGCCTAAATCCACTGTTCACGATGTGCTCAAATCATTTTTGGAACGTTTGACGGTGGAGAGAAAACCGAGAAGTGACAAAAACATTGGACGCGTTGATCCTGTCATAGACCGAAAGGTGAAAAGGATATTAACGAAAAACCCAAATCTCTCCATTCGAACGGTGGCTCGTTAAATAGGGATGTCGCCTGGTTTTGTCCAAAAATCAAAACCACGTTGCGGACTTAAGTCGTTTAGAGTAAAAACAGTTCCAAATCGTAGCGACCAACAGAACATGGCAGCAAAATCACGGGCTCGACGTTTGTACTGCGAATATTTGACGAAGTTTTCGTGCGTTGTTATGGACGATGAAACTTATGTCCTGGAGGATTTCAAGTAGCTTCCAGGGCTGGCTTTTTATTCTGCTATGGCCAGAAATGCTACAACTGAGCAATTCAGAATGAAGAAGGCATCGACATTTCCCAAAAAATACCTTGTGTGGCAAGCAATTTGCACGTGTGGCAAAAAGAGGAAATCTTTCGTCACTACAGGCACAATCAACAAGGAGATCTATCAAAAAGAGTGTCTGCAGAAGCGATTGCTACCCTTCATCAAAAGTCACAAAGAAAAACCTTTGTTCTGGCCCGATTTGGCATCATGCCACTATGCTAAAACTGTGATGGAGTGGTACCAAGCAAATCAAGTGAACATTGTACCAAAAACCTGAAACCCGCCAATTTGCCCAGAGCTACGACCAATCGAGAGATATTGGGCTCTGATGAAGCGGAAGTTTTCTGGAAAAAAGCAAGGAATCACATCAAACACTTCCAGCAAATATGGACAAAGACGGCTTCTACGATTTCTGAAGAGTCTGTACAAACCCTAATGGACGGAGTTAAGCGCAAAGTTCGAAAATGTTATGCAAATACCGAATAACTATGTTTTGTCTTCACGAATTGTTAAAACACATCCCATGAAACTGAAATAAACAACTACGACGGAAATATAATGCGAAATTTATGTTTTATTCATGTTTTGAGGTGTCCAGATTATTGCGGATTCAGACCTTATAGAAGATGTTTGTTCATGCTGTAAAAGTTAGACATCAATATGCAGTGCAAAATAAACAGTGGCATTTTCAAGGTAAGAGACCTTGTCAGATATTGGCGGCTATAGTACAAGGGAAGAAAAAATATGCTGATCTTTTATGGATTGGTCGAAAACCTGGCTGATCAGCGAATAAAATGGCCAAAGATCTCAACGTATCTCGTAAAACTATCAAAAATGTACTCGAAGATGAATTGAAAATCAGAGCATGGAAAAAAAAACTAAAATACACGGACGTTAGACGAAAAAGACAAAAAATAGGGTCAGTAGATGTCGTGAGCTCCTTTGCTGACGCGATGATTCGTTGATTCTATTTTCAGATGAGAAAACCTTAAAATCAATGCCAATTATTGCCTCAACAATGTTTTGAAGAACATCTTTAACCATTTTTGGAAGTCGCAAATGAGTATTTCAACAGAATTCTGTCCCTTCACATTCAGCAATGTGCAGGCCTGAAGCAAGAACAATTTACCACACTTTATCCTCAATAAATTATGGCCGGCCTATTCGGCAGACGTAAATTTAATGGACTTTTCCATTTGGGGCATTATGACAATTATGGAAGAATAGTTTAAGAACGCCAAACCAATGAGAAATTAAAAGCAAGTTTGCTGAAATTATGGAATGAGATTCCTTTCCGAAAAGGTCTTAAGGCACTTATTAAAATAAAAAGTGAAAGAAGTGTACTTAAAGTCTATACTGTTTAACTCTAATATGTTTGTAAGAGAATCCTTGAAAAACCAGTGAAACAATTTCATTTCAAAGCAATTGACGTTCTATTATTGCTTCACTTAGAATCCGGAATAATAAAATAATCTGTATCTCGGTAACAAACTGACGAACAAACAAGTTTCATAGGTACATCAAAACAAAGGTAATTTACACAATCTTGAAGAAAAAATATCAATACAAATCATTTCTCTTCGTTTCTAATGAAAATTCGCACTTTCTTCTTTATTCCTCCCATCAAACGCTGCACACCTCCGGAGTAAACTTCCTTGGCACATTTGTTCCACATTTTGGTTTTTCCACTTATTTCAAGCTTCCGCTTCATTACTGCCCACAATCTCTCGATGGGCCGGAACTGCGGGCAGTTGGGTGCATTTATGTTTTTATCGATGAAATCTACGTTATTATCGCGGTGCCACTGGATGACTTTTCGGCTGTAGTGGCAACTCGCCAAATCTTGCCAAAACTTCACGGGACCTTTATGGGCTTTAATGAAAGGTAGTACGCAGGTTTTTTAGGCATTCTTCCTTGGACAGCTTCGAGTCTATCGTCTTACTCGTCACGAACACTTTGGTCTTTTCTCCGCAGCTGCATATCCCTTGCCAAATCATCAGTTCTTTTTTTTTTGGCAAATTTGTCCATAAAAGCAAACTTAAACTTCACAGAAACATCTCCTCGTGCCGTCGCCATGTAGAGTTTTTGGCCAGGAAGCTGTCCGAAATCCATTTTGACGCGCTTTTGCTCCCTGAAACGTTTGAGCACATCACACATGGTTGATTTGGCGATTTTCAACGTTTTTGCGATTTTTATTGCAAACCACGTTGGATTATCAACGTGGGTGTGCAGATTTTTTCTCTCCTCTTGGCTTCCATTTGGAATAACTTTTGAGTCACTGCACGAAACACTGTGAAATTTATACCATAAAAAGTGGGCGCTTAGGTAAACAAACTTCTGTAAAAGTAACTCTGTTACTCTGTAAAAGAATTCTTACAGCGATCACTTTCCGTGTCGCTACAACGCAGTAAGTGATTCCGGATTCTAACTCGACAGAACTTTAATTGGTGAAACCCTGTAATAGTGTCTGTAATCATGTTCCAATGTCTGTATAAACACAGACATGTCCGTTTATCTGGCATCTCTGATCTTGATGAGATCGAGCCCATGTAACAAAAATGATAATCAACGGTGATCAATGACTTTCGTTGCAAGTGTTTTTTTTTTGTTTTTGTTTTTTCTTTGAAAGATATCGAATTTTCGATCAATTTTGGCGATAAGTTCCTATTCGACCCCACCGCTCGCACTGAAACTAGATTGACGACTCTCCCCTTGCCCTCCGACAAGAAGACGATCTCCACTGAATTCAAATCAGCAAACCACCTCCATCGCTCAACCTCGGTTCTTCACACCCAGCACCGAGAACTGGGCCCAGATAGGGGCGTCGTCGTCGCTTGGCATCGATTTGAATAATACGATATCTCGAGGGGCAATCCATATACACCATTTTCTCTGCTCCCGGTATTATTTTTCCTAGCCACAACAGCAGCAGTAGCTCAGCCAGGGATCAATCAAATATTCATGAACTGAGGGGGTGAAGAAGCTTGTTTTCATTTTGGCGAGAGAGCTATCTCAGATGAAAATTGAATCCTCCTTCGGTTCACAGCTGTGGTCCCACGTACTGGCTTACTGGGTGCCAGTTGTTTGTTCGAGGGACCCCCAGCTTAGCCCAGCAATGTTGGTTCGGATGATAATTGGCTACTCATCATCACCCCGGTTGGATCGTCGTGGTTGTTGGTGTGAATTCAATTGGATGTTGGTGATCATCTCCGGACGAGTGTTTATTCCGGTAGCGCAGAGTTGTCATGCCTGTCGCTGCGGTGTGCGATTTCTCATAAAGATGTAAAAGGGCCAAACAGCCAATTCCAAATAAGGATCGACTGCCCGCGCGCGGTAGATGCGTTTCCGGTGATGATTTGTTGTGCCATTTTCCACCGAGTACGCGGTTTGTTGCGTTGATGAGCTCCTTCTCCTTGTGAGGTCTATCAGCTCGGGACCGTGTGACAAGCTGTCAGATCCAATCAGTTGTGATGCGAAGATGAGGTGAGTGATTGTTTCGTGAATCCAAGCAGGCATTTTCAAAACGGATTCATAGCCAGGTTTTGGCAATCACGCCTTTCTCACAATGTGCTAATTACTATACGGAGGGAAGAAGAGACGTACAAATTGCCATCTCCCAGGCTGACAAGTGTTTCCTCAATTTTCCAATCACTGGTTTGTTGCCATGCTTTGACAAATGGCAAGTTGTATAAACTTGAATCCACCGGGTGCTACCAGCCTTGAGAGAGGTTCCCAATAAATAATTAAGACGGAGATTACTTGATTAATGGATTTGGGTCCCTTGCCGGAGAGTACGGGTGGAAAGCCATGACAAAACATACCGAGACTGCCATCAACCTGCCTGAACTAACCATGGACGAAATCAGACGACGACCGGGGGACCTGTTCACGCTCAGTGACTGCCGTTGTTTCACTTGTTGCTCGTTTCGTTTTTTTTTTATGCTGCACAACATTTCCCTCCTCTGTCTGTGGTATGGGACGAAATGCTCCGGACAAGTTGGTTCGTCGTTGGGTTGGCAGCGTGCAATTATTCGATTTGCAAGGTGTATTAACTTGCCGTCTTTTGGATCGCGGTTGCCGCGTTTTTCTCTTCCCCTCAGGATTTCTCAGGTAATGAAACTCGTTCATCGTTTGAGGAGGGAAAAACGATGAAAAAGTGGCTTCAATCATTTTATTTATACGACTATCAAAGCAGGGATAAGTGCACGATAATTAAGTAATTATCTTGTTGGCTTATTCAAATTGCACTTTGTGTGTTATTTATTGCACTGTTTGAACTTTTCTTCTTCGGCGCGTTTTATGCAACATGAAAAAGAAGAGTCAGTGATGGGTATAGGAGAGTAATAAGCAAATGGAACATCAAGTGTGGGAATCTGACGATGGGAAATTGCTCCAGGAGATGTGATCAGGTGTTTTCTAGTTAGGACTTGATTCAAAGGGTTCTGTTTTCTGGTTATTTGATGATATACTTATTTTGGGAACTACCCATTGCTTTGCATAAAAAATATATTTCTAAATTAGAGAACTGTATTGCGAACAAAAGTTCCGCAACGCAAGTCGAAAAAGTTTAGGTAAGGTTAGTTTTCTTCATAAGAGAGAAGCTTTCAGCCTGTGGCTGGTTCGTCTCTTGTAAGGCAAGGGCCGAAGTGGGAGAATGGTAGGTCTCGTATAAAAATGAGCTGTACAATATAAAATAGATGGTTCTGTCCAACGCTGGTCGTGGTACTTGGTTTCGGCAAAACTATAGCTTATAGGACCTTATTAATTAAATATTAAGACACACTGTTGATTTCAATGTGGCGCTCCTAGTGATTGGTTCTGATATGTTTTGACTGCAGCTTAATTTAAAAAATTGCTTACAATTTCTACTATTTATATAAAGCCGTGAACCGAAAATTAATTTTGAAACTCACTTCGAAATTTCGTCGTTTCAGGTTCAAAAATCGCAACGTCGTAGAAATTAGCTAAATTGACCGTGTGTAACGTTCTCGAACATTTCGAACCATCGATCGGCAGGATACTAGCAAGTGTCTTAGTGGAACCTGAGGATCAGAATTTGTATTTTAAGGTGTTCAGAACGATAAGGGTAAACCCAGGACTGCAGGATTACAATGTCACCAAGAAAATCAATGCCAGCCAAAGCACCGTCAGAAGAAATGGTTTGCGAGAAGGATTTCGATATTTTCAGGGAAGTAAGCAACAAACAGGACACTGAATCAGAATCTTAAGCCCAAAAGACGTGCCCGGAAGTTGAACAATGAGGTTCTTAAGAAGAACGAAGGATGTATCATCATGGACGACGAAACGTTCCTGAAGCTGGATTATGAGCAGCTTCCTGGAAAAAGTTTCATGAAGCAACTCGTCGAGGTAATGTCCGTAGAAAGTTCAAATTCGTTTTTGCCGATAAATTTGCAAGAAAGCTAATGATCTGCCAAGGTATTTGTAGTTAAGGACAAAAAAAAACAAGTTTTCGTGACAAACAAGACTCTGGATTCCAGAATGTAGTGCACATTAAAGCTTATAGTGGACCTGTTAAGTTTTGATCTGGTATGGCAAGCAGCCACTACAGCGGAGAAGTACTACAGTGGTATCGAGAGGTGGATTTATTCGAAAAGGACATCAATCCACCCAACTACCCTCAATTCCGCCCAATTGAGGAATATTGGGCAATGTTCAAACAGAAGATGAAGAAAAAAGAAAGCATGACTCGAGATGCAAAAGATGTCAAGAGATAGTGGAACAAAATAGCCGCACAGGTTAGCCAACAGAGTGTCTAAAATATGAAGAGTGCTCTTCAAAGAAAACATCGAGATTTCCTGGTGAGCGGGAGCTTTTTATTGGGATACCTGTTACGAGGAAATGAAGAGAAATATTAGTAATTTCCATTTATTTCCAACTATCTTTAGTGATTATCCTGACAAGTATGCATGTTTCGTCTACAATGTGCAGACTTCTTCAGTGTCGTTTACTAATACTCAACTCCTTAGACTACTAAGTTGAGTATTAGTACACGACACTGAAGGAGTCTGCACATTGTACACGAAATACGCGTATTCGTCAGGATTAGCAATCAAGATCGTTGAATTTTAATGGAAATTGCTAATCGTTTTTCTTATTTTCTTGTAATCGAGGTTTCATCAAAATACAACCGGAAAAATCTTATTTTGTTTTAAATTTCAATATATGACCTTCATTTAACTCAAAATTTACATTTCATTAATTTGGTTCTTAGATAGATCCGTTTTTTTGTGTCCAGGTATTAAATGACTTAAGATTTTATGAGTGCTTCAATGTCATAGAAACTTAGATCAGGTTTTTTTTAATATTGTAATAAAATATAAGCCCGTAGTTTTTGTTTGACAAAGCACAATCCAAAGCTGGCCGGAATTGTTAAATATGTTCAGGTATTGTTCGTGGAATGTTGTAGCCAGTTAACCGATTCAAGCAAAAGTGGTCAACCAAAAATGGGGAGTTTTACAAACTTGTATCGTTTATGAATTCATGTAAAAGGTTAAAATCTTTGAAGACCATTGCAAACAAAAATGAGAGGGAATTGTTAACATTAAAGGGATCGTTTGTTGACTGTTATTGACTGTTTCTTGTTGAGTACATTTTACATCCATCGGATACATACGTGTCAGTATCAGAAGTTTTTAGTGTATCAAACAAACAAACAAAAAAAAAACAAACAAACAAACAAACTAGCAAACAAAGAAAAAACTAAACAAACAAACAATTATGGATTATGGACGAGAAAGGCTTTCCCGGGAAGCTCACTAGACTGATTAAAGCTACGATGAACGGTGTGCGAAACTGCGTGAATATTTCGTGCGAACATTCCAGCTCGTTTGAATCACGCCGGGGACTACGTCAAGGTGATGGACTTTCGTGCCGGTTGTTCAACATTGCGCTAGAAGGTGTCATGTGAAGAGCCGGGCTCAACAGCCGGGGTACGATTTTCACTCGATCCGGTCAGTTCGTTTGTTTTGCGGATGACATGAACATTGTCGGCAGAAGATTTGAAACGGTGGCAGAAATGTACACTCGCCTAAAACGCGAAGCTGCGAAAGTTGGACTGGAGGTGAATGTGTCGAAAATAAAGTACATGCTAGCAGGAGGTACCGAGCGCGACAGGGACCGCCTAGGCAGCAGTGTTACGATAGACGGGGATACATTCGAGGTGGTGGAAGAATTCATCTACCTTATATCCTTGCTTACGGCTGACAACAACAACAGCCGTGAAATCCGAAGACGCATCATCAGTGGAAGTCGTGCCTACTACGGGCTCCAGAAGAACTTGCGGTCAAGAAAGATTCACCCCCGCACTAAATGTACCATGTACAAAACGCCCATATAAATAAAAAAAACAAACAAACAAACAAACAAACAAACAAACAAACAAACAAACAAACAAACAAACAAACAAACAAACAAACAAACAAACAAACAAACAAACAAACAAACAAACAAACAAACAAACAAACAAACAAACAAACAAACAAACAAACAAACAAACAAACAAACAAACAAACAAACAAACAAACAAACAAACAAACAAACAAACATTTGTTGCCTATTTTGACTACCACAGACCCCTCCGATCATAGATTAATTAACAATATTCGAAAAATGGGGGCTGTGGGGTAAAATCAGCAATATCTCTGTTACCCGACGCGTGCGGTGGCTGCAACTACTTCCATTCGATTTCTAGGGAAATTTTACATAAGAATGGATCTATTTCAACTACCACAGACCCCTTCGATTATAGATTATTCAGCAATATTCGAAAATACGGGGAATTGAGGCAAAATAAGCCCAACATCTCTGTTTTTCAACTGGTGCGTTGGTTGCAACTACCTTCATTGGATTTATAGGAGAATTCTACATAAGTATAGGCTTATTTTGACTACCGCAGACCCCTTCGACCACTTGATTAATGAACAATATTCGAAAACATTGGGGAAGTGGGGTAAAATCAGCAATATTTCCGTTACCAGACCCGTGCGGTGGCTGCAATTACCTGAATTCGATTCCTTGGGCAATTCTACATAAAAATAGGCCTATTTTGACTACCACAGACCCCTCCAATCATAGATTAGTAAACAATATTCGAAAAATGGGGGAAGTGGGGTAAAATTAGCAATATCTCCGTTACCAGACCCGTGCGGTGGTTGCAACCACTTTCATTCAATTTCTAGGGACATTCTACAAAAAAATAAGCCTATTTTATTTACCGCAGACCCCTCCCAGCATAGATTACTGGGCATTATTCGAAAATACGGGGAAATTGGGGTAAAATAAGCCCAATATCTCCGTCCACTGAATTTTGCGGTAAGCGGAACCCCTTCCATTCGATTTTCCAGGAATTTTTACATAAAAAATGCTATTTTTCACTAAACTTGTGCTACTTGGAGCTGAATTATCGAATTCTTTCGCGATTCATGTACTTTTCATCCCACTGTGCAACGGATGAGTTTATGGTGCTAGGTGAAATTCGACGGTATTTTGCGAAATTCATCTCACAGTGGCTTTCTCCATCCTGACTGCGAACGATCCGTGCTTCATTCAGAAGCTTTACATCTTTTACGATAGCTATAGCGTGTAACACTCTCCCAAATTAACCACGTAGTGAACGAAAACCACCGCACCCTTAGGGCCTTGGCCTTCGTGACACATTGTGGGGTCCGTAGCCCAATTCGCGGGTTCCATTTCGGTAACAGATGCATCCATGTTCTATAAACCAAATGGTTCCGAAAAAAAAAAATGCCTCACAATAGGTGTCACTAAAACAAGTAACATTTATCTTGGGAGCTTCTAGCAGCATGACAGGCATTGGAAGCTGCATTTATCTTTTAGCATTTACATTTTACGCATGAGGTTTACATTGAAGTAGCTATTCTCAACTTCAACTGCAGTTTCCATTGGCGTGTGCTTGTAGGCGGTGTGGGATTGTGTTCAAGTATGTTTGTTTGGTGGTATTGTGTAAGATATTCCATTTGATTCGGAATACATCGAACCGGGCTCTCGCATCATAAAAATTGCTTTCTTTTAATGGTTATATTTAGGTGTAAGGAGGGTTGCTATTCATAAAAATGTCATGTCTTTTTATTGGAATTTTATCTTTGATGATTGTAGTGATCGGCTCTGTTTTTAATTTTTCCCGGATCTTTTGGGATGTTGATGCGTACCTGATTTTTTGTTTTTAGGGACCAACCAGTGGATGTCAGATGTATTTTGTACAAACAGTTCTAATATTCTTTAACTATTATTGTGAATACAAATACTAATCTTACTAGGTTGTAATGGAGAATACTATAGTAGCTGCAACGGCTGAAGTCTTTCGATGAGAGATTGGTCAGCTAAGTTGCAGACATATATTCTATTATAAATAATTGTCGGCATATGGTTGTAGCGGTTCAAGGAAACGGAAAAGTACATCGAAATTTTAAATATAATATTCTTTGTATGACTTATAGTTTCAGATAATCTATGAGATTTCCAGGTTTTGAAAAATAATTTCTTCGAGGCTGTGATACATTGTAAAAACTTTTAATTTCATAATGGAGGACAACAATCTGCATACATGTATAATTGTTATTATTATTTCACATTGCAGTATATTCTATATGACATTGCGTACCGATTTTATTTTCTTATCATTATCATAACCATTTTTAACATTACTCAGATTTTCAATATATATTTTGAAATTATTTTATTATTCTTACCTTGGAGCGTATGGTACGGTATGTCCACGCATCCTTCCTCCCCTGTAGATTCACAAAATGCGTTGTGGTTCAAATCTAACTGTTTAAATCCAACTCATTTTACAGAATTATCTTTTGCGGTTAATGCAACGCAGTAGGCCTGGCCGCTTTTTCGCTTGTATCATGTCTTTGATATGTGCAATCATCAATTATGACAAAAAAAAAATTGAGCGTCATCTAACCCAATTATTTCCAGGATGCTTTCTCGTACTGGCTGCGTTTGTATTAGATTAGATTAGATGAGATTAGATCAAGATAGGTGTAACTAAAACAAAATTGGATTACAGCAAAACAAATCAACCAAATCATAGCATTTATTTTTCATTTGAAATATACATGAAATAGATATAGGCTGTTCCAGAAAGTATAAGCACACTTTCAAAATTCCAAAAATGTCATATTTTTTTAGTTTTAATAATTTTATTTGGCAAATCATATTTGTATTTGTGTTTTATATGATATTTTACTCTCGTTTAATCAAAATATTTAATCATAGCCAAGACTCCTAACTTTTCCTCGAACATGACCCATTAGCTTCTGCACAGTGGTACTTCCCACCATTTTGACCACTTTTAGCCAATCTTTTTTAAATTGTTGGATGTCGTCCGCTGGTTTTGTGAATTTTCGAAGCTTTGCTTTGGTTAAAGCCCAAAAAGTCTCGATTGGCCGTGCCTCCGGGCAGTTAGGCGGATTCATGTCTTTCGGCACGAAACATTCATTTTGACTTTTCTTCCATTCTAAAGTGTCCTTTGCGTAATGACATGACGCCAAATCAGGCCAAAACACTATTTGACCTTCGTGCTGCCTGATCATCGGCAATAATCGCTTCTGGAGACATTCCTTAACGTATTTCTGAGTGTTCATCGTCTCCGTTGTGATGTACGGACTAGATGTTTTACCACACTCGCATATTGCCTGCCAAACCATAACCTTCTTACCGAATTGTTCGGTAAAAATTGCCTTCTCCGTTTCGGGAATGTCTTTGTCTTCGCTTACAGTATAGATTTGTGGTCCGGGAAGTGTTTTGTAATCTAGTTTCACATACCACAGGTAACCAATAAGCAAAAGCATATGCAGTAAATCAACCCGAAAACTGCATTTTAGCATGGTGCTAGGGGAATTTCATATTAGCATTATAACAGCATCTTGAACGCTATCTGTTGTAAAGTTGCATACCAAATGCTGTTTAAATGCTTATAGCCTGTAATAAGCATTTCGAATGCAAAATAGCATTAATGAAGCATTATCATAGCATTGCAGTAAAACAGCCGTATGTTGGGCCAAAAGTGGCATTTATGTTGCCTTTTTTTTCCCTTCCCCCTTTTATACCCCCCATCCCACAAAACACAACCCAAATTTCCCCCTTCCCGCCCTTTTTTTTCTTTTTGGTTTTTTTTTCTTTCGTTTTTTTTCCCCAGTCTTTTTTTCACGCATACGTTCTCGACGAGGTCCCTAGTTTTTTCGCAACAGCCCGAACGGAAGTCGCTGGTTTTCGCTTGTAAGGAGTGTATCGAAAAGTAGTTATAAACATTCGATGCGTTATTACGCATAAACTACTGTATATATTTTTAGCGTGTAAGCGCCATTTGCTTTGTTTACATGTCAAAAATGATTATTCGGTTCATTCATTTCCGTTGATAAAGTTGTATTCAAAATGTCGCGAATTGAATTTGAGACTAAAAAGAAAATTCTGCACACTTGGTGCACCGAAAAGGGTGTTACTTACAACCAGATTGCGAAAAGAGTAAATGTTCACCCGGCAAGTGTAAAACGCATCATCGAAAGTTTGGTAAGGAGTGCTCCCTCAAGGATTTACCAAGAAGTGGCCGGAAACCCGGCTCCAGCAACCCCGATTTGGACCAAAAAGTTGTGGATTATATTCAACGGAACAAATCTGCCTCTACTCGCGATCTAGCCAAGAAGTTCAGGACCAGCATCGGAATGATTCAACGAATCAAGCGCAGGAATGACTTGAAGACGTACAAAAAGCAGAAAGTGCCCAAACAAACTCCGGAACAAAAGTCTCGTGCCAAAACCAGGGCTCGAAAGCTGTACAGCTGCATTTTGGACAATGTCGACCAGTGCATTTTGATGGATGACGAAACATACGTTAAAGAAGATTCAAGAACGCTACCGGGGCCGCAGTTTTATACTAAATCTGTTGGGGAACGTGTGCCAACCGCAGATACGACTGTTGCGATGGAGAAATTCGGTCAGAAGGTGCTCATTTGGCAAGCTATTTGCACATGTGGCTTGCGTTCTTCAATTTTCTATACAAAAGGAACTATAAATGCTGAGATTTATCAAAAGGAATGTTTGAAGAACAGGTTGCTACCATTGTATAGAAAGCACCAGTCCCCTCCTCTCTTCTGGCCAGATTTGGCATCGGCACATTACGCCAAATCCACTCTACAGTGGCTGACGGAGAATAACATCAAGTTCGTAGAAAAAGACATCAACCCACCAAACTGTCCCCAGTTGCGACCGATCGAACGCTATTGGGCAATAGTCAAGCGTATATTTAAGAAGGATGGTACAGTGTCCCAAAACATGACCGATTTTAAGAAAAATTGGGCAGCGGCATCCAGGAAGTGCACAAAGGTCACTGTGCAGAATTTGATGGCAGGTGTCAAATCAAAGGTACGGGCATTCTACAGAAATGAACATGATGACTAGTTTTTCCGTTTGGATCTTTTGTAAACATGTTAAGCTATAATAAACTGAAATAGTATGTTAATTTTAACCATGTTTTCATGCCTATTTTATTATTTGGAAGTTTATAACTACTTTTCGATACACTCCTTACCAAATTAAAATCTCTATTATAAATATAAACAAACGAATTTATTTATTTCTAGATAACTTCAAAAGATACACTCAAAACGGGTATAATCAATCCCGCTGTTAAAATTACTCAGCTGAAATAAACCAATACTGAAAAAAGGTTACACCTATTGTCAGACACACTGTATATTGAAATCACAAAGAAGCGAGATTATTTAGGTTTCACCTGGAACGTTTTTCGGAACTTTGTTTACCTTGGGGTTTGCAGCCAAGTACTTCTTCACATTACCCAACAGCATGTGTTTGGTAACGGGGAATCCTCGCTTTTGCACATTGAATACCCATTCTTCTAGCTCAAGCTCTTTCTCTGGAGCCAAAACAGTAAACGGTCCTGAACGGAAAACGGATTTTTCTTCGCAAGCCTGAATCCGATCGTCGATCGTGGAATTCCGTACTGTTTGGATGTCATTTAAATGCTCATCTCTTTGGGTCTTATTTTGTCACATGCAGCATATAACTCAGCCTCGGAATACGTGTTCCGGTATTGCTTTTGTTTCTGGGTTCGATGAAATGGAATAACCAGTAATTAGAATATTATTGATAGTAAAATTTGCAAATATTACCATTTTCTCACAGCGGCAATATTTAACAAACACACGTTTTGACCATTTGCGAAAAGGAGACGAAAAATAACACAAGATTAGTTTCTAAAACGAAGGGGAATGGGATTTTGCCAGGGGCAAACATTAAAAACGTGCTATTTCTGTTTAATATTTCACCTTTTGTTTTATAAAAATGCATTAAAAAATCATAATGTTTGCACCAAAAATTATTAAATTCACATTGTATTTATTGTATCAAAGATGATGTATGTTAACTGTACCTTAGTTTAATGTTGTTTTATGTTTTTCAGGTAATTTTTCAATCAACATATTTCTCAAAGAGTCGCAAAATAAAGCACTTTCGAGACAATTTTTAAAGGTTCATGATTTACCAATAATTTCTGATAATAAATATATAACTTTTTACTTTTAGTCGAGTATTAGTACACGACACTGAAGAAGTCTGCACATTGAAGACGAAACACGCGTATCTGTCAAGATAAGGAATAAAGGTAGTTGGAATTAAGTGGAAATTACTAATCATTCTTTTTATTTTCTAGTTAACTTTTTACAGCCATGTCATTGAGAGTAATATTTGTTCGCTTGTAACATTATAATAAGGAGCTATAAATTTTCTTAAGATCTCAGAAAGGCTGCTTGTTTTACAAAAGGGCGAACATTGTGGTGAATTATAATTCCTCTATACTTATACTATAACATTTCGATCAAGCTTGCGACGTTACTGGAGTCTGAGTTCAAATAGGAATTTACGTCGTCAGTAGTCAATGATCATCAGATTATTTCCGTGAGAAATCACGGTCTTCTTAACTTACAGCGTTGGAAAAAATAATGTGAAAACATGGAATAAAACATCTTTGATGAACCGATCTGTTATGGTTGAGGGAGGAACGTATTGTTAGTATCATTTAAGATCTGATTGCAGTAAAGTTGGACGAAACTTTTAATACTTTGATAGAACTGAATCTAAAACTTCCTGTTCAAACAAGTGTTTCCGAGATTCTGAACACAACAATTACATCGTTTTGCAACAACTTGGTCAAAGTCAGAAGCGTTTGCATACATGCATCAACGTATTCTCAAATAACGCAACCGATAACGCTCGTATTGTCCTTCTCCTCGCTTCAAAAACCTCGAAACATATCGTGATCATCAGCTGATGCAAACAGCTGATTGATTCCCAAATCTCGATTGACACGCATCCGGACCATGCATCACCAGCTTAAACATACCTAAATATTCATTTACAATCGATCAACCCTGTTTTCAGAGCATGGAGCCAAAGAAAATAAGAAGAACAATCCACCCGTTCATCAATAAACATAAACACGCGTTTCCTTTTTTTTTTCCCAACACCCGAAATAAATTACTAAATCAGCTCCAATCAATAACATTTGGAAATATGCATGAACCCCAAATCTGGAATGGTAATTCGATTCGGCTGAACGCAGTCTAATTCAATTCAATTCAAGCACCCGATTGAGCCAACGAACAAGTAGGTACGACTATCGGGCGTGATAAATTATACTCACTGATCGATTGGGTTCTTTGTTTTCCAGCGGATCCAACTCGGGGGAAAAACTTAAATATTGACGAGATAAGCCTCTTACCGGGAATCAACACATCGAAATGATTTGTATACTTTAGAAACTGTGAAATCCTATTTCGGCAGATTACGCTCGGCAGCATAAAGTTCTGCTGCGAAGGATAGTGATAAGTCCATTAACATAAATGTTTTGGATTTAGAATTTGATTCAGAAACAGCACGAGTATCCAGATCCGATGATCAGATGGATGCAAATTGAACCAAAACGAGACCCTCCAGCAGAAGAAGCCACTTTCGTCACATGATCGGAGATTAGTTGGAAGGAAGACGCTCGCTGCTCTGTCTTGGGCAATCGAAAGGCATACATTTTGATGTCTTTGAGATGCACGATTACTCTGCCATTAGTGTCGGCTTTCAGTGAGGAGTAGTATTTGGTCTGAGTGCTTGCGTGCTTTTAAGTGACCTCAAAATCTTACCGCCAATGAAAAGGCGTGAAAAATTCGAATCAATTCGTCAAAATCCACCCAAACAGCAGCAAAAAAAAAACGTCAACGGCGATGGTGCTTTCTCCACTTCCTTAGAGAGCAGCCTTTACTAATTCACTCGTTTAGCTCGATCTGTTCACTTGCCCCGACTGGACGGGGTCTGTACGACTAAGTGTGTGTAGGGGGATTTCTGGAATGACATTTTCCGTTCAATTTGCGCTTTCTTTGTGAGTTGGCGTCGCCGATGAATGTCGGTCGGTTGGCTCGATGCACGCGCGGTCTCCCGCTGAGTTGAAGTAGCCGCGCGAGGCCACTTTCCGAACCTACTGCGACTGCTGCCGAACTTGCCACTCAACTCCCTCAACTTAGGCGCTGTCCCGGCGATGCTGGTGCGGCTTTCTTTGGACAGGTTGCAGCTTAACCTGATATGTCTGGGAGGCAATGTGCATGTGTTAGATAAACGGTTCACAGCGAGGTACCATTTAGGGTGCAAAATGAAAGTTTGGTTATTTTCGTTGTGTAGCAACTTGTTGGGGATTATTCGTTTGCAGGCATTGAGGACTTGGGAACATTTTATTTTGGAAATATGCTTAATTTGTCTTATTACAAAGTATCGTTACCTATTCTATCGAAAACGCGTATGGCAGGTTATTGAGGTCTGTAAAACCTTTTTAAACGAAAAAAAAACCTGTACGATATCAAAATTAAATTGCTCATCATAATGGTAGGGGTTTTTTATTTTGTATTCGTTTATTTTCCGTCGGCCTATTTCCTCACAACGTAGTTACAACCACCGACGCCAGGAAGACGATTCCACCACCTAGACCCTACATATCGCACTCATCAACACATGAGCCGGGATCGAAGGCTTTACTTCCTTTACGAAAAAAGAAGTGACCAGATTTTTTTACCTCAGAAAAACCACCGACCTCGACTGTGATTGAGCCCAGACCCACTGGAGTGCCAAGTAGTAGTCACGTTTACCACTACATCACCGGCGCCAGCTGAGGTCGGGGTTAATTAATAAAATTTGAATTTTTTTTATATAATTATTTGTAAATTCAAAATGAATTGTTCCGCGAGCAGTATCTTTTATGTTAGCAATGATACTCTTAATGCTGGGGGCCCAGCGTTACTGGTTAACATCCATACCTCTCACGCAAAAGTCACGAATTCGCATCTCACCCTTGGACAAGATATGAAAATACCCAAAAGGCATTTGAGTGACTACGACGGGAGTTCAACCAACCCAGGGCTGAAAATCTCGATAATCAAGGAACTAAAAATATCATTCTACACTCTACCTCGGTCAATTTCTATCTGGAAAACCAAAATACAAGCATATTGAAAGTTGTTTTCTTGATATACAAACGAATATGTAAGCAAAAAAATCGTTTAGAATGCAAAAATATGGCATATACGTGCAAAAGTTCAGGCCAAATACGTGCAAATTCCATCGTTGTTTTAACCGAGTTTATTTGACATGGCTTACAATTTAATCTGAAAACCACAAATTAGATTTAAAAATTTAACGATGTGAATCCAATTTAGTTTGTGACTTAGTATGATGGATAAATGACATAAATAATAAAGTTCGGTTGTTCATGGATTATGTTATGTTATGTTCATGGATTCATCCATTCTTGAAGATCCACAAATTGTTTTGCTGTTGATACACCCTAACTTGGCAAAGGATGAAAAGCAGGCTCCAATGAACACTCGTGTGTGATTTTACGACCGAAGTCAGTCAATTGCTACATTGCGCCCTCATGGCTTCTGAACTCCGATTCTTACCACCACGAGGTGCTCGGTAGAATCACAAATCGGAAATTTTTCTTGAACGACAAATAATGATGAATTTTGAATGCTCTTAGCCGTGACATCTTGCGGTTGAAGTCAAACATTTTATACGGAAAGTAATTAAATCTGCTCCCAGCTTAGACAACATTTTTAGACCTGCCAGTATAAAGTAGCAAGGTACTAACAAGCAGGTTTTTTTTAACTTAATTGTTTATTTATAAGGCTCAAGTACTACAGGCAAAACGGAGTCGTGTTCTTTTTCATTTTTACAACGATAATAACTTACTTACTAGGTTAGTTTTGGAAAGCCGAAAAACTCGCAGCTTGGTCGAGGTTAGGGATTACAATGATTCGGGTACGAATGGGGGAGTAGGAATCTTAACGTTGGCTTTCAACAGCAGATTGGCGATGGGATATTGTTGCTGTTGGTCTGGCTTAGATGTTGCATTGCGTTAAGCTGTAACGATACAATAGAAGCGGTATTCCGGGGAGGGGACGAGGTGGACATGTTAAAGCGACAGCTAAGAAAAGATCAAACGAATACATCTATTTGTTTCAAGAACTTGTAAATTAGCTCCATATAGTCCAAGTCCAGCTTACCCAGCACGTCTCTGATATTTTCCTTCTCTGGTTTCCCTCGGGCCCGTAGGGATGCGCAAAGATCAGATCTGGCAATTTCGTAATCGAGGCAATGCCAGACAACGTGGTTGATGTCCTGATAACCTGCACCACAGCCACATTGATTGGTGTCTAAGAGACCTATTCGATAGAAATGAGAGCCTAACGAGTAGTGATTGAACATTAGACGACACATTACCTTGATAAAATCCCGGCTAATATCCAACCCTCTGAACCACGATTTTTTCGATACCTGTGGGAGAATGGAATGTAACCATCTGCCCAAATCCCCTGCATCCCATTGTTGCCAGCTGATCAAGGCCTGTTGACGGAAAATTGCAAAAAATTCGTTGAAGGCAATTTGTCGATCATAAATATCGCCTGCCATAGCGCCCACCTTGGCAAGTGAGTCCGCTTTCTCATTACCCGGAATGGAGCAATGAGATGGGACCCAAACCAAGGTGATGGTCTAGGAATTGTTTGATAGGGCACTCAAAAGAGATCGTATTTCGCTAACGAAACACGGTGAGTGCCTTGCCGGCCTCATTGAACGAATAGCCTGAAGTGAGCTGAGACTATCCGTAAAAATGAAAATTTGATCAGAAGGAAGAGAGGAAATTCGCTCTAATGCATAGTGTATAGCCGCCAATTCTGCGACGTATACGGAGCAAGGATTTTGAAGTTTGAAGCAGGCGCTATGAATTTCGTTAAAAACACCAAATCCAGTGGAATCATTTGTTTTTGACCCGTCGGTGTAAAACTTTCTGTCACTTCTGATATGGCCAAACTTGCTTGCAAAAATTGATGGAATGTACTCCGAACGGAGTGGATCTGGTATTCCACGAGCTTCTTGCTTCATGGTTGGATCAAAAACTACAGTAGAACTAGAGAAGTCTTGGGAGTAATCACGATTAGGAACATTCGAAGAAGGGCTCACCTCCAGAGTCATGTACCAATGGTACAGTGTCATGAACATAGTTTGAGGATTTCGTTCGATTAGCTTTTCAAAAATTTTAATTACCAGTGGATTTAGCACCTCACAGCGGATGAGGAACCGAAACGATAGCTCCACAAAACGATCTGTTAAAGGAAGAACTCCTGCTAATACCTCCAAACTCATAGTATGAGTTGAGTTCATGCAGCCTAACGCGATACGAAGACAACGGTACTGGATTCGCTGCAGCTTCCGAATATGAGTTTTCGTGGCGGAGAACCGACAGAATCGTTGTACGATACAGCTTTATCAGATCTTCCAGGTGGGCTCTCCACCATGTTCCGGCGATACAACGCATGAAGTTTATTCGCTGCTGGCATTTCTGATGCAGATACTTAATGTTCTTTCCTTAGGTGCATTTAGAATCAAACCAGACCCCTAGGTATGTATAAGGCAAACTTTGAGTTATTATTTTCCCATGAGTTGAAGCGGTATCTGTGCTGGATCACGTTTTCTAGAAAAAAAAACAACTAACTCTGTTTTCTCCAGGGAGATTTCGATACCCAGCTTTACAACCCAGGTAGACAAATTGTCTAGGGTATCCTGCAACGGTCCCTGCAGGTTGTTCGCCCCTGGTTCTGCAAATGAAACAACGGCGTGATCCGCAAGCTGTCTTATCGTGCAGTTTTCCACGAGGCAGCTATCGATGTCTCTAACATAAAAATTATAAAAAAAGGGGGCTTAAACAAGAGCCCTGGAGGAGACCCTTGTAGCATATTCGTGAAGTTGTCGAAGACCCATGTGAAAAGCTCATATGTTTCTCAGACAACAAATTGTACAAATAGTTGTTTAATAATGGTGAAAGGCCACACTCGTGGAATTCATCTGAAAGGACGTCTGCAAAAACTGAATCAAAAGCCCTCTTATTGTCCATGAAAACTGAACCCATTTGCTCATTTTGAGCATAGGCCAGCTGTATTTCTGTTGAAAAACAATCGCTCGTTCCTTTGCCTCTGTGGAAACCATATTGTGTATGAGATAGAAAGCCATTACATTCAATCCATTTGTCGAGCCGATGGAGAATCATCTTCTCTAGCAGCTTCCGTATACACGACAACATCGCCATTGGACGATAAGAGTTGTAATCCGACGCGGCTTTGCTGGGTTTTTGTATAGCTATAACTCTAACCTACCTCCATTCATCCGGAACAATATTGCTTTCCAGGAACTGATTAATAAGTTTAACAAGCGCCTCTTTACGACGTCTGGGAGGTATTTCAGCAAGTAAAAATTGATTTTATCCATTCCTGGTAATTCTGCATGACAGAAGAGCAAGTGAGAATTTGAGCGTAAGAAAGGGCGCATCCATTTCGTTACGATTGGTTTGAGTACCGCGAGTAATTCGTTGCACCGGAACCGAATCTGGGCACATTTTCTTGGCGAACGCGTAGAACCACCGAGAAGAGCTTTCCTTGTCTTCATTTACCAACGACGTATTTATACAAGCAGGTTTGTTCCTCGTCGAATGAATAAATATATATAAATAAATAGATATTTTTAATCATTTGATCTAAATAGACTTCTCTGACTTTTATATTGTGTGAATAAGAAATGCGATGCGTACGTACTTGGATTTTTTCATACCATACAAAACACACCCCAACACCTCACACATAAGCATTTGGAGAAGTCTATATTTAGACTATAATACTTCTATAAAATTATCAAACCCCTGTTTTATTCAAACACTTTGACAGCTGATTACACGGTTGAAAATAATAAGACATTTGATTTAACATGTAAAGCCTGCCACGTTTGTAACAGTTACAATTTGCAGTGTGAAATCAGCTGGTGCATTTCCAGTCCGAATGACCTGATAATGTGTAATCGATTTTTTTTTATTTGAACGAAATTCTCTACATGCATTTAACTAAGGAGCTTGAGTATTTCGAAGGAAGCCGAGAAATCCTCTGCACTTTCACGAGAAATAAGACTAAGGGGACTAGGGGGTGGCATTTCCATTGGGCGCTCCGCTGCTGGCATACTTGGTCCTACTTACACTCCGCTTTGCTTTGCTACTTCGGTATCAATCCTATCGACGAATTTCACGCCAACTCGTCTTCGTGATTGGCAGCACCCTCTCAGAATCCAATGAAACTTTGTGGGTGGGTAGACTATGTCTTTTCAAGCAACTTTGCATACTTTGTTTTTTTTTTTTGTATTTATCTAGACTACCATATGAAAAGAGTTTAAGTTTTTTGATCGATTTTTTTTAAAACCAACAGAACTCAAAAAGGAAAAGACTTACAGTCTAAAGACTTACAGACTTAAAGTCGATTTGCAAAAAATAGCTACCTAAGAGTTGGACGAGATTTTTTTTCTAAAAAAGACAATATAATTGTCTAAAAGTTCGCTACACATTGCAAGATGGGCACTTTTAAGGAAAAAAAGGTTTTCTAACAACAAATTTTTCGTGTCAACACAACTCATAAAGGAAAAGACTTACAAACAAGTAATATATGGGTGACCTTTGGGAAATTGTCTTAGCTCTTTTTATGACAAGCATTGTAAAAATTATAAAATCGATTCTCAAACGCTAAAAAAAAAAATTTTAAAATATAAAGTCAATTTGCAAAATAAATTTATCTTAGAATCGGATGATTTTTTTTTTAAATATAGGCGATATAATTATCTAAAAGTTCGCCATACATCGCGAGATGGGCACTTTTAAGGAAAAAAAAAACAAAAAATTTTTCGTTTCAAATTTTTACTGTGTAAAGGGTGATACGGTCAAAATTTGGTCAAGGGAAAACGCGTGTAAATCGGTGAAATCGTTTATTTAAAAAATCAAATTAAATTTCTTTTTCAAGTTCAATTAGTATAAAATTCAGGAAAAATATTCAGTTAGGCTTCCGCTTTTCCAAATCCGAATTGCCGGGCCTTACGCTTGACCCCTGCCATCAGATTTTGTACAGCCACCTTGTCCACCTTCTTCGCCGCAGAAAGCCAGTTTGCCTTGAACTGCTGCTCGTCCTTAGCAGTTTTTTTGGTCTTCTTTAGGTTCCGCTTGACAATAGCCCAGTATTTCTCAATTGGGCGGAGCTCTGGCGTGTTGGGAGGGTTCTTGTCCTTGGGAACCACCTGCACGTTGTTGGCGGCGTACCACTCCATGGCCTTTTTACCGTAATGGCAAGATGCCAAATCCGGCCAAAACAGTACGGAACAACCGTGTTTCTTCAGGAAAGGCAGCAGACGTTTATTCAAACACTCTTTCACGTAAATTTCTTGGTTGACAGTCCCGGAAGCTATGAAAATGCTGCTTTTCAAGCCACAGGTACAGATGGCTTGCCAAACCAGATATTTCTTTGCGAACTTTGACAGTTTCGTGTGCTTGAAAATATCTGCTACCTTTCCCCTTCCTTTTGCCGTATAAAACTCCTGTCCCGGAAGCTGCTTGTAGTCGGCTTTGACGTAGGTTTCGTCGTCCATTACCACGCAGTCAAACTTCGTCAGCATCGTCGTGTACAGCCTCCGGGATCGCGCTTTGGCCGTCGTATTTTGTTTATCATCGCGATTTGAAGTCACTACCTTCTTGTAAGTCGATAGTCCGGCTCGTTTTTTGGCTCGATGCACGGTTGTAGACGATACACCCAGCTTATTTGCGGCATCTCGGAGAGATAGGTTAGGGTTTCGCTTGAAACTACCGGCAACTCTCTTTGTCGTCTCAGCGGCTTCCGGTTTTCGATTTCCCCCGATCCAGACTTCCTGGCTGTCGACAAACGTTCCCCAAACACTTTAATTACATTTGTAACGGTTGATTTGGCAACTTTTAGCGATTTTGCCAACTTTGCGTGCGAGTAGCTCGGATTTTCGCGATGCGCGAGCAAAATTTTGATACGCTGCTCTTCTTGCTTGGACGGCATTTTGACAACTGAAGAGTGAATTCCAAAATCAAAATAGGAGCAACATTCTACACACACACACCTTCAAAATGAGGGGTATTCAGGTTTTTTAAATGCAAAATTGAAAGAAATACGTCAAGTTGATATTGACCAAATTTTGACCGTATCGCCCTTTATTGCGCCAACTCGCCTTATAATTTAGTCCTAAAACCTCACAGAAGCCAATTAAATTTAGTTATAATCACAATTTGGATTTTTAAGGGTCTTTGAATGTTCGAAAAATGAAGGCTACCATTTGGAAAGCGCTTATTTTTAAATTATTAAAAATATTTATTTATAAGTGATACTACAATTAAATCAGGTTGTTGATCTTGTTTATTACCAAACCTTTGAAGTATATAACAAGAAGGACGATAAATTGGAAAACAAAGCTTTATCATAATATCTGATAAATCTCCCTTAGCTCAGTCGGTAAAGGCGCAGCTACAAAGCAACACCATGCTGGAGGTGGCTGGGTTCGATTCCCGGTCTGGTCTAGGAAATTTTCGTTAAGGAAAATTTCTCGACTCCCTGGGCATAGCGTATTATTGTACTTGCCACACAATCATACTAATTCAAAAATGGTACTTGGCATCGAAAGCTCTCAATTAATAACTGTGGAAGTGCATTGTGAACACTAAGTTGAGAGCAAGCAATAAGCTAATTGTGAAAGCAATAAGCTTGAAATACTAAAGAAGAAGAAGATAATATCTGAAGTATTGACCCATGACTCAATAGCAGTTCAGTTGTTTATATCCAAATTGCTAGATTTCATTAAACAAAATCCAATATATTGCTCAAAAATTATGTTCATGTTAGATGGAGCAGCGGCCCATTATAAGAACAAAAAGAACTTTGCCAGCTTGTGCAATTTCAAATCCATGTATGAATTGGAACGTCTCATGAGAAAGGTCCATGTAATGCTATTGGTGGTAATCTCAAGCATATGGCAAAGAGAGCAAGGCTTGCTCAAGATTATGGAAACACAATCAAAACTCCTCCAGAACTATAGGACTGGGCAGTTGAAGAGTCAAATAATAGTATTACAAAACTGAATTTCTGCTTCATATCAGCTGAACAGTATGCAAAAATGTCAGAAGAACTTGAGGAGTTATATAGCCACGTAAAGAAAATACCTGTTTGACAGGTTCATTGCTTTGTACCTATTTCAGAAAATCAAATTTCAGCTAAAAGGTTTTCTGATTCAAAGGAAAATCACTTTGTATGTGAAAGATTTCTAAATTTAATATATGAAGCTATGTTAATTACTAATACGTGAAGATGTACATTTAAAATATAAATAAAATAAAACCTTACCAATAAACCTGTGAGTTTTCATTGACATAAACAGTATCTTAAAAATTCATGTAACGTCATATTTGAATCGTCTTTAAATGGATATGCATCAACCACTCAAATATGCTATTTTTTTGATTTATAAGCCCCCCTCTATCACATTTTTTTTTTCATACCTTTTATACATTCTGTACCAAATCTTGACCTTCCTTCCACCCCTGGGGGGTCCTCTCAAGAAAAATGAAAATATGAAGACATATTTGAATCGCCCCTAAAAATAGGAATATCCGAACAAGCAGTTATTAATGACTTGTACTTTAACGTACATTTTTGGTTCAGTTCAACTGATGAAAAGGGAAATTTAATGTTGTTGATCCTTTTCAAATGTTAGTTCAGATGATTATTGTTTTTTACCAAATGTTCAATACATTCAAATCTTTATGACGGCTAAATTGTATTAGATCTTATAAGATTCAACACTCTTAACTAGACGAGTATCACGCAAACACGGCAAAAAAAGGACATGCAAAAGTTGTTGTGAGAAAAAAAAAATCCTTGAAAGTTCCCATCTTGCAATGTATGTATGTCATTTTTTTTGCAAATTGACTTTAAATTTAAGAAAAAAAATTTGGTGTGAAATAATCTATTTTACAATGTTTACAATATTTTTCATTAAAGCTAAGACAACTTTCTAAAAGTCACCCATACATTACTTTTTTGTAAGTCTTTTCCTTTTTGAGTTATGCTGGTTTAAGAAAAAATCGATCAAAAAACTTAAGCCCTTATGAAATGGTAGTCTAGATAAATTAAAAAAAAAAAACAAGGAATGCAAAGTTGCGTTGAAACCCCCCCCCAAACCCCCCCTTAACACATTCCTCTTTCCTTACTCTGAAGGTCTGTATCCGCAATAATCCGGACACCTCAAAACATGAATAAAACATAAATTTCGCATTATATTTCCGTTGTAGTTGTTTATTTCAGATTCATGGGATGTGTTTTAACAATTCGTGAAGACAAAACATAGTTATTTGATATTTGCATTAATTTTTTCGAACTTTGCGCTTAACTCCATCCATTAGGGTTTGTACAGACTCTTCAGAAATCGTAGAAGCCGTCTTTGTCCAAATTTGCTGGAAGTGTTTGATGTCTTTGATTCCTTGCTTCTTTCCAGAAAGCTTCCGCTTCATCAGAGCCCAATATCTCTCAATTGGTCGTAGCTCTGGTCAAATTGGCGGGTTTGAGGTTTTTGGTACAATGTTCACTAGATTTGCTTGGCACCACTCCATCACAGTTTTAGCATAGTGGCATGATGCCAAATCGGGCCAGAACAAAGGTTTTTCTTTGCGACTTTTGATGAAGAGTAGCAATCGCTTCTGTAGACACTCTTTCTGATAGATCTCCTTGTTGATTGTGCCTGTAGTGACGAAAAATTTACTCTTTTTGCCACACGTGCAAATTGCTTGCCACAGAAGGTATTTTTTGGGAAATTTCGATGCCTTCTTTGTTCTGAAATGCTCAGCTGTAGCATTTCTGGCCATAGCAGAATAAAAAGTCAGCCCTGGAAGCTGCTTGAAATCCTCCAGGACATAACATTTACTTTCCTTTTTCTTCTATAGCTTCTCCAAATTTCTTGAACAAGCGCTAATTCAACACCGATGTTTGTTGGGAAGTTTCATCGTCCATAACAACGCATGAAAACTTCGTCAAATATTCGCAGTACAAACGTCGAGCCCGTGATTTTGCTGCCAAGTTCTGTTTGTAGTTGCGATTTAGAACTGTTTTTACTTTATACGACTTAATAATTTTTTTTTTTTATATCTTTATTATAGTGGCTTTCAGCCTCCTGGGCTGGTTCGCCGATTATATACGACTTAAGTTCCTAACGTTGTTTTGATTTTTCGACAAAACCAGGCGACATCCCTCTTTTACGAGCCACCGTTCGAATGGAGAGATTTGGGTTTTTCGTTAATATCCTTTTCACCATTCGGTCCATGACAGGATCAGCGCGTCCAATGTTTTTGTCACTTCTCGGTTTCCTCTCCACCGTCAAACGTTCCGAAAATGATTTGAGCACATCGTGAACAGTGGATTTAGGCAAGTCCAATGTTTTTGCAAGGTCCCGTATTGACAAGTCAGGATTTGCCGTACGCCCGTACAAAATTCGCTCGCGCACTTGGTTTTCTTTCGTCGCCATCTTGAATCCTAAACATGAAATTTAAACATCAATCAAAGTCTTTTTTATCATAGACTCACAGCTATATCACAGTGAAATTTTTCATTCCTACGTGCAATATTTAAAAAGTTACAATGATTTGAAGGTTTCCGGATTAATGTGGATACAGACCTTAGAAAAAAAGGACATTTTGTTATATTAATAAAAGAAAACAAGTTTAACTTCGTACCCATGGACCTGAATTATTTTAAACACCCAAAGTTGAGACCAATCCAAAAAATTGGGGCTATTATGAAACAGAAATAACGTAAACATCCTAATACTGATCAAGCATTGATGGAAGCATGGGTCAATGTACAAAAAATTGTCGGTTCCAATGTTGTACAAAATCTCATGAAAGGTCTTGAGAGAAAAGAGAGGGCATTTTTGTACTGAGATTCGCAAAATTCTTTATTTTTTAAAGGAATACATGTTTTCAATTCGATGTTTATACACATCAAACGTACAGCAACACTAGCAGATTTTAAGAGACAATGTATTTCACACATCAAAGCTGCCTTTTGAACAGCTACTCTGAAAACGTTTTACTCTTGACTAATTTTATATTTTGACGCTGTTACTACATTTTGTATGGTTTATTGTTAAATGTTTAATATTTGTCATGGGGCACAAACAAACTTAACTTTCCGCCTCGAATATGATGATGGATTTATAGTTTTATTTTTATTTTGGTTATGAGCATGATTGACCGCCCACGGATGCAATTCCCTTATTGCCAGATCAGCTGTATTTGCACAAAGAACCAACAGATGATGTTTGGGACTAACATACATCTTCAATGTGTCAAAACTGGTGACCCATTATAAAGCAATACCGGCGCCGGCCGTGCCCGAATGCTGGTCAAGTAGGGAATGGGAAGGAACGTGTTGACATGATATTCGTTTTGGAGGAAGCCGAGAAATCCTCTGCACTTCCACGAGAAATCACTGGGATGTTGGATAGTTGGGGAAAGGTTAGCAGCAGGATTCGTTTTGGTTAACGATACGCTGAAAGTACATACCTACACCATCCGCCAAAAGCAATAGACCGCTCAAATGTGACTGAAAATAGACAAATATAACGAAAAACAAAACAAAACAAAATAGACAAAATAAAATAAAATGAAATAAAACATGATATTAGATATTGTCTTCAAAACATGATAAAAATAAATTATTTGTTGCTTTGCAAACCAGTTCTCCTCGATGTCCTAGATGGCCACGTCCTGCTGGACCCGCAGCTGCTGCCGTCGACACTCGTCCACATCAACCCAGCCGTCGCCGACGTGTCGGAAACCTTCCGGTAGTAACATGATATCTGTGTCTAATACACTCTTCTGGCACCGATTAATTTACAAACTAGGCCTGCACACCGAATCAAAATTTACTTTGGCACGGTTATGGTATTTTTCTTTTTCAGTTTTATTTTTATTTTGGTAATGTAATTAAAGTAGTATCTTCTTTGTGTAGTCTACAAAAATTTGAGCCTCGCGCGCGCAAACAGGTATAGAAGACTTTTTTAACCAAATTGAAAGCTTATGCTGTTTGAGGGACCTTAGAACGAGTAGTGAGCCGTCTGGTTGAATGTCAGAAATTTCTTTTAAATGCGGTTGTTGCCCATAGTTTTTGAACTAAGCAAGATTTAAATTTTTGGCAATGTCCTGGATTTTGTTGGCTTCTTTGATCACAAGGATATGCTCACGAGAATTTGTAGTTGAAATCAACGACATTATTCTATTTATAACTTTCCTGACGGAAAGCCCTTGCGCAGAACTGGCCGGCTTGACGTTCCGCAAGGGCTCAGTAGGAATCAAGACCCGAAGCTAAGAATCAGTTCCATTGTGGTTATATCACATTTATTAGCAGAGCAGCACATCGAAATTTTAGGTTCATTTTTCTTTATATGCTATACAATTTCAGATCATCCATGGATATACCAAGTTTTGTAAAATAATTTTTAATCAATTTTTTATCTGGTGGCTATGATACATTATCTAAGCTTTCAGGTTCATGGTAAATGCGTGGGTCCGTATACAATTGCAGCAGGACGACTATCTGCAGACATGTAAATCGAATGAAATTATTATCATTTTATATTCTAACATCCATTCACTTCATTTTGTTTGCTTTTTTATAAGTCATTTTCAGCTTCGCATGTATGCATCCTAGTCAGTTATAGCTCATCTAACCTAAGTTATGTATTTGAAAATATAGGAAGATTTTTAATGTTTTTTTTAGAAAGGATCATATTTGAAAAATTCTACTTAAAAAAAGCTCTTTCCTTCTTCATCAAAAATATTTATTAAATCAAAACCTAACAGTTTACAATAATTCATTTTAAATTTTACACACATGAGGAATTTACGGGTCCAGATGAACAAGAGCTATCGATAAATTTTTTTTTAATTTTTTTATTGTAGTTTTATTAAGATACAGTTTTTGAATTCATACTCATATGAAATTTATTTCGCCTTATTACTAGCTGTTTTCAGTTTTTCCAATATTATTATGATATTAATATTCATTTAATTTTTATTTTCAGTAACATACCAGTAGATGTCAGATATATCTTGTACCTACGCTTATTATGTTCTCTTACTATTATTGTGACAACAAATTCTAATCTTAGTAGATCTTAATCCAATAGAAACCGTAACAGTGGAAGTCTTTTGATGAGTGGATGGTCAGCTTAGTAACGGATATATGTATTCTACTAAATATAGTTTACTGGCCTGCTGGTATTATTATTTTAGATTATAACGTCAGTTTTTTATTTTATGTTATGATATTAAATGTTGTGAAAAAATTGCATTAAAATTCATTTCATTAAAATCACTATTTTCGATGAGACTCACCACAAAAATTATTTCAAGAAAAGGGAACAGCACATCGAAATTTAAGGTTTACTATTCTTTTGCTATAAAATTTCAGATCATCCATGGATATCCCAAGTTTTATGAGATAATTTTAAATCATTTTTTTTTTCTCGCAGCTACATTGTTTAAACTTTCAGGTCCACAAATGGAATTGATATTATCATTTTTATATTCATTCTCTATATTATTTATCATTATAATATTCATTCACTGTATTTTTCATAGTAATCATATTAATTCACTATATTTTAAATATTACTATATGAAATTGAATATATATTGAGAAGGGAGGGAGCATCAGGGTAAGCTGGAATTGGACAATGGAGTGGTATGACAACCGACGTCTAGGAGGAAACAAAGTGTATCATTTTCTTTATCCTACCGATTCGATTGTGATGCTGTGAATTCTACTCCAACAGTTTCAGTGAGAGTGACGTGCCCTTCTTAACCAGCAATCCCGCAGAAAGCTTAATGAGTATTGCGAATTGGGTTATTCGATTTGTTGGATCGTATCTTTGGAAGGAGAATCTTATGTTCCCGCAGTTTTCACGTGATTGTCTCTGCTTACGGGTTCGCCCCACCGTTTTTGGCCCTCATACAGCGTTACTGTGAATACAACCCGGCAACTCAATTTGATCTTGCTATTAAGTGGAGCTGCATACATGACAAGGTCTTAGAAGGGATGGTGGCTACCTTACAAACATTACATACATACATACATACAACTTTGCTCGATTGTGACGGAAAGTGATCCAGGAGTTTAAATCCGTAAATGTAGTCAGATTGGTTTTGTTTTTGTTAGTAAATCTGATTAAATTGTTGTTCAATATTAAATTAGCTTAAAGATAAATCATCTAGCTCAAAGGAGGAGTATGTTAACAATTTCCAATTTTAACATGGACAACCTTTACAACCTTTATCCCCAATAAGTTAACTCGATCAAGAGGAATCTAGACCACTCTGTAGGTTTTTATAAACGACAATCCAATCCCCTTCGTCGCCATCGCCGTCAAAATCTCGATCGGCGCACAGGTCTAGTAATAACCCATTTTTCATTAAACCAGTACATTTAATGAATTTTGCAAGCCTCCAGTACGCACGCAAGGTGCCTCAACCCACCTAGCAGCAGCGACGGATTGCCTTCATCTTTTCCCTCCTTTTTTGGGAAGAAGCCATATAGCCCGTAATTGATGTCAATGCTAAAATCGCATTAACTACAAACACACGGTCCTCGAATCGACACGTTCAATATTTATTATTACACCGCGAATACCTGTCCGTTCGGTTGATTTTAAAGCCACCCGGTCTTCTCGATGAAATCATCGATCGTCTGGTTGCTGTTGCCAGAGTCAACCGGCAGGGATACAGATTGCGAGGGAAAAAGCGTGTGAAACTACTTCCTTCATTGTTCGACTGCAGAGTTTTGGAAGTTCCTGATCGACGTAAGAAAGGTTCGTTAGAGCCACCGCTGAAGGCTCTGAAGATCTTGTCTCAGAGCAAACATTGTTGTAGCCAACGGATTGTGTGTGTTTACTCCGCATCAAGTGCATTTTCGAACAATGTAAGTATCCTGATCGCATCCGATCGCAACCTCGCTGCATGTGAAGTGGTTTCATAACTTTTCTTTTGGAGCTTGCAGGTTATTTTTTTTCTGCTTTCCATTTATTTCGACATCAACGGCGTGAAAAGCTTACGGTTGTCGGGCGATGATGCTGGTGCTGCTGCTGCTGATGGCTTGAACAAAGAGGCAGAAGCTCTTACCGAACCGATCATTACGGTCAAGCCAGTCGTCCCAAGGTCCCAAGGTTGGGGGCTAATGAGCACGCGAAAGAAGTCGCTTTTGACGAAGGGATGGACCCTTTCGAGCTGGGTGGTTGGATTTTTCTAAGGTTTGAAATTTCACAGTGAATTTATCTCTCTAACACAGTTCTCAAATGTGCCTGTAAAACACCTTCAGGGACATTTTCAAGCCAAAGCAAGAAGCATGATCTTCTTAAACAGTCCCAGCTCCGAAATGGTTATTCCATCAGGCTGGACGCTGCAATCAGCGCATTTTAAAAACCAACAAGGTGCGACTTCAAGATGAAAGGAAGGAGCAGTCAAAGATCCTCTTCGCTGGACTCCGGCCAGCAGGTGATTAATAGTTATTCAATGAATGAGCGATTAAATTTTTATTTATTGCATTTCATCTTTTTGCGCGCGCGCGTACCGCGCACGTTTTTCTCCTTTATTATTTCGCCATCATCAGCGCGTCACATCTTCGGAACGGATATTGGACTTTTGGTCACAAAGTTGTACTGGCAGAAAAATGAAACTTGTTCCATCCATCCATCTGACAGTGGATGCAGCGCTGTGCCTCGACCGGTAGCAGGGATTGGCAGTCCGCACTCTGGCCGATAATCAAGAATCTTAATGGGCAAAAAGACTGCCCTTAATGGATCGAAGATTCAAGAGGAAGTTGCAATCTTGGGCGAAGAAATGCTTGAGATTCCCTTTTAACACCTCGGCTCTCTCTCTCTCTCTGCTCTTCAGGTGCCGCATTGCGACCAGACACCATCATCATCATCATCACCAACCGACCGGTAGGCACATTTCTTAATCTCGAGCACTCGGGCATCAAGGTCAGCGAACGGATAATGGTTCGGATCACCCGGCTCACACAAGCACACAGCAGAGATACGAGAAGGTGTGAGTTATTACCCAGTAGCTGTGGTCAATCGTCGATGACCGTGGTGACCATTAAAATTTCTACTCTATCAAAAAACGAGCGCCCGCCGAGATCATCCTCTGGGGTCCCGTTTTCACTGGCTCAGTAGCTCTATTACAGCACACACAGGTTCGTGCAGAGGTAATCAACGCCACCGCCACCAAGTCTCGGGGTGTCCTATCTGGCATCATCCATCATGTGTCTGGTTGCTATCTATTGCTTGCGCTTGGATTCAACTGGTAGCCATATGAGCTTGCGCGTAGATTAGCCACCATCGAGCAACAAGATGAGATGAGCTGCTGGAAGTTGGTGCCCCTCACCGTTCAGAATACGCATAATGAACCGAGAAAAAGCGGCTGCCAATGGCACGCAAGTTCTTTTAGCGAAGGAGAGTGTAGGGAGGTCCTATTTACGACCAAATGATCTGCTATTGATCGCCTGCAAGGAACCACCCCACGTCGCACCTCGCAGGTCATGGATCGCGAAAAACGCTCCTCGGTCCACACACCGTGTGTCGTCGACGGCCACGGATGGTTGATTAATAACGAAACATTTAGTGAAAACAAAATATCGAATCAATTGGCGCTGGGTATCAAACTGTTTATTATTTATACTTACCGGGTACGTTCTGCAGCCATCGATTGAGGAGTGGACTAGCTCTATTAGCAGCATTGCTTTCTGTCCTGCTTGGCAGGAGAATCGTCGATCGGTGAAGCTGGGTGGCAATCTCGGATCTTAGACTAATGGCACTTGTGACCCTTCTTGTGGTGGAATGTTTTGAAAGCAGTGTGGATGGATGTTTAGCAAATAGCCATTATACGGGGAAATTGGTCTATTTATTATGGATGCCAACTTGTGGGTGGTGTGCGCTTTAGTGATAGAATAGAGAGAAATTAAGTAATTTCTGCAGCTAATCGTACAGGTTCGAATGAAATGGGGTGATTCTGAATGTTTTAACTCTATTTTTTTTATATTGATTAAGGGGACTCGCTTACTCATTGGTAAATTAACAGTTGTTCATAATTTTCCGTGAAATTGACGAAAGCGGAGTTCAAGCGAAGTTTTTTTTTTCACACTTGTGAGCCAAAGCAAAATAAAAATTGAATAAAAATTCAAAAAAGATAGGATGTAGTGATTTTAGTATGCGGCTTTTTGTTTCATGGAGATTTTTATTTATTATCTTATAGATTGGGCCAAAAGGCCTCAGATTTTTATGAAATACTGTCCACGTATAGAGTTAACGAATATGTTAATGAAAATAAATTGAAAAAATACTAGGGTTTCCACCTTTTCCGTAAGACCCCTATTGAAATGTTTGATGTTCCCGGACATCACTTATTTCCTTAAAATTCATAAAGCCACGCGTAATTTTGGACACTAAGATAATGTGAGTAATAAAAATGTATACATAATTTGATAAAACCGATTATTTATTGCAGGATGGTAGTTATAGATATATATATATATATATATATATATATATATATATATATATATATATATATATATATATATATATATATATATATATATATATATATATATATATATATATATATATATATATATATATATATATATATATATATATATATATATATATATATATATATATATATATATATATATATATATATATATATATATATATATATATATATATATATATATATATATATATATATATATATAAAAAAAAACCTTTTGGAGAAATTTCATAAAATTTTGAAGCCCATATTACTAGAGTTTCCCTCTAAATATGTTAATGACTACTCGAAGCCACACGGGAACTTGTTACAGAATGACCGTCCCAGGAAGAAGTCGGCATATGGCCCACAATGCAAAAGAAAGAGTTTCGAAGAATTATACCAAAGATTTTGAAATCCATTCCCGGAAATTCAATTGATATTCCTAAATAGTCTCTCCGTTCTGGACCACAGCCCCGCTCCTGGGAACCACAAAAGCCCAAACGAGCATTACGGATAATTTTTATAAATCAAATTAATTTTGGAATCACACGGTGCCAAAAGAATTAAAATCGGTAAATAATTGCCAGAGTTACAATCAATTGAATTTGGTGGGTTCTCAGGTATCCTGTCGAATACTTAGATGTGATTTATTTTGTCGAAAACATAAGGGTTAACAAAAACATGTTTACGAAAAAAAAAAAGTTCTATTAGCGTATTAGAAGCACGTTTTAAATTATCACTTAATGGGGGGCGACCTCAGCGTAGTGGTTAACATCCATACCTCTCACGCCAATGTCACGAGCTTTAATCTCACCCCCGGACAAGTTACGAACATACTCAAAAGAGGTATTTTAGTGACTACGACGGTAGATGGACCAGCCCGTGGATGAAAATCGCGATAATAAAGAAACAAACAAAAAACTATCACTTAAGCCTGTCATAGGAAATGCTTTTTCTAGTGGAATTCAAGGGAATACGCTCGCATTTACTAGGGATAGTTTGAAAAAGTAGAACAATTTATTCTTTAAAAGGTGATCTGGAGAAGAGTAAGTTTAAAAAAATTCAAGTTTACCAATGATATATGTTATTTAATAATGCTCATAAATAGCTATAAACAATAAATACTATCTGTTAGCACAAAGAAAAAGTGATCCAAATATCTTCTAATGCGAAATATCTTGAAAACGATCCACCAACCTTACCGGTCATAATTTTTTTTTTCCCTAAGTATTAAATAAGAAACAGTAAAGAAAAATTATTTTTTTTAAATAAGAGGAACAAAAGATGTTTAGGAATAAAAACAAATAGATGTTTATCTACTTCATGAAACAAAACAATGCCACCATTTGTGCTGACAGATTCACCATTCTGTTCTGTCAAACAACAAACTCCGGCTCCGTAAAGATTAAACAATTCAGCCTCAAAGTAGACGCAGTACTTCACATTTATATAAAAGCATTGACAA
Source organism: Aedes koreicus (assembly GCA_024533555.2). Lineage (NCBI taxonomy): Eukaryota > Metazoa > Arthropoda > Insecta > Diptera > Culicidae > Aedes > Aedes koreicus. The sequence goes on along the minus strand of JAHHFK020003172.1, from coordinate 258,631 downwards.
GCGTATTAGTAGAATGATCGTTAATAAGAAACCAGGAAAATTTTACTAGTAGTTTACTTGATCACTTTTTGGAAAAAAAATATGTAAAACTAAAAAACATTTTCATTCTATCACAAGTAAACGCGAGCAAATTCCTTAAAATTCCAGAAAGCTGATCTTATGGCAGAAGGTCTAGTATTTATACTAAATGTGTTTGTGTCTGTATGAGTGTGTTTTTATATATTTAAATATTGTCAAATGATAGGGAGGTAACCTATAATCTATACTTGTGTTCATACCATGTGATAGTTTGCCGTGTTTGTTATACTATTATCTAAAAATTCTCACCTAATCGGTAGGTAATCCATAGCTCTTGTATCCTGTATTGTTCTGTTTGTGTGATTAAGGTAAACACTCAAACATCCCAATTAGCACCGAGAATGTATAAATCAAAGTTATATTTTCCATGTGTCATGCTGTGGACCTATAATAGGACAATTGACTAGTTTAGTAATGTAGGAGTTCGTTTCAAGAAATTCAAATCTAGATTTAATTATTTGACTTATTAGCCATATACCGTTTGCATTTAAAAAAATGGACAAACATTGCCGATTTTTCATGGGTTCAAATTCACCAGCACTGACGAAACTACCCATGCAGCAGACAAAATTTGACAGCTCTATCAGCGGAACTCTAACCGTGATGGCAAAAACAGTGAAGCAACTCCGTTCAGAAGTGTACGTGTTCAAAGAACGGCACCTCGCCGCGTCGAAAATGGACATCGTGCGGCACTTTGTGGACGCCGGATACGCCCGTTCCGGCTTTTAAAACATCTTGGCACTATTTGACAACAATCACTGCATCGAAAGAAAGCCCGGTTCCGGACGGCCGACGACCCTGAGCGACAAGAAGCTCCAAAGGATGCTGAAGAGGAAGACCGAGGGAAAAGGGGCTACATTGCTGCGTGCGCTTGGCCGGTTCAACCGGCCAAACAGTGAAAAAGTACCTGGCAAACATGAAAATACATGTCAGAAAGCGGATGTCGCGTCCACTGGTTTCGGAGCTGCAGGCAATGACGCAGCGGCAGCGGCTGAATAAGATGGTCAACTCGATTTTCCCGGCGAATTGCGACGTGGCGGTGGTGATGGACGACGAGACCTATCTCACCCTGGATGGCAACGACTGGCAGGGCACTTCGTTTTTTACTTCCCCCACGAAGGAAGTGAGCTCCAAGGTGAAATTCATTTCACACACCAGGTTCCCCAAAAAGGCGCTGCTGTGGCTGACATTCAGCGAGAAGGGGATGTCAAAGCTGCTCTTCTTTCGCTCCGGACTGGCCTTGAACGGGGAAATTTATAATACGAAATGCCTGCCGAAAGTTGCGTCGTTCATCATCGAATTCCTTGAAACGCACTTGTAGTTTTATTTATCAAATCGAAGTCACAGTTCAAAAATCAACAATAAACAATAGTAAATACTTCGTTTGCTTTCCGTTTTCTGAATAGTTTCGAAAATTCTGTTCGGCATTGATTTTACCAGCTTCGGCAGAGTTTTATCAGGTATCAAGCTCCAGGCTTCTCTTACGGCTGACTCAAGTACACGAGCTGTTTTAAACTGCCTTCCGCCTTTGTAAACCTGTCGTGCCAGCATGCCCCACAAGTTCTCAATAGGATTTTGATCCGGACTACGAGCTGGCCAATCCAGAAGACTGATGTGTCGTTCAGAAAACCATTTCAAAGATTGCTTGCTGACCTGAATTGCTGCATTATCCTGTTGAAATGCCAAATTTTCCGGCATAACGTCTTCAGTAAACTGGATCAAAACATCTTCTAGAAGCTCCTAGTACTTTTCCGAATTCATCCTAGTCGAAATGGTGGCAATAGGGGTCTTTCCATGGATCGAAAAAGCGGCCCAAGACATAAGAGTGTCACCTCCAAAGTTCCTGCTCAACTTAACCTGCGGAGATTTCCTCAAATCGTGCCAATAATATGCGGTGCAGTCTGGGCCATCCAAATTGAATTTCTTCTCATCAGAAAAAATAACATTGTCCCATTCCGTAGTCCATGTATTTTTTAGCAAAATTCAATCTAGAGTTAATGTGAGCCGGTTGAAGATTGGGTTTTTTTTTTGCTTTTTTGTGTACTTTAAGTGGCCACATTCATGTAGAATCTGCCGTACACGCCTCTTAGAAATGGAAAGCCCCATTTCTTGCTTGATTTGCGCAGCAGAGAAGTTTCCAGAGTCACCCATTTGTATAATTTGGTTCCGGACACGATTGGTAATCTTCGAATTTCCCGTTGTTTTCTTTTTTACGCCATAGTTCTTGCCTTTTTTCAGCAGGTTCCTGATTGCTGCTTCCGATCTGTGAATCACACGTGCAATTTCGCGATTGCTCTCACCACGACTGTTGAGTTCTCGAACCAGTATTTGCTCCGACTGGTTTAAATACTTTCCTTTACCCATTTTGCCGAAAACAAGCAACAACTACCGCGCAACGCAAATTCAAACTCGTGTTTATGGCGGACGAGGGCTATACAGTGTAAATATGACAGATTCGCAAGAGAACGGTACCCGAGCAGAAGCGAATAACTTGATAACTGGCCTTGGTATTTAAGAGGTCAGATTAAGAGGTAAAATACCTGAGGATAATACCATCAAATTGTTCCCACAATGTCATGCGAATACCAAATTGAGGTAAGACAATACCGAAATAATACCTCTAAGGTGACCAGATACTTACCCAGGTATCCGAAATATCAAGTTTAGTTATTCGAGAGATATTTTGCTTACAATTCTTAGGTATTTTGCTTAGGTATTTTACCTCTTAATCTGAGCTCTTTAATACCAAGGCCAGTTATCAAGATCAAAATTAGGTATTCATATGCTTTTGTGTTCTGCTCGGGTAGCATAGGTACCCGAGCAGAACACAAAAGCATATGAATACCTAATTTTGATCTTGATAACTGGCCTTGGTATTAAAGAGCTCAGATTAAGAGGTAAAATACCTAAGCAAAATACCTAAGAATTGCAAGCAAAATGTCTCTAGAATAACTAAACTTGATATTCCGGATACCTGGGTAAGTATCTGGTCACCTTAGAGGTATTATTTTGGTATTGTCTTACCTCAATTCGGTATTCGCATGACATTGTGGGAACAATTTGAAGGTATTATCCTCAGGTATTTTACCTCTTAATCTGAGCTCATAAATACCAAGGCCAGTTATCAAGTTATTCGCTTCTGCTCGGGTACCCCCCCGGGGGTACGTGAGTGTGCGGGTATACAGAGTTTCCCCCCCAATCCCCTTTTTTGTTTTTTTCCGAGCACCACACCGAACCCCCCGCCATATGGGGTCCCCATAACCGTCACCCGTAAGGGGGTTTGGAAAAAGGTAGTGGTTTTTTTGTTTTGGGTTTTGGTGTTGGAAATACCCCCAAAAAAGACCTGGCGTTTAAACGAGTGTCCCCCCCGGTAATAATGGGGGTGGTTCTAGGAATCGTTATATAAAAAAGTGGGCCCCCCAAAAAAGGTTCCCCAAAAGCGGTTAAACCCAAAGGGAAAAAAAACGAAGTGAAAATAACTCAGGTAACCAATATGCAGCCCATTATCTGCATTTCAAATACTACAAGCATTTTATTAGCAATATCTCAGCATCAGTTTTGCAGCAAAGTAGCATTTTATATGATTTTAAAATGTTTCCTGTTAAACAAGCATTTCGAATGCAAAATGGCTTTAATAAAGCATTTTCAAAGCATTGCAGTAAACCTGAACTGCTTTGCTAAAGGTTTAAACTTTATAGGTGGTCGTGATCACGATATCATGTTCGAAAATACTCTTTTACAAGCAAAATGGCGCGATGTAGTAACAGACGGCCAAACCTTCTCTACTTTCTGGAAGTCCTTAACCATCTGAACAACTTGACTGAACGTCCGTACTTTCTAGGCGTTCGGCATTATGCAATAAGAACGATAAAAACTGTTTTATAATACTCCTATGACAAAAAAAAGCAGTTTGATTTTTAAAAATGCAGGAAAAGAATTTTTGGCAAGACTGCTTTTCATAACCTGTATTTTTTTCTGAGTTACTTTAGAAGACTCCCGGAAAAATCATCCAGCCAAATGAATTTGGCTATAAACAATATAGTTGCGTAGATATTAGTACATAAAAATATGGACTATTGTCAAAAAAAAATTATAAATAAGTACTTCTTTTCTTCAAAATGCTGTTACTTCAGAACGGCTGAAAAAACCATGAGTTTATGATTTCTACGTAAATTAGGGTAATAAACAGGATGGCATTACAATTTTTCAAATTAAATGGAACTCTTTTGATGAAAAACGCAATTTAATTTTTAAAAAGCATGTTTCGCAACGATGCTGCCGAAAAACTATCCTTTTTTTTTGATGTCCTGAACAATTTCCTTGAAATGCACCCAACAGATAGTTTTACGACATAATAGTTTCGGAGATCCAAGCAATCGTCAAAAAATACAATTTTTCACAAACTTGAAAAAAGAGGCTGGTCCCATTTGCCGAGAGTTGGTCCAATTGGCACAAAAAGTAGGATTTTGACATGTGGGTGGTAGATAAAATAAAACCTCCAAGTTTGGTGCAAAAAGGTGGAAGTCAAATACACGTTTGCTCTTTTTCTCGGTCATTCCGAATGGAATGAATGAACGGAACCCCTATGTTTTCTATCTTTGTTCTTCGCGATGGTTGAATTTTTAAATTTTCCAAACTATTAGACCTTTCGGCCCTTTTCATGTTATTCGATCTTTTGTTGATTCGCCATTTTCTTCTTTCGACCTTTTGTTCTTTCGACCTCTTGTCCTGGAAACAATGAGCAAACAGGCTCATTTAGTTCTCTGCCCTACCTATACACACTATACAAACTGTGACAAATATGACTTTCCAAGTAGTCCCCTAGGGGGCATCAGAAAATGACCCGATTACTCTCTAAGCTCCCGAACTAGGTACCTGACTGTGTGGGAAGAAGTAGCGTGTGCGTCAGCATCATTGTTCGAATCCGGCTCACACCTTACATCGTGGTCCGGATATGTCCACTCCAGTTCAGCCCTAGTCCGAGTCCGTGCAGGCGAAAGATTTTGATTGATTGATGGAGACAGTAAACGGCTCTAATCTGGTCGAGATAAGCGTGGAAAGAGACCCGTCACACGCGCTCTGGAGCAAAGTGTTCGTGTGTGTGTGTGTGTGTCAATGCGGGAGAAATCCATCGCTGATTAAGATCTAACTGGACGAATCGAAACGAACGAAACGATCGGATTAGCCCGGTTGTGTTGGCGTTGTTTCCCAGTCAGGCTTGATAGGATTGCTCCACTCGTCCGCTTCCATGACGGTCGAATTGATTGGCTGGCTGAGGTGCCTCGGCGGAAACTTGGTCGCAGGTGTCGAGATACAGTTAATAACCTGTAAATGTAATCTAATTATAAGAGCTGCTGGAATTTCAAGTGAGGAATCAGGTCAGGCGTGTTGCTTGTCAGGGGTATGTAAATGAATGGGGAGCGACCTTGATGTGAAGTTCCCGCCGAGACATGCTCAAGGGGAATTAACTGCTTACGAAAATTGGACTCAATTTGGCGGCACTCAGAGTGTCAATGAAGATCATCTTGATTCGATAGCGGAGGAAGAGTAAAGGGAACTTACAGGGGATTTACGACTTTGAGGAACGCAATCGGGCGTCGAGTCGAGAAAGTTGCGAAAAATTTCTGTATTCCAACGTAAGGTGGATGGATAGATTGAAGTTGACGGGTGATTTAACCGCGCATAAATTAACTTGCTAATTGATGATGATATCAGAAATGTTTATAGCGCTGGGAAGAAATGAGTTGATCAAGTGGATGATTTCCAGAAGCTCGTACTTTTGTTACTAAACTCAACAATCGATTCTGCCCCGAAGATCAACTGCAGTAAAAAAGCAACAACAACGAGAGTGTATAAAGAGCATAGCTTGGTTCCACATTTTCGTCACATTAAGACACAATCCAGCTAATGCTCCTGTAAATACATTGTAATTACAACTAATCGAACACAACTGCCAGCCGTTCGTTAAGCCATTTGCCCGCTCTGGGACCTTTCCTTCGCTTGGCAATAATAATAAACAACGCTGTGCAATATCCATTTTAGGCGTCACACAACTAGGAATGCACGCATGGCGAGAAAACAGTAATGCTTACAAGACCAGCCAAGGCAGCGGACCTTTTACCTTTCGATAGATGCCGCCTCGACTATTCATGCTGCTGCTGCTGCTGCAGTTGCTACCATACTTATTACGACGCATTTAGCGCTTCAAAATCGTCAACAACCCATATTACTTTATTTCTCTAAATTGAATTTTTACAATTCTGGAGCTCACCGGTTTTGGTCGTGTCACTTCCAAAGTGCAAAGGGGTCCCCATTTGTCCTCACAGTCAGAGTCGTTCGGCCGCTCCACTGGATCCAAGCGAGGCGAAAGTTCGTCACCCTGCTTTGTCGGAACTTTTGTTCCCACCGACCTCGTCATCGTCGTTGGTTGTCGTTAGAGGTACTCAACATTTGTCGCCCTAAATGGTACCTTCTTCAGTGTTTCACCCTTATTGAAATGGTTACCCTCAATGCCTGTTAGTAGTGTTATTACACAAAAACTAAACTGCAATCAAGTTGATTTGTAACTGACTCGTCCCTATCTGGCTGGCGAGCGCCGCGTTAAGACTTCTGAGACGGAATCGTTGCACCGTGAGTCAGCCTTGGACTAGTTTTCATGACGTCGATACATATCATTTGTTATTGTTTTTGTCGTCTGGGGCATGTGCGGACTTCCCGACCGAAGGGGCGAGGGTCGAGGGTTACGAATTTTATCACCAAAACTCACGCAACGGTCGTGCGCGCGTTCGAAATCGTAACTCTGACTGACCAACCGCGAAGGTGGATTTTGAAATGCTCAATCGAAACATTCCAAAGTTTGGTCAGCGACGGAACAGTTCGGTATTTCTGCTGGAAGTGATCTGGTATTTGGCGGTATCGATTTCCACTAACGGTTATGAAACGCCTTTTAATGAGAGTTTGAAATGTTGGAATCTCTTCGCTTGCTCTTTGATCTGTTGATGGATGGTGGCATTTTGCTTGGATAGAATTCAACTTGTGATTTCATAATGTGGATCTTGAGTGAATTGAGCCCGGGTAGGGTGAAAGCACCCTTAGCGAGGGGGTATGCGTGTCGACCACTGGACCCTGAAGAAGTTTGTAAGTCGCAGTTGAAATGGGGATAGTTCGAAAAAGTGTTTCATTATTTTATATATTTTTAAAAGTGATGAAATGAAAAAGATTGCAGTAGGTTGCGCTCCAGAATTGACGTATTTATTTTTTGCTATAGGCGAAATTTCGCTAACATACCTTGAAGTAAAACGAAATCATCAAAGTTTCATAGTGAAAGTAACACAGGTACCTTGTGATCAAAAAGTTCCGGTAATTTGAAAAAAAAACGCATTTATTTCAATTTTTAATTGATATCTTTATTATCGCCTTCAAAGTACTCGCCATTAGAGGCAACACACATATGCCAGCGCTTTATCCAATCATCCATACATTTTTTATAGGCCGATGAATGTATGGCTTTCAGTTCTTCCAGCGAATTCTTTTTTATCGCATCAATCGATTCAAAACGCCTACCTCTGAGCGGAATTTTCAGTTTTGGGAAGAGAAAGAAGTCGCACGGGGCAAGGTCTGGTGAATATGGTGCTTGTTTGATGGTATTGGTGGAGTTCTTGGCCAAAAATTCACAAAAGTGAGCGCGGTGTGTGATGGAGCGTTATCGTGGTGTAAAATCCACGAATTATTGCGCCACAATTCTGGCCTCTTCTTTCGAATTGCCTCACGCAAACGTCTCATAACTTGTAAATAATACTCTTTGTTAACCGTTCGACCTTCTGGAAGGAATTCAGAATGGACGACACCGCGAAAATCAAAGAAGGTATACCTCGAGTGTTTTTTATGTACGAAAATTTTCATGAGAGGAGCATAACCTCATTTTATAAAACGAATGGTCAGTGTGGGCGAGGAAATTGAGACAGAGACCCATTGATCATAACGTTACAAGCGTTTGCGAGCATCATATTAAAGTTTCAAGTTGCAAACAGCCGTCATTATTTTTCAAGTGAGTGTCATCGTTATCTTCAAAATTTAAAGGCAGTTTATTCATTCGAAAAATAATACATGTCAATGACAATTTGTGAACTGCGCCGGAAGTAGCTCATCAATTCCAGTCCGGCTCTAAGCATTTTGCTATGAGGTACCAGGTGGGTCTCCACCGATTGCCTGTCGATCTGCCAAATTTGGAAGACGTCTGCATTGAGTTATCTCAAATTATAATAATCCGTCCACTTTATCACAAAGCATTGCGATTGGTTGAGCGGATTGGCGATAAGGAAATCATTGAGTATAGGACCAAGTCTCCCCCGGGTGATGCTAAATCGATGAGCTTGGATATCAATAGAAGCAAAGTTGCCAGAAGTCACGAAATGCATCTACGGACTCTTATTTTGACCAGCCCCCTCAGTTACTTTTACCAAGTCCATCAATCGTTGTTTTGGGTGGATTGGCGTGGATTGTTCTTACTATTGTATTCTTAGACTATTATATAACTAAATGTATTATTCTGTAAATTTTAAATTTCAATCTCAATTGCAGTGAGCAACATAAGGCGCTATAAGCTTGGCAAATTATTGCCAGACTTTTGGTTCAAATGCCAAAAGTCCACTCGCAGGCAAAAGGAGCATAAACTAATCTTTCTAGCATCTATGCTCCCAACGATAAAATACAAATTTTCATTCTCTATTTAACTCTATATGAAAGCGTTTGGTACGGGAGCTCCACGCTTTCTTCCTTCTCTTGATTTGAAGTAGTAGAGCGATTTCAAACACTCTCTCTGGAATCGCTCTATTTCTTGAGATCCTCTCTGCAGTACATGCTACGCAGTTGGCCTGGCCGATGACAAGATAAATGATGCATTCAAGAAATCGTCATTTTCCAGGATGCTTTCAAGAATTGGCAGCGTTAGAGTGAGATTAGATTAGATTAGATTAGATGTCAATGACAATTTGTGAACTGCGTTGGGGGCGACTCTGGTGTAGTGCTTAAAAGCCATAACTCTCAAGCCAAAGTCACGAGTTCGACTCTCACCTCCGGAAATGTTACGAAAATGCCCAAGAGCGGTGTTTAAGTGACTACGACGGGAGATGAACCAGCCTGAGGCTGAAAATCTCCATAATCAAGAAACAAAAGAGAACTGCGTTCCGGTTAGTGTAACTCCTCTAGAATTCATGAGAAATTATGAGAACTGCTTTTTGCCTCTTGTTGGAAATGAATATAGACTGTTCCAGAAAGTATAACCACACTTTCAAAATAACAAAAAAGTCATGTTTTTTTAGTTTTAATAATTTTATTTGGCAAATCATATTTGTATTTGTGTTTTATATGATATTTTACGCTCGTTTAATCAACATATTTAATCATAGCCAAGACTCCTAACTTTTCCTCGAACATGACCCATTAGCTTCTGCACAGTGGTACTTCCCACCATTTTGACCACTTTTGGCTAATTTTTTTTAAATTGTTGGGTGTCGTCCGCTGGTTTTATGAATTTTCGAAGCTTTGCTTTGGTTAAAGCCCAAAAAGTCTCGATTGGCTGTGCCTCCGGGCAGTTCGGCGGATTCATGTCTTTCGGCACGAAACATACATTTTGACTTTTGTACCATTCTAAAGTGTCCTTTGCGTAATGACATGACGCCAAATCAGGCCAAAACACTACTTGACCTTCGTTCTGCCTGATCATCGCTTCTGGAGACATTCCTTAACAAATGATCGCTTCTGGAGACATTCCTTAACGTATTTCTGAGTGTTCATTGTCTCCGTTGTGATGTACGGACTAGATGTTTTACCACACTCGCATATTGCCTGCCAAACCATAACCTTCTTGCCGAATTTTTCGGTAAAAATTGCATTCTCCGTTTCGGGGATGTCTTTGTCTTCGCTTACAGTATAGAATTGTGGTCCGGGAAGTGTTTTGTAATCTAGTTTCACGTACGTTTCATCGTCCATTATTATACACCCAGAATTTCTACACAATAGCGAATCGTAGAGTTTGCGGGCCCGTGGTTTCACGGACGTGGCCTGTCTTGGGTTCCTTTTGGGTTTTTTCTGCTTCCGGTATGTTTTTAGCCCAAGCCTTTTTTTTTGGCACGCATGATGTTACTCAACGAGGTCCCTAGTTTTTTCGCAACATCCCGAACGGAAGTCGCTGGTTTTCGCTTGTAGGCATCTCTGATCTTTTTATCGATATCCTGACTAACAGGACCGGATTTCCGACCACTCTTCGGCGCATCTTCAAACGTACACTGTTCTCCATATTTTCGAATCGCAGATCGTACCGCTCCGACGCTTACACCCTCTTCCTTGGCCAATTTGCTCAAGAAGAGTCCGCTCACAGTGCACCATTTGTGCACGATACTTTTTCGTTGTTCCAGAGTAAGACCGCGCATTTTGATAGGCAACACAAAACTGAGCACTTTTTTGATGCTATGTCAATCAAAAATGTGCAAACAAAATGACGCAGCCAAAACACGTTGAAATATTTCATTATATTCAAAGTGACCGTTAAAATAAGGTGTGCTTATACTTTCTGGAACAGTCGTTATTAAATATCTAAAACTTGAAAACTTGCTTCCGTACGGCTTCCATGGTAGCTGATAAATATAAACAAACGGAATCGCTTATTTATCTTCGGAGATAAGCTGTCAAAAGAATATACTTAAAACGTGTACAATCAATTCCATTTGTGTGTGTGTGTGTGTGTGTGTGTGTGTGTGTGTGTGTGTGTGTGTGTGTGTGTGTGTGTGTGTGTGTGTGTGTGTGTGTGCGTTTTTTTACTTGGTGGTAAAGCTTTGACGCCGACCTTGCACACGTTCGGCAGCCCGACTCCAGCAACCGAATTCGCTCATCGTGTGCCAGAGTGCGGGAATCTGAACAGAGAAGATGACGTTGCCTGTATCCCCCGGATTCTACTGGAAGTGACTTCTTCGGGAGAAGGCTGTGCTCATGCACTTCTCTTGTTGCCAGGCCTAGCTAGTCGCGCTAGTTTGCTGATCTCATCACCATAAAACTTCTGCTGCTGCGCATTCCGGTTGTAGATGTACTACTCTTTTTGTTGACCAGTTGGATGCCGAGGTCGGTCCAGTGATTCCGGTTGGAGGGTGACGTCCGGTTCACTGGCGCCCCAACGACCCTGAACTGGCTGTGTGTGTGTGTGTGTGTGTGTGTGTGTGTGTGTGTGTGTGTGTGTGTGTGTGTGTGTGTGTGTGTGTGTAATCCAATGCCAACCGTCCGGTAGTGTTCGGTAGTGAAGAAATATGTTTGCAGTTAAACGAACTGTTTCCGACACGACCAATATGTTTAGCCCGGGAGTTGGAAGGTGATAGCTCTGTTGGGTTCCAGTCACTCATTTAAAAATGCCTGGTTACTCACGTACATTCCGAGGTCAATTCCACTACCAACAAGCCCCGCATAGACACAGCACAAACATCAAATGGCTAAAGGTACTTTGCATACGCTTCCATCATCAAATCTTATTGTTTTGAGGATGGCACGTATTTAGTAGTATCGGTCAAATTTAGTTATAATCAGATAGATCTCACCGGGAATTGTTGCTGATGTACAGTCTTCATTTGAACGGCTTCCCTCATACAATTAGTACTTTGCGCATAAATGAAATACAATGAAAATCACAGGTTAAAATGAGGAACTTCCGAAAAGAAATTCAACTTGAAAATAAAAATCATTGTTCAACGAAAGAAAAAAATACTTCGCAGCTCTCCATCTGTGCACCACGTGATGAATGTATCTGAAATTATTTGCCAGCCATTCACGCCCGCATGCGCGTTAGTTTCGTTCTTTGCTTCTGACCAGCAAATGCCGTTCTCTACACACTTGGAAAAGTTTACAGTATTCGGTCATTTTTACCGAACTTTTCCGGTATTCGGTAATCCGAATTCAAAGATTTCGGTAAAATTACAGGGTTTTTTTTTTTTACCCCGAAAAATTAAAAAATTCCCCCAAAACCCCTAATCCGACAACCCAACCTTTAATATTTAAAAAAAAAAAAAAAAAAACACAATAATATTATTTTTTTTTTATATTTACATTGCACTGTTTGTTTTCTCTCCCCCCCCCCCCCCCAATCACAAAACCCCACCCCACCCCCCCACCCCACCTCCTACTCCAAACCTAATTACAAAAAAAAAAAAAAAAAAAAAAGAAAGAGAAAAAAAACTATAATTTAATCATTAATGTCCGCGTGGCATAATACTAAAGACTGTATTCGATGAAATTTGGACACACAAAATAGGTCACCAAAAATTTTCCTTGAGCCCGATTCTTTTCAAACTTTCTGGAAATAAAGTACTACTAGATGGTTAAGTTTTGACATCATTGGTTTATTGAACCTCTTCTCCCAACCCAAATGGCCGCACCTTTGCCTTGACCCCTTTCATCAAATTTTGGGCAATGATAGGACCGACTTGTTTACTTACTTTTAACCACACTTTCTTTAGTTCAGGTTCATTTTCTATCAGTTTTGGAGTTTTAACGAGCTTTGCCTTCATGATTGCCCAACATTTTTCAATTGGGCGAAGTTCCGGAGTGTTAGGAGGGTAGACGTATTTTGGTACAAAAACTACATTATTATCTTTGTACCAGTCTAAGACCAGTGGCAAGATGCCAAATCCGGCCAAAACAGTGTCGGGCCATCGTGAGATCTCAAGAAGGGCAGAAGTCGTTTTTGGAGGCATTCGTCCTTGTAGATTTGTCCGTTGACGGTCCTAGAGGTGATGAAGGGCTGACTCATTTTGCCACATCCGCAGATCGCTTTCCAGACAAGGAATTTTTTGAATTTCGACAGTTTCTTCTTCCGTACACTCTCCGGAACGGCCAACTTAGAGGTGGCGACGTAGTGTTCCTGTCCTGGCATTTGTTTGGTGTCGGCTTTAATGTAGGTCTCATCGTCCATCACAATGCAGAACGGTTTTGTGAGCCACTCACTGTACAGTTTTCTTGCAAGATTTTTATCCACCGAGTTCTGTTTATCGCTTCGGTTCGGTGCCTTCTGGACCTTGTACACATGTAATTCAGAACGTTTCATTGTTTTCTGCACAAAACAAACTGAAACTTTCGCTTTTTTCGCAACATCCCTGATCGAAATGTTGGGATAACGCTTAAATTGGTTCAATACCATCCTGGCCTTCTCCGGATTTGATGTGCCACGTTTTTTGCCACTACCATTTTTCCGCTTGGTTGTCTTACGGTCCTTGAACGTTTTGATCACATGAGATACGGTTGAATGTGCGATTCCGAGCTGTTTTCCGATCCATCGATGAGAAGCGTTTGGGTTTTCGAAGTGAGTGCCCAAAATGTGTTGGCGCACTATTTCTTCATTCGAAGCCATCACTGAAATCACTCGACCGATTTTCACGAAACTCATTAAACAATTGACACAACACAATGAAATACATTCAGTTAAAATTTCAATAATTTTTACCCACACGCTAAAAAGTTACGAACAATTGCGTGTGTCCAAATTTCATAGAATACAGTCTTTAACAGCACTAACAAACACAACTCATCTCTTCGTTAACCTGTTAAGTAGATAAAAATCGTTGATATTATTTTTGTTATTTTTATTTTTATTTCAATCCAAGCAACAACAAAATGAGATGTTATGATACTCATTTTTATTAACGCAATTCTCTATTTTGTTGATGTTTTTGTGAACTACCCGAGTAGAGAAGAGTATTTGAAAAGCATGTTTTGCTGTTAAAGTAAATTTATTAGCACATCGTAATATGTCGTTAGTTTGTTTGAAATTAGCATCAGAACTTAAAAAAAGGAAAATGCTCGGTAGAACAGACAAGAACAAGGTGTTCAATTATAATATCACATGAAGAACAAAATAACTAAAAAGATCAAAACCTTATGAGATATTGTTGAGATATTGAGAACAAAAAAATATCAAAGTAGGATTTGAACTTCTAAGAACTTTTGAAGAATTGATTCAGCTTTTTATAATAAAATAATAATATTACAGTTTTAGCTATCGAATATCTTTTTCTAACTGGCTTTGACGCTTTTTTCAATGAGTTTTCTTCTGCTCTCACTTAAGTTGTCCAGAAACACTTCCACAGTTATTAATTGCGCGCTTTCCATGCCATTGCTTGAATTTGTATGTTGTGTGGTAAAGATACAATGATACTCCTTGTCCAGGCAAGTCATGAATATTTTAACCCGAATGATTCCCAATTCCCTCGACTGGACTGAGAATTCATACCAACGCCTTTGTCTTGGTAAACCATGCTCTTATCGATAGAGTTACCCGAGGCCGCAGCAATCATATTTCTAAAACAGCAGAACTGGGTTTTTCTACAAATAATCAAGTGAGAAGATTTTATTGGAACAAACTGGTTGATGGCATACAGGAGGATTCCAGACAAAGTCGATGCAGCAAGGTTGGCATCATAGTCTCGAAGAACTTCGTCCCAATTGATACCTGCGAAGAATTCATTCATGCCGTTGAAATCTGCCTTACAGAAATCGTAAGAGATGCAGTTCAATGTGCCATGGTACCGTTGCTGAGGGCATATCTTGAATGTCAAAAGCACAGAATGATGGTGCCTACTGATTTTAACGAGTGGTGACGGAGCCTGCATAACCATTCATTCCTCGAATAGATCCTCGCTAACGAAGCAAAGCTCCAGCGTGCGATTGCTTTCAGATGATATTTTAATTATAGCACAAACACTAGAGAAATTATTTTCAGAAGACTTCAGTTAGAATTAGAGAAAAAAGGACAACAGAGAAATAATTAAAAAAGCCAAGTTATGATAAGAGAACAAATGTCAGACGTAAGCATTCTAAAATCAGCAATGATGGATAAAGAGGAGTATGATGTGGTGAACAATATAAAATACCTTGGAAAATATCTATCACATACATAAAACAGACCAGAAACAACTAGAAATAGATTAGCAGTTAAGAGTAGCAAAGTAATGATAGAATATATGATGACATATAAACCACCACGAAACCTTACAAAATAAATGTATAAAACAGTCATTTCTCCTGGTATGACTTATGGTCTTATAGCAGCAGCGCTATCAATAAAAAAAATAGAAGGTCAATAACTAGATATGTAATGCAAATCCGAAAAGAAATGTTAAAATATAGTAGGAAGAGACCTTAAACAAGATTAACAGTATCAAGGTTAACGATTGTTCCAGAATGTATAAGCACACCTTATTTTCACGGTCACTTTGAATATAATGAAATATTTCAACATGTTTTGGCTGCGTCCTTTTGTTTGCACATTTCTGAATGACAAAGCATCAAAAAAGTGCTCAGTTTTGTGTTACCTATCAAAATGCGTGGTCTTACTTCGGAACAACGAAAAAGTATCGTGCACAAATGGTGCACTGTGAGCGGACTCTCCTTGAGAAAATTGGCCAAGGAAGAGGGTGTAAGCGTCGGAGCGGTACGATCTGCGAATCGAAAATATAGAGAACAGTGTACGTTTGAAGATGCGCCGAAGAGTGGTCGTAAGTCCGGTCCTGTTAGTCAGGATATCGATAAAAAGATCAGAGATGCCTACAAGCGAAAACCAGCGACTTCCGTTCGGGATGTTGCGAAAAAACTAGGGACCTCGTTGAGTAACATCATGCGTGCCAAAAAAAAGGCTTGGGCTAAAAACATACCGGAAGCAGAAAAAACCCAAAAGGAACCCAAAACAGGCCACGTCCGTGAAACCACGGGTCCGCAAACTCTACGATTCGTCATTGTGTAGAAATTCTGGGTGTATAATAATGGACGATGAAACGTATGTGAAACTAGATTACAAAACGCTTCCCGGACCACAATTCTATACTGTAAGCAAAGACAAAGACATCCCCGAAACGGAGAAGGCAATTTTTACCGAACAATTCGGTAAGAAGGTTATGGTTTGGCAGGCAATATGCGAGTGTGGTAAAACATCTAGTCCGTACATCACAACGGAGACGATGAACACTCAGAAATACGTTAAGGAATGTCTCCAGAAGCGATTATTGCCGATGATCAGGCAGCACGAAGGTCAAGTAGTGTTTTGGCCTGATTTGGTGACATGTCAATACGCAAAGGACACTTTAGAATGGTACAAAAGTCAAAATGTTTCGTGCCGAAAGACATGAATCCGCTGAACTGCCCGGATGTACGGCCAATCGAGACTTTTTGGGCTTTAACCATAGCAAAGCTTCGAAAATTCATAAAACCAGCGGACGACATCCAAAAATTTCAAACAGTGGTCAAAATGGTGGGAAGTACCACTGTGTAGAAACTAATGGGTCATTTTCGAGGAAAAGTTAGGAGTCTTGGCTATGATTAAATATTTTGATTAAACGAGAGTAAAATATCATATAAAACACAAGTACAAATATGATTTGCCAAATAAAATTATTAAAACTAAAAAAACATGACTTTTTTGTTATTTTGAAAGTGTGGTTATACTTTCTGGAACAGTCTATATAAGATGGTAAGACTGCAGTTAAAAAAGTTCAAGTAATAAGAATAGGCTATTGGGGACACACACAGAGAAGACCCACTAAAAATAGTAGAAAAATTAGGTGTAACAATAAGAAAAGAGGTAGACCTAAAAAAACATGGAACGATCCAATTAAGGAAGACAAAAACAAGCTACTTAATATAAAAGAAGAGGAATGGAGTAGAATTGTGTAAGATAAAACTAAATTGATAAACAGACGGAAGATATTTATAAAATAATTGGTAGTGAAGAAGAATCATAGTCACAAGAATCAGAAGAATCATCTCAATTCTATTACTGAAACTCCAATAACACCAATAGAATAACTAAGTTATGGTGTGACAACTGTTATACTTTTGTTTTAATCATTTAAGGTTAATATTAAAAGGAGAAAAAACAAAAGAGAACACAAAAATAAAACACTCCTAACAAGGGGAGAAAATTCAACAAACAAAGGTGACGAGACTATAGCAAAGCAAACAACGCAATTCCCGGAGAGTCTGTCTCATCGCGGACCAGCGAAATATGGTGAGACTAAGCCAGGTATAACAATTATAAACTATATATACGCACCAGGTTTGATTATTTTTTAACCTGGAAGTGTGTTAACCTTACTATCCACGTGAAACTGGTCACGTTTACATGCGGGGCTTATTGTGACTCTCCAGACATTCTGAAATGGGTTACTGGATCTGCAAGAGAGCTAGCACTTTCTAACTCACGGACTGAAGCTGCTTTCAATGGCCACCTTAAAAAAAAACTATTGCAAACAGATTTCTTCCATAATACCACGGCCGGCCGGTGGGTTTTAGATTGTACACACACATACACATTTTTAAAAGTGATGAAATGAAGTGTTGGTTTGAATTTCCCTACAAATTATCAAAATGTCATGTCAATTTCGATCACCTGAGACCGACACATGCAAACGTCCTTGAAACATAAAAATGAGTTGAAAGAGATGCAAAAAAAAATAATTCAATCAAATACACCAACATGATGTTCAGATTGTGCTTCACACCATCTCAGGAATTTTGGGTCAAACTGATGTATCTGATGCCATTTTTTTTGTGTGTTTCAAATCGTTTCAAACTGATGGACAAACAGGACACGACTCAGATAAAGTTACTCTTCATCTTGTTGGCCACCTGAATCCCCACAATTCCATTTGCGGCTCACAGTGATTAATTTAGTTCTCAACTTCCTCCGCTAGACAACTCGAAAACCTCCGCTATCGCAACCGGAGCCCTCCCATTTCGCGCGCTCGTGCTCAATATATTCTCAAATCCAAACACCTTTGCTGCCACCAACCAACGGACGGCAACGGTGGCTGTCGGGCATCGAACTTGATTATATCGTCCATTTGAGTTCAGCTCTTCCCGGGTTCAAATAGGGAGCGGAAATCCCCTTCGGTACGGTTGACCTGCGTGGGTTAGCATTGAGCTGCCTTGCTTACTTAGCCGGCGAGCTGTCGCACTAGCCCAGTTGAACAATGACATCTTTCTACCACCGACGGCGTTGGCAGCGGAGGCGGGCGGAGAGATACCGCTTAATCTGCTATCTTCTCGGTTCCACTCCGGGACTGTGCGCGGGAGTGTTTATGACTTCTCCGGTGCCGTCGTCTTTATAGCACTGCACCTGGAAGGGATCCATATATTATTTTCTCGAACTTTGCACCTCCGTCGCATTTCCGTGGACTGGGTGGCTGACTGGCCGGGTCGGTTTATCGCCCGACCTTTTCTCCCTCATTGCCTCGAAGGGATCCAAAGTTGGCGCTTTGCTGACTTGTTTGGAGCAATAGTTCACCCTAACTGCAATGGCTGCAGTACTGAGCGGGGACCATTTGGCATGGGAAAAACAAAAACTTGTCCCAAAGAAGAAACAGGCCGTTCTGATTCGGCACCTTCAGGGGACTGACTGATTAAATGAACGTTTCACAATGTTTAGTTTCATAACAGTAGAATCCAACAAGCGATATTTGCTCGTACATCTAAACTGCATGTTATTAGAATGCAATTTTTTTTGCAATGCTTGCTGTTTCAGTGTTATAGAATAAAAATGTACATGTTATTTTTTTAATTGATCTTTCAATAAAAGCATATTTGATTGTTGTCTGATTTCATTTTCGACATTTATCATCACTGTTTGAACAGTTTCAATCGAATTCTAGTGAGACAGTTCGATAAATTCGTTGTTCGGCATAAAATTTGGCTATGCTCTACTGGCTTTCCATGAATGCTTTTCAACACATGATATGTGGGAATTAGCCTAATATAAATTCTGACATTTTCGCTCCACCGTGCTTTCAGAATTCGAAGCTGTGACTTTTTGAAATTTGAGCTTATTTGGCGACGCTGCACAAAGAAAACTAATCCTGTTGAGACGGTGCTGGTGGTGTAGTGGTGAGCGTGGTTGCTTCCCACCTTAGTCAGTCTGAAATCAATTCTAATCAGCGCCGTTGGGATTTTTTAAGACGAAATATCGCAGGAACACGTCTTCTTTCGGAAAGGAAAGAAAGCTGTTGGTACCAGCCCATGTATTGATGGGTTCGATATGTAGGATCCAGGTCGTCTCCCTGGCGTGACGAGCCAAATGTCACGAAAATACAAAAAAAAATCCTGTTGATCATCGTTAACAAGCTTTTTCCCACATCTTTTTAATAAAAAGTCCGAATACTATCCGAATATTATCCGTACAACAAAATGGTGTTAAAACTATCTTTTATTGTTTGATTAAAAATCAATATGTGTTGTTTGTTATAGCAATATTTTTGCACATAACAAGTTTTATATGTTCATTTCAAAATTGCCGCCTTGTGCTGAGATGCACGCCTTCAATCGTTTCGGGAAGTTATCCAAGATGGCCGCGAGTTCTTCGACAGATATTTGTTCCCAAATCTTTAAAAGAGACAATTTTAGATGTTCTAGTGATCTATGTGGTGTACTGCAGGCTCTTGACTCCAAGGTGGACCATACTGGATATTCCATCGGATTCAAATACGGTGAGTGGCCATTCATCTTTTTTTACAAAGCTTGAGAAAATGCCTTCGCAAGGTCTTTTTTGCTCCATGAGCCGGCGCCCAGTCTTGTTGAAAAATCTATTCAATTTTGCCGAAATGCTGCTATGCCTAAGAAGCTACTATGTCAGTAAGTAGCTTCTGATATACCGCTTGATTCACTTTCACCGCCTTGTCAATGAAGATCAAAGTAGTTTTGCCGAAATGACCTATTCCAGCCCAAACCATGACATACTTCCACGATTTTTGGAAGCAGCTGGAAGCAACTGCCGTTCATTTTGGTGGTTGTGATGCTGCTCGATTGTGAAAACTTTTTCATCGGTGAACAGAACTGACCGACAGCGGCCTTCGGATAAAC
Organism: Aedes koreicus; assembly: GCA_024533555.2. Lineage (NCBI taxonomy): Eukaryota > Metazoa > Arthropoda > Insecta > Diptera > Culicidae > Aedes > Aedes koreicus. The sequence goes on along the minus strand of JAHHFK020003172.1, from coordinate 238,672 downwards.
GGTTCAGGAGAACCTTAGCTTTTCTCAAACGGTTTGCTTTCATGGTGTCATTCAAGTAGCGATTCTTGCGCAGTTTATATGACTGAAGCTTCAAATCGTCGTGAACTATGACTCCAACAGAAGATTTTGAGATTTTGAGTGATTTTGCCAACTTTCGGATGGATCTCGAAGAATTTCGCTTGATTCGTCGCCGGATAATCTCGAACATTTGTGGAGTCCAAACGGTGAACTTTTTTCCTCTCCCTACGCGGTCATCTAGCATTCCAAGCTGTCACTAATTGTATATTTTGCCATATTAAGGGTCTTTGCAATCACTGAAACAGTTTTTCCTTTTCGAAAAAGTTCAATTACACAAAATAAGTACAATTAATTAAAAGATTGCAAATATTTTGATATGATCAAGCAGATATTCAGTCAGCAATACTGTATTTTTCAGAGCACGGTGGTATCAATGAACTAGCAAAGGAACATAACAAACTGGTATCATAAAACAAATAGAATAATTTTGTTAACATATTCATGTTATCATTTTTAACCGTTCTAATTTTGAGAAAAGTAAATAGTTAAATTCAAAACTATAAATATCACCTGAAAATTTGATGGAAGCATCAAATTGATGGAATTTTACTTTTTTTTTTTTTTTTAATTAGTTCGTTTATTTGCTAGGCTCAGGCGTGTGTAACACTTTACGGAGCCGATATTCAATATTGTTATTTACAATGTATAATTTTCCAATTTTAGTAAAATGGGGTGCCAATTACTCGTGGCTAGCTCGAGGTTAATAGGTCACAATATCGTTTGAATTTTACTTTTGACCATGAGATTAAGTTCAGTTAATACCTTGCGAATTTGTATTTTGAATTTTTTTGTGTTTGAATTTTTTTGTAAGGTTTACAAGCAGGCTTCTGATATTCGCATCATTTTCCCCTTATTCACTCATCGTGTGCGAAGATCTTTGAAGCATCGATACACAACCAATCCTCTCTAATGAAGAGCATACCAGCGTAAAAGCATACTGCGGTGAGTAGCCCGGCTGAGAAGAATATTAGTGGCAATGCAAAACAGAAGCTTCGTTCTTCGTGCTCTTCGGCTCTGACTCGTTCACATCGTGACTAGCAGAGTGGTTTGATTGACCCGAGTTTTCTTCGGTCTTGTCGCTCTTCTTCAAATGCGTTGGCCTTCATGAAGAATGAAGAATGAAGATGCAACGCGTATAATTTATTCTGAGATGGGAACCTCGAAAGTTGTTCGTCACAATGAAGAACGGCAAAATTTAAACAGCAGCTAAGTGGTGTGATTTATGAAGTGACGGAAGCTAGTGCTGATATTAAAGGGTGTTCCGATCAACATTTGGTCAACAGTAATGTGTGTGAGTCGATCAAAGTTTTTATTAATAAGTAAAATTATTTTTCTTTTTCAAGTTCAGTTAATACAGAATACAGGAGAAATATTCAGCTTCCTTTTTACCGAATGCAAATTTCCGGGTCTTTCGTTTAATACCTGCCAAAAGATTTTGCACAGCATCCTTGTCCACTTTTTTCACCGCAGAACGCCAGCTTGCCTTGGACTGTTTCTCGCTCACAACAGCTTTTTGAGTCTTCTTAAGATTCCGCTTGAAGATGGCCCAATATTTTTCGATTGGGCGTAGCTCTGGCGTGTTGGGAGGGTTTTTGTCCTTGGGCACCACTTGAACGTTGTTGGCAGCATACCACTCCATGGCATTTTTCTTTAATGGCAAGATGCCAAATCCGGCCAAAATAGAATGGAACACTGGTGTCGCTTCAGGAAAGGCAGTAGACGTTTTTGTAGACACTCGCTCAAATAAATTTCCTGGTGAACGGTTCCGGTCACAATGTAAACGTTGCTCTTCAAGCCACAGGTACAGATGGTCTGCCACGCCAGATATTTCTTCGTGAACTTTGACAGTCTAATGTGCTTGAAAATATCAGCCACCTTTCCCCGTTCGGTTGCCGTATAAAATTCCTGTCCAGGAAGCTGTTTAAAGTCTGCCTTGACGTCAGTTTCATCGCCCTGCATCAGTCGCAATTTGGAGTCCACGGTTGAAGGTGCTACTCTCAGCTTCTTTGCGACATCTCGAACGGATAGGTTGGGGTTCCGCTCGAAACAACGGACAACTCTTTTTGTCGTCGCTGTGGCTTCCGGCTTTCGATTTCCCCCCGATCCAGCTTTCCTGGCTGTCGAAAAACGTTCACCGAACACTTTTAATACGTTGAGTACAGTTGATTTAGCCACATTCAACAATTTCGTCAACTTGGCGTGAGAGTAGTTTGGATTTTCGCCATGCACGGGCAAAATTTTGATGCGTTGCTTCTCTTCCTTCGACGACATTTTGATAACTGAAGTGCTAATCTCAAAACCAAAATAGAGGCATCATGCTGCACGCACACATCTTCAAAATGAGGGGTGTGCAAACATGTTTAGTGCACGATGAAAGGGAATGCTTCAAGTTTAAGTCGACCAAATTTTGATCGGAACACCCTTTAGACTAGCTTACCAGGGTCGTTATGCTTAGCTGGAGGATATGCCTATCCCCTACTGCAACGTTAACCGCTGGGTGAAGCGGTTCTCCTAATGTGCGTGGGACGAATCTTGGCATAACAACCGTGATGCGTACCTACGTCACTTAAAGAACATGAGATCAGAAGATTCTGACTCGGCTGAGGATAGGACATACTCGACTCACTCGTGGGCCTCGGCTTAACAGCAGTAAGGCCTACTTTCAAGGATGCGGAGCGGAGTTAGATGTTAATCATCTATTGGTCAAGTGCCCTGCTAGGGCGCAATTGTGGGTTAGAACGGGAGTTATAGACTCAATACGCGAAGTATTGTATAGCGACCGAAGTACAGAATTATCTGTACTGGAGTACCTGAGGGCGCTGGACAAATATGACCAAATACAAGCCAGCAAATAACGGGTGTTCATTAAAAAATGAGAATGATTTCAATACCTTTCTGTAATTAAAGTAAAGAGCGTAAATTTTTTTTTCTCCAAGAGAATTGCTCTCTGGACTCCCTAGAAATGGGTGGCATGTTTCTTTTTGCTCGGGTGCTGTCAGTTCAATCGAAGATGGCGTCGAAACAGCAAGCACTCCGCAAGCGTGTTGTACGGTTTTACGAAACACATAGTCATCGTGGAAAAAAGTTTACGGTAGACCACTTTCGAGACGAAACGTGCCCGTGAGTACAGTTTACCGGATCCTGGAAGGAATAAGGAAGCGTTGAAAAAGCAGTTCAACAACAAGGACAGAGCGAGTTTGCGTAACGCCGGCCGAAAATATCAATGCTCCCATACCTTGATTCACCGAACCCTCAAGATGGAGGACATCATCTGTTGGAAGAAGACTCGGTCCCCCGAGTACACGGACGAGCAGATAGCGATCGTGAAATCGCAGTGCCGGTGGATGACGAAGAACTACCGCGGGACGTCGTTCGTGCTGGATGACGAAAGTTACTTTCCGCTCTCGAAGACCCACATTCCAGGAAATGACTATTCAGCTACTATTCCAGCGAAAAGTCGGCCACACCCCCCGAAATAAAATATATGTGTAGGCATAAATTTGAAAAAAAAGTTATGCTGTACATCGGCATATCGGACCGAGAGATTTCAAAGCCGTGGGTCAGGCTGAGCGGTCTGGCCATCAATTAACAAGTGTGCCAGGAGAAGTGTCTTGAGAAAATTCGTCTGCCGTTCTTAAAGGAGCACCATGCGGATGGAAAGTACGTCTTCTGGCCGAACAAGGCGTCTTTCCATTACGCCAAGAAGACGCTGGAGTATGTTGAGCAGAAACAGATAGCGTACGTGCCGAAAGAAAGAAACCTGACCAACTTGCACCAGTGCCGTCCCATTGAGGATTGAGGAGCTCCCTCAGTACCCTAGTGTACAAAAATAATTGGCGGGTTAAGGATACGAAGCAGTTGACCACGAAGATCCGAAATTGTATCCGAAAAATGGACGTCAGTGCCGTCCAGCGCTCTTGTGAGAGCATCGCGACTAAGTTGCGTCGTACTGCTGACCAGGGCCCCTTCTCCAATATTCATTGACGTTTTTTTTTTTAAGAATGAACATTATGTTTTTAATAAATTCGGTATTTATTCGTTGAATTTTTTTTTTTGTTTTCTTACTATATGACATGAAAAAATCTCATTTTTTGTTGAACACCCGTTAGACGTCGAACTTGATAAGAAAAGTTACTCCTGACCTCAGCGCCCATTTTCAAGCAGCCTGTAGACCGAAAGCCAATGACACGTCAAAAGTCTTGTAGGTTAGACGAGGGAAAATGAGGATAAAAGCGGTTTAAATAGAGCGATGAGGTAATGCGGAGCCCACTATCGTGCTCAGGTAATAACGGTTCTTATGCCGTTTCGAATGGACTAAAACGTCTACAACAGACGTACAGTTTGAAAAGACCTTAATTCAATAAAACAAGATATAGCATATTCTGGTTATTCCGTCACATACTCTAGTCACGTAGCGAGAAAATTCTGAACTATTAGTCAACAATCAGTAGGTTGTGTCCCACGGCCACGTATTGGAGGGATGGTGAACTACTGGTCATCAATCAAACGGTTTTGTTCCACTGAAAAACATTGTCGAAGACAGCAACATTCTATCTGATACTAAGTTATAGCATATTCCTGGAAATAATCCGCACACCAGCGCCGTTTAGGGACAAAATCCTAAACTGCTCGCCAGTGAAAAGGTCATGCTACTGAATAACTTTGCTCAAGACACTAACATTCTATGTGATCCGTATCACGTGATATTCCGGGAAGGAATGTCTTGTACGAAGTACAACGCGCGAGTGCTCGTGTAACAAAAGTTGGCGGGAGTGCAGAAGGGCTGAGAAATTACATGTTAAGCACGAGCCCCTCACCTTTTTCACCAACCATATCCGTATCTTAAACGCTTCGCAACTGGTCAATTTTAACCTTTTTCTGGTTGAATAACTTCTTATTTAATAGATATTTTAATCTTACGCCTTGCACAAATATGTGTGTATTAATGATTCTTACAATTTCGTATTTTGTGAAATTCCTCAAACAAGATGCTAGATCTTGACAACTTCGTGTTATTAAGAATCTTAGGCATGTTTGGTGGTAGCAATAATAAATGCAACTTTCCGATGGAACCCCATACTTATTGTTCGACTTTATTAGAAAACGAATGTTTTGCATAAAAACATACCTCATGAAGCTGAATTTTCTGAAGCGGTTTAATTCCGTAAGTGATTTGAACGATTTAAACACCAGTTTGGGTTTCCTATTGTGTTATCCATCAACTTTCAAATGTTTTCGCAAATTCAGCTTTAAACTTAGTGAATTCAAATTTTGAGATGCTAATTTGATGAACTACTTCAGAGGAGCAGGAGAGAATAATTTTCAAAATTTGCAATGTTAATGGCAATGTTTTTTTTTAATTACATGAATCATTACGGCAAACCCTGGACTATCAGATAATGAAATCGCACAAAAATATGCTGCTGCTCGCAGTACCGTTCGAAGAATTCGTTTGCGAGCAGGATATCGTTCTTATCGAGCCAGCAAGCAACCAAACAGAACGTTGAAGTAAAGTTTCGTCACCAAAATTCGAGTTCGGAAATTGTACCAGCAGGTTTTGGTGAAGTACCAAGGATACCTGCTAATCGACGATGAAATCTACGTCAAAATAGATTTCGGACAGCTTCCTAGCCAGAAATTCTACATGGCGACGGCACGAGGAGATGTTCCTGCGAAGTTTAAGTTTGCTTTTATGGACAAATTTGCCAAAAAAAACTGATGATTTGACAAGGGATATACAGCTGCGGAGCAAAGACCAAAGTGATCGTGATGAATAAGACGATGGACTCGTACAAGGAAGAATGCCTCAAAAACCGCGTACTACCTTTCATTAAAGCCCATAAAGGTCCCGCGAAGTTTTGGCCAGATTTGGCGAGTTGCCACTACAGCCCGGAAGTCATCCAGTGGTTTCGTGGTAATAACGTAGATTGCATCGATAAAAACAGAAATTCACCCAACAGCCCACAGCTCCGGCCCATCGAGAGATTTTGGGCAATAATGAAGCGGAAGCTTAAGAAAAGTGGAAAAACGGCTCGGGACACGACTCAAATGACCAAAATGTGGAACAAATGTGCCAAGGAAGTTGACTCCGGAGGTGTGCAGCGTTTGATGGGAGGAATAAAGAACAAAGGGCGAATTTTCATTAGAAACAAAGAGAAATGATTTGTACCGATTATATTTCTTTAAAGAACAATGAATTTCCTTTGTCTTGCTGTATTAAACTTATTTGTACGTCAATCCGTTACCGAGATGCAGATGATTTTATTATTCCAGATTCTAAATGGACATAGCTTTATCAATATGGAAAAGAAGTCTGTTTCTACCGTCTCCATTTGATGGGAACGCCCTTTTGAAAAATTCAACTGCAATGAATTAAAAGATTCTTGAATAACAGAACAACGGCATCAGGCCCGTTTGTGTCGTGTCTGACCAACGGAATATCAACATCACGTGTCTGCGGACGTCACGCGCAGGACATCCGATGCTTATTCAAACACTCCTGTTCGTTCCGTTACAAGGGAAGGAATAAAAATGTTGAGAGATTTTCAACCCGAACAAATTCGCATTGAAATGTAGCAGTGAATAATAATGGAAACGTGTTGGGTTTGGTTCGTCATACTTAAGCCTGCGAATTCAAAACATAGTCCATTTGGATTGCTGACTTTCGCGACAAGTAATACATTGAAAATGAAAATTTCAATTGCTTTGTTCGAACTTTGGGTATGCTAAATGATTAAATTAATTTATCCTCTTTTTCGACTGCATCATATTGATAACAAGGCAAATGAGTTCCACCGATTTGAATTTCAGTACACATCCTCAACCGTACGACCATAAATGAAAATGAAAACAAATTACTCTCTCTCTCTCCAAAAAGCTTGAGTCCTCTGGGTGTGAATTGTAGGTGTCTACGCCTCCTCATGAGAAACGGCGGACTAATTTCACTTCCAGTGCCTTTGTAATGTGTAAGGGAACGTGCCGCGGCCCAGCAGGCCATGCGACTAATTTGGAGCACACAGGGATTAATCTTCGCTGCAGGCACAATAGCGACGTCCAGAGAGCTAGAGGACCTAAATGAGCCGAGACGAAACTTTCAGTATGGCACGCGCCACGGAGAGTCGCCCTTCGAATGCACCGTCGTCGTCTGCGCTGGAACTTTCTCTCATTAGTATTGTGTCGGGGTGTTGGAAGGCTTGGCAAAGGTGCATTATGTGTGAAAGGTGGAGTATTAAGAAGTTTAAATAAATACTGTGACTATCAGTGAAGAAAGTAAAGTGCAATGGTAGGTAAGTGATCGAGATGATGCAGGTAGTTATTGTAATCTTCTTACAGTTTTAAGGTCGGCGAAAATGTTCGTTTTTGGAACACAAGCAGGACACTTTTAGAAGGCTGAGCTCACCGTATTTGATCTTATGACCCTAGGGAAGTCACTAGAAAAATCGAATATGAGACCTAGGCAACAGAACCACAGGCTCCCCGAAAAGCTAATATTTTTTTTTTTTTTAGATGTTCAACAATTTTTCAGCGACATTGAATCTCATTGTAATGGTGGGAAACTATGTACATCAAATATAACTCCCCGAAGGCAGCTAATTTGTGAAAGATCCAAGTGGATATCTAGCCTGATAAGTATTCCTTGAATACTCAATAGATACTTATGCTCTGGTCACGCAGCAATCAACCATCTAAATTAGGCCAGTTGTAGAGACGGAGATCCACCTGTCGTGATCGGACCAAGATGTCCTGTCTGCTGCTGCTTCCTCAGAATCATGATACCTGGCCAAGGTTTTCAGCCTTGGCCATGGTTGCTCGCTCCATTACGCTTCGGCGATTCTGCTGCTGCTCTCTTGGTACTACTGGTGATCCGTTATTTCTAATGTTCGTCACAAGAATATAGGAAACGCGCTTAGATAGCCTTTGTTTATACCTAATGTCACCGCTAACTGTGTTAAAGTTTTTTGCTTAGATGCTTGAAGCCATTTAATTTGCGTTCTTCCTACATTAATGTAACCATTCATCACTCTCAGATAACCATACTCAACTTGATTTAAATATTATTCCATACACACTCTATTTACCACACCACCCACAATATATGTAAACATTCAAACAAAACATACTCGAGTGCTCGACAAAAAGTCTGTAAGAATACGAAATAGGCCTATCGGAAATGGAATTTGCTCGCGTTGACTAGTGATAATTTGGAAATGTGTTTCAGTTTTTTTTATTTTTTTTTATTTTTTTAAAGTGATCAACTGAAGTGTTGATTTAAATTTTCCTAATTTTCCAATAACAATCGTTCTATTAATTAACTCTTAAAAGTTTTATTTCTAAAAAGTGTTCAAGGTGAAATTAATTCATTTAAGGAGTGTATCGAAAATAAGCTATCCACAAACTTTCTTTCAAATTATGTTGAAAACCGATATTTTATTCATACAAAAAATTGATCCTTTATTGTACGAGGTTAAACTTGAACATAATGAAGACCGGATGAAATTTAAGTTATTCCTTCACGAATTTTCGAACTTTGGATCGAATGCTCTTCATAAAGTTCTGGACAAGTGTTGCATCGCATTTTTTGGACGATTGAGCCCAAATTTTTTTGAACTCCTGCATGTTCCCAGCTGCCTTACCAGTCTTCTTGAAGACCCTCTTCACGAGTGCCCAGTAACGTTCGATGGGTCGAAGCTGAGGGCAATTTGGTGGATTGATATTTTTCTCAACGAAATCTATACCCTTTTCCGCAAGCCAATTGAGAGTGGTTTTGGCATAGTGAGCCGACGCTAAATCCGGCCAAAACAGTGGAGGTGTACTATGCTTCTTATATAAAGGCAACAATCTCTTCTGGAGACACTGAGATCGATAGATTTCCGCATTTATAGTTCCGGTAGTGTAAAAATGGTTGACTTCAAACCACAGGAACATATTGCTTGCCATACCAGTACCTTTCGACCGAATTTCTCCACTTGAATCGATCTGTCCGCATCGCTCACATCCTCCCCAACGACGGCAGTAAAGTATTGTGGACCTGGAAGGGTTTTTGAGTCCTCCTTTACATAGGTCTCAACGTCCATCAAAACGCATGCATCCGGACGCTGCAAAAGACGCGAATACAATTTCCGGGCCCTTGTTGCTGCTCGTTTCTTCTGTTCTGCACTTTGTTTCGAGATTTTCTGCTTCTTGTAGGTCTTCAGGTGGTTTCGCCTCTTGATATGCTGGATCATTCCGACACTCGTTCCTGCTTTTTTGGCCAAATCACGTATTGACATTGATTTGTTCTTCATGATTAGAGATACCACTTTCTGCTCCAGTTTCGGGTTGGAAGAACCGGGTTTTCTGCCTCTTCCTGGTAGCTCATCCAAAGAATAGTGTTCCCCAAACTTATTAATGATGGTTTTAACACTCGCATGATGAATTCCAAACCGTTTCGCCAATTTTCGCATAGTAATACCCTTCTCACTTAGCCATGTGTCCAGAACCTTAATTTTCACTTCCTTTTCAATACGCGACATTTTGAAAACGCAGAATTTGAACCGCACAAACAAGTAAACAAAAGAAAGCTGACAGTCAAACGCACAGCATGCAGTGTTCAGAGCATAAAAAACCATCACAAATACATGCGTACAACGCAAATGTATGTGGATAGCTTATATTCGATACACTCCTTATTCTATGATTTTTATAAAGTGTCCAATATTGAGGGCAAACATAATACGAAGTGATTTTCCGAAACATTTTGCTTAACGTTTAAATCGAATTGTTGACCATACAATTTTTTGCAACATGAAATTTTGGTCACAAATGGTCTATACATTGTTCATAGTGTTGTCTAAATTTCAGCCAAAAATATTGATAATTGACAAAGTTACAGAAAGTTGAACTTGGCGTTTTTGGAAGCAAAATTTGGCTCGGCTTTTTTGACGTAGGACTACGTCTCTGTTTTCAATACTGGGGTACACGTTCGAATTGCGAAAATTTGGAGCGTCACGAAAAATATATAGGTTTTGAACGTTAATAACTAAGTCATTCCACGATTGATTTCCAAAATGTTTGCACCAATCGATCGGAACATTTTCTACGCTTTGATTTAAATATTTCAAACTATTTATTTTTAATATGCAATTAATAAAATTAACGCAAATATGAAGTGATGTCTTATAATATCGATTTTTCATAGTAAATTTACCAAGTACACAGTACTTTCCGCGCACAGACTTCATATTAAAGTAACGAACGTCTCCTAAGCAGCCATGAATGTTATATAAGGGGTACACCTTCGCATTTTGATTTAGTTTTCCGGCGGTCGTGGAGCTGTGCAGAGTAGGAACTGCAGTTGGACGAGCAGTCGCTGCCCAGAGAGGCGTTGGTGCAGTTGGCTGTTGTTGCCGATGCTCCCGTCAACTTCGTTGCGAGAAACATGGCTGCTGAAGCTTACAAGTTGGCGGGATAAAGCCGCCCGTGACAACGAGTCAAGAATCAATCATCCCGTGAGATGAACCAAGAGAGAAAGCCCAAGTTCAATCGCGAACTGTTTCTCCCCCGTCAACTAAATCCGTCCTTTTCAGGACGACCAAATTAGTTTGCCAACTGGAGAGTTCATTTGGATGAATTTTTCTCTTGTGCTGTTTGAAATTTCCATTACCGTGCCCCGGCTGAACATGGCATTGCTTTAAACGCCGCGTCCCGGAGTAAATAGCAAAGCGTGTTGAACAACCAATGAACCAACAGATCCATAACTATCTTCTACGCGTTAGAGATAGTGGCCCTCTCAACCATCGTAGAAAATACAACCGGGGCCGTATCATAATTAAGAGCCACCAAATGCTTTCTAGAGAGTGTACAATAGAATCGTCTTGGCCCTTTTCAGGACTGACTTAAATCAATAAGCGGATGGCCCTGACGTGTATGGGAATTAGATTGCTGCGTAGTCCTACATCACCTTTGCGCACAACCCCATTGGGCTGTACCTTTTTGTTTTTTTGCTACTGAGTGTATGCATACGTATCACTTTATTCTCGTTGTTAAACTTGAAACATTTTTGTATCTCTCTTGGGTGATAATTTTGTGATATTCTAGGTCATCCATACTGTCCTTCAGTTCAGAGCTTAAGATCTACAGTAGTAACCATAGCTTTTTGGGCTGCACAAAGTTACGCTATTCAACCATATTCAGTTAATACTTTCTAACGCAAAAAAAAACACATTATGAGATAAACTGAGATGATCCAGGTCATTCAAACTTGGAGTTCAGAACATAAGATCTACATTTATAACAGTATGTGTTTTGAGTATGCAAAGAGACAATATGCATTTAAAAATATTCATTGAATAGTATGAAAGGTCAACAGATATGATGCGACAATCTTGGAATATTTTTGGTCATCCAAACTGTCCTTAAGATCTGAAAATTAGATCTACAGTTATTACAGTAGTTTTTTGGGCTGTGTAAGGTGACGATATGTATTCAAACATTTTCAATGAATCTTTTGGAAGGTCAACAGTCATTTTTTTATAACTTTGTGATCCTCTAAGCAATCCAACATTCTTAAAAGTCAACAAACATCATAAAGTTATACGACTTAGTATTAGAGGGAACTAAATTATACCAAAATCCCTAGTGTGTTATATTGAAACTAGGAAATCATAGCATTTTACATATGTCCATTATCATACGTAACAACCACTTTCTGAAATTTCCGGGGCCTGTGCACGATTAAATGCAATCTGTAAGTCCAAGGGCCCTATTTTGATGGCTTTTTCGTCATGCTCGGTCAACCTAGTTCCAGCAATTCCATAACATTGCAATGTGATAATGCTAAGAATGAAATTTTAATCTGATCGGAAGGCTTGCATTAATCCACGTGTTCAAAAATTTTCAATTCTATAATTGTTATGTTTGTATTCTCCATACGTGGAGTAACGATTATGATGTATTTTTTCTATATTTTTCAATTCATTTTCAATATGTTTCACATAGCTTTTTTTTGTTTTGAAAACAGCTCTTAAATACAAGACCAAATAATGAAGTGCCTGAAATTTAGTTTATAATTATTAAATTGTAATTCAAACTATGTTTAAATAAGCTATTTACAGTTATAATCCAGTCCAAAACTCAAAGGTTTTGTAAAACGAAACAAATGATCATCATCTAAAGGCAGATACATCTGTTGGATCTGTATTTGCTAAGATTTTCTAATTTCTCATCCTCACCCATATATCAGCAGTATTTAGATCATTCGTTTCCACGTTTTTTTTCTTTTCTTTTTCTTTTGAGTAGATTACATCTACGACTTCAAGTGTATCAAATAAGCGTTTTCTTGATTTGTTTAATTTTGATGAGTATATATGTGTGTGCCATTTTTATCGAATACACCCTTTACTTACTCCTGTCCTAGCATTGATAGCTTATGATTACACTGGAAATTTATGTTCATAAATTAGCTTTCTCGTTTCGTAAACAAGAATTTTGTGCATTGAACAAATGTTTCGTATATTGTATGAAACATTCGTATTGCTTTTTATCTGGTGAAATATATCATTACACCTTTAGAATAATGCACAAAATGAATTTCGTGAAGACCGGCCAATCGCTGTATCATTTTTTCGTATTCTTGCATGATGGTGTTGCTGCTGGCATGGGCGAGAAGAATTAAAAAAAAAATAATTTCAGTGTTTAGTCCCGTTACTCGCTTTCTGAAAAGAGAAAACATAATTTAAAAGCTTGGTGCACATGGTTTTTGAAAACGAACCGACCAGTGCATCAAAAATGGAGTGCAACGATATCGGTGATTGAAAAGAAGGCTACTCGTGGACACTTGCGTCCTGCGAGGATAGCGAAAAGCATCCATCAAGCGAATAGAACCAATTCCGTTCACAGCATGTGTATCCTGACTAGAGATGTGCAAAACAGCTCACAGAAGTAAACGGCTCTGAACTGTTCAGCTCTTTAGGAAGAAACAATTCTTGGTATCAGCTCGTTTAGGTAACTATTTTCATTTTTCAAACTATTTTCCTTCAATAATTTCTGTTATAATATGTGTTTCTCAAAGATATGTTTTTACTTTTTTATTATATAAACAAATTGTGAAACAAGATAGTACTGTCAATTTCTCTGTAATATTCATATTTAAAACAAATTATTCAAAATTGTGATTGACGAATAGAATTTCTGCAATTTGTGTTGGAGAAAATCTGTTTTTCTTCTCCGTCAAAGTAATCAAAATCATTCGCACGGCACTGAAGTTGCTGGAATACATAGTCGTTGCTTCATCAGATCGTATGCTCTTTCGGCTCAACCACCACTCGAGGGGACCACTTATCCGAGATAGTTTAGGTTTAGCGAGATATTTAACTAATTGCTAGCGTTGCTACTGAGGTTGTATTTTGGTTCCCTTGATCTTCAATAATTTGTTCGTCAAAATTCTCACACAATGACGATGAACAAGCTGTAGAGCACTCCTTTTTAACACCTTTGCACACTACGTCATCCTCGTTGTCAGACATTTGTTCTACTGTCGACGTGTTCGAGAGTTTGTCGGCATTTTCATCCTAAAAGGCTTGTTTTTTGAACCGTGGATCCAATAATACTGCCTGTGCATTATGCTCATTTGTTTTCCTTCCACCAAATCGTTTTTGAAGTTCTTGTACAAGTTTATTCGTCAACGCAATGGCAGAATCTGAGAGACTTGCATCCGAAAACGACGCCATCTTCTTCAGCATAATGTGGTATAGCAGACATGTTTTGGAAATCGAAACGTTTTTCTCTGCAGAAATCTCTACAGTAACATCGTGGAAGATTTGCAAAAGGTTGACACTGTATTTGGAATCTAGCAACGCCGAAACCGATACTACTGGCTCTTTGCTTAACAAAAATCTATCCAACATATCGAAAGATGAATTCCACCGAGTTGGAACATCTTGTTTCAACCTCAGCACTGGTTTACCGAGTGATTTCTGCACATCAGTTAACTTTGCCATCGCAAAGCTGCTCTTTTTAAAATATTGTACAGTCGATTTAACCTTGTCGATAGTCACTTTAATGGTTTTATTAATCGCATTTTGCACTACAGGATTCAGCGAATGGACAAAAAATGAAATATGCTCTATTTTAAGAATAGATACTGCACATTTCATGTTAGATGCATCATCTGTTACAAGAGCAGCTACCTTGGAATCAACATTAAATGCTTCCAAAACAGCAGTAAGACTTCATTTCACCCCGTCTTTCTATGAAATGAGCCGTCATTGCATAGAAACTCACGTTGTTCAAGTTCGTCCAACCATCACAAGTTACGCTGATAGCCGATACTTCTCCCAAACGCTGTTTAACTGTGATTAGCGTTTAATTGTACACCGCAGGTAAAAAGACTGTTCGTTAATGTTGTTCAACTTGGCAACGTGTAAGATGGACTAAGGAGACGCACGAAATTCCTATATTGAAGATCTTCCGTCAAAGAAAACGCATGATACTCTTTGCAAATCATCTTAAGCAGCTGAATGTCAACCAACCTTCTTTTTTTGTATGGAAATCGGTCGATTGACGTCAACAAATTTCGTCATCAATGGTTGAGAGCAACTCGGAAAAGTCATTTTCGATGCCACGGGTGACCAGACAAGTGCTTGAATCATAAGTTCACTTTTGGATACAGGAATATGATTCGTCAAATATGCAGTGCTTTATTTCTTTGATCAGTAAAACTCCAAAGAACTGCTCATGTTTGAGAGAAAGAACAATCTCACAAAGAGTAATAAACCGGGCAAGCGCTTGATTCAGAAGTTTGCTTTCGAATACAGGAATATGTATCGTCATAGAAGGCCCGTGTGCAAAGAATCAAGAGAAGGTATCTTTCGGAAGAACTGCATATTTCTTCAAGATTATAAAAAATAATGACCCATTCTGTCTAGCTGTATAACATAATACATATTTCCACCTAAAATCAGGAGCCTACGATTTTATCAAAACATATTCATACTTCTCATGTATATGGGCAAATGGCCGAATACCATTTTTTGCATTTTTGAACATAACATTTTTGTTTTTTAGTAAATTGATATAGTTGAAACTTAATTAGAATGCTCATTACTGCAAATTCTCACACATATTGATAAACTCTAAGTGAAGTAAGTCTAAAATATCGGGATGCTATCTTATGCATTCGAGTATGGTTTTTGGTTCCTTATTTCCTTTTTTAGATATAATGCGTTTGAAAATACTTTTTTAGATTCCGATTTCCTTTTCTCTGCAATACATTTATGCTTATAGACAATTTTCGGCCAAACGTCCATTCGGCCAAACATCCATTTGGCCAAACATCCATTCGACCAAACGTCCATTCGGCCAAACATCCATATGCCAAACGCCAATGCTCTTGAAAATACCGATAATTTCTTTTAAAATTCTATGAATACTGAACGAACAAAATATTTGCCTGAATGACTTTACTAAGCTTATTGAACGCAGTCGGTTTTGTTTTGACACAAGAATGAAAGAAAAAACGCTTGAGAGGTTGAGAAACGGTCGGAGAGGGAAAAGTAGGTGAGATTTCATGAGAATGAAGATAGATCGCTGTTAATTTTTAACAGCTAGTAGATAGTTGGTGAGAGAGCGAACGTCAAATCCATTCTCGCTCTTTTTGCCGTATAGAAGATCTGTTCAGCTCTCAGTTTGTGTAGGCAACTGTAGCAGAGAGAAATGAATATTCGTTTTGATTCGGGTTTCGTTTCAACTTCGTAGCTATGCTCATGTCGTTATTGTCTGGAATAGCTCCGTGGGGAGAGAATGGTGGATATATTCTAATTCATGGTTCTTTTTTTCATTAGGGCGAATCTACAATTGAGAGACTCTCTCTGTTTACTTTCTCTTTCACCAATACCGTAATCATTTTCACATTTTTCGTTTGGCTATTTGCCCAATATGCTACACGGTGGGACAATTTAACTCAATTTTGAATCGTTTTTGACTCACTTTCATCAAAAATGGAGTCATTCATATATGAGTAAATGTGACTGGGATTGACAAGTCGACATATCTAGAACATCGATCTGACTTAAGTCGGTGTCTTAGATATGTCGACTTGTCAATCCCAGTCGCATTTACTCATATATGAGTGACTCCACTTTTTACGAAAGTGAGTCAAACACGATTCAAAATTGAGTTAAAGTGTCCCGCCGTGTAGCCAGCACTCTTATCTTGCGATTTGTGTCAAAGAATCAATCCATAGTTTTATATTTTTTGTGTGTTTATTTCTGACACTTTACACCAGAGGTGCATTCGACTCCAGTATTGGTGGATGCTTCGACTTGTATGTCTTGGCGTAGCTGTTGTATATGCTCCAGCTAGAATCCGTTTTCTCGTTCGCTGTGTTATTTATCATCATTACAATTTTCTTCTTTTTCATCATCATTACAATCTTTTACATATTCTTCGTCAACTTTTCATCTTCTTCGTCTACTCTTATATCTTCTTCAAGTTCCTTATCATCTTCGCTTTTCTTCACCTTCTCCTTTTTCGCATTATTTTCTCTTCTGTATCATCTTCCTTTTCTCCTATTACTTCCTATACTACTATCCTCTCAGTTACCATTATTACTTTTTTTTTTGCTTGCTTTCCCATCCTTTTGTATAGGTGTTTTTCTATTTCTTGTATCACTCACTTTCCATCATTCTTCATTCGCATTCGCTAACATTTTGCTCCTGCTTTTTGTTCGTGCTCCGGTTTTATTCCCGTTCTTCTTCCGATTATTTCTTCCTATTCTCGCTGTGTTCACCTTATAGAATTGCTCCTATTTTAATTTGTTTCTTTGTTCCCTATTTGTCCTGCGTCTTTACAATTTTCGATATAACCCGGTCTGCCGCAAGAAATTCAGTAGATTGCTCGTATTGTCCTCAGAGTTATCTAGGGCATCTCGAAGGCTTGTCGCACTAATACTATGCTCTTGCCGTTGATCGACGTATTTTATGCAATGGAGAATTACGTGTCGTACATTTAACACCGTTCCACAGCAGCTGGGTGGAGGTTCTTTTTTTAATAGAAACGTGTGGGTCAGCCGTGTATGACCAATCCTTAGGCGTGTTAATACTCGTTGGTCACTGGTGCTCCCACGATCCGTCCACTTATGTGTGTCGCATTTTATCTCCCTCAGTTTCGCTTCCCTGGATTCATACCACTGACTGTTCCATCGTTGCCTTATCGCTTGTTTTACCGCTCTCAGTACATCTTCGCCTGGGATTAGGGCGACAATTGGCGGCTGTTCTCTTGCCTCATTTGCCAGCCGGTCTGCTTCAGTGTTACCGTTGATGCCGGAGTGTCCAGGGATCCAACAGAAACGGACTGGTTTGTTTTGTGCGGCTTGCTCCACTTCTTGGATCCATGGGTGTTTGGAAGTTCCCATTTACAAGGTCTGGAGACACGATGCGGAGTCTGCGATGATCGTCAACTCGTTAGTTACGTTCGGGATCGATATTGCTCTCTTGATGACATACGCCTCTGCGGAAAAAAAAAACACTGCACTCTTCTGGTAGGCTGTACATTAGCGATAGTCCGTGGCCGTGCACTGCTGCTCCTACAGTGTTTTCACCTTTGGAGCCGTCTGTGTATAATACTGTTGATCGCTGAAACCGTGTCGCGAGTAGTTGTTGTACTACCGGGCGAACTTTCTCAGGTGGGTCACCGGTTCGAACAGATTTCTTCACGTCCCACATGATCGACGGTTTGCGCGGTTAGTTTGTCTTGCAACAGGAGCAACTACGGGGAGTGCAGCATCCGTTAACTCTACAAGGCGCTCCGACGCTCGTTGAATCAACGGAAGGGTGTTATTGTTCCAGTCCTTCGCCAGTATTCGGATGGAAATCCGCGCGACGGACTGTGCCGCCAGCAAATCAAATGGTAAAGTACCCGTTTCAGCCATAACGGAGTTCATAGGACTGGTGACGAAAGCTCCGGATGCGAATCGAATCATTTTGTTGTAAGCCGGTGCAAAGTGTTGCAGAGCAGCCGGCCCTCCTCGGCTGACTATCCCGATCCCGTACATCAATTTTGCCGTCACTAATGCCGAGCCCACTTGGAGTAGTGATTTACGATTGCCACGTGGTAGTTTGGCACCGATCATACGAATTATCCGTAGACGGGATTCACAGGCTTTCTTTACCATTTGGCAATGAGGCTTGAACGATAGTGGCCGATCAAGGGTTACACCCAGGATACGTAGTCGGTTGGTCTTCAGGACGGGTACACGATCGATGACGATGTCACTCGCTGGATTCCGACGTGCGTTTGGACTGCAGTAGAAGGTGTGTGACTTAATAGCTGATATGCTGAATCCTACACTTTTCGCCCATTTATCGACAGCACTGACGGCATCCTGTAGTTTGCAGTGTAGTTCATCGGTTTTTGCCCGTCGCACTACATGAAGGATGTCGTCTGCGTACAGAAGTATTTCGACCCCTCTTGGGATCACCCGGAAGACAGGCTGCATAGCAATAAGGAATAGCGTTACAGAAAGTACTGATCCTTGTGGTACTCCATTTTCCAGCGGGTATTTCGTCGATGTGTGGCCACCTACGGTCACCTGGAATGTCCGCTCCGAGAGGAAGCTTTGCAGCATGTTGATCATCCTGCCACCTATTTTCCAAGATTTTAGGGTGCGCAGTATCGCATGTCGCCATGTTTTGTCGTACGGCTTCGATAGATCCAGCGAGGCTATCAGATAGTGTTCATCGTGATTTGGTAGTGACTTCTCCAACTCGGTAAAATATGTGCTCGTACCGTATCCTGCACGAAAGGCATGTTGACGTTTGTCGAGCCATCCGTTCAGCTCCAGTTCCATGGTCAGTCGTCTATTGATAATTCGCTCGAACAGCTTTGCCATACAGCTGGTGAGTGATATGGGACGGAAGGCATCCGGTCCTGTATCAAGGCAGTGCGATTTTGGAATCGGAACGACAATAGCATTCCGCCAGCTATCGGGGAACACACCATTATGCCAGATTCTGTTTAGTAGCTCAAGGAGTGTTATTTTTACGGATAAAGGAAGACGTTGAAGCAGTGAATACCCAACCATGTTGGGACCTGTCGAGGCACCTCGCCCTTTGTCGAATAGTTTTTTAATGGCGCTGTAATTAATGAATGAAAAAGAACGAGACAAGAGAGAGTCTCTCAATTGTAGATTCGCTCTAATGAAAAAAAAAACCCTGGAATTTTTCAATTTGTGGATTTATACTTCGTGTAGCTAGGCAAGAGCTGATGAACCGGGGGTCTTAAAAACGGATTGGTGGATCATTGGTTCATTTTGATGAATCGATTCTTTGGAACAGCTCACCATAAAATTGCCCATCTCTAATTCTAACCATAATAAAGTTAAAAAGAATCTAGTAAATACAAATGGAAAGCTCTGATTTGCATAACGACTTGAAAACATAGCACGCCGTTTAGCCTTTATTAAAACTCTCGCAAATGTCCAAAACTGTATAGAGGATGATATCTGGCTAATTGTAGACTTTGCACCAATTAGTACATTCATTTCAACCCTGGCGTTTCTAGAAGCTTCCCTCTTTTAGTTCACATTCCACAACCTGCTGAATTTAATTCATCTATGTTAACTAAAGCTGCATAACAAAAATGCAGCAGCCGCTTATGGTAACCGGAAATTTCTGGATCAGTTTCCAGAAATCTTGGGTTCAACAAATTGAAAGGAACTGAAAGGTCTGAGGTGCCTCAGACCAAACCACGATAAACAGCAAAATTCACTTTCCAATGAAAAAAAACCACACCATCACATCGTCAAGCGTAGAATACTCGCGAAACACGTGAACATTTTTGGCTTCAAAATGCACCCGTTGATGTAAGTGAATGATGGCGATGAAAATGTCCGCAACATATTTACTAGGCACCGGATGCAAACACGAGAACTATGTAAACTCAATAATTAACAATTTTTAATTAATGGACACAAGCGAAACATTTTTTTTCGGTAAATAAAAAACACGAAACTCATGGCCAAAGCACACTTTGATCCATTTCCAATCAACATGAAGATAGTGTAAAAACATTCTTTTGAAAAGTCCCAACTTTACCAAACAGTTAAGGTTTTGAAATTTCGGTAAACACTTCAAGGTATGTATGGAACGCAATGTTTACTTGGCTTACTTCAAATCATATTATTTTTTTCTATGAACACTGTGAACGTTCCTTTATCAAGGAAACATTATGCGGAGGAGTTCCCCATCACAAGATTTATGATTCACGAAAATACAATTTAGTATATAAAGAAACTCAGTTCCTCCTGCCCGGGAGAGATCAATCTCTTCGCTTAGCCCCCCGTTTGTCCCAGGTCCCACCGACCGTTGACATGAACAATAGAAAGAACTCCCGCCCCTTAGACAACACGCCTCACCGCAAAATGCAAAACACCAAGAAATCAAGCACCACCCCCTTTGGGCAGAGACATGTACGACTGCAGAAATCAATCAACTATAACTTTGAAATATTTTATTGCCAATAAATACCTTATTTAGGGTGCCCCGGTGCAGATATGCCAAGGTAGATCGCGCACCGTGTTCAAGAGCAACAAGTTCACGGCTAGAGCCGACAACCAGCGACGAGGACGACTGTGGCGACGATGCTGGCCGGATGCAGCGCGAGATGAGATGGCTCGAGTGTTTATCGACATCATCCGCACCAGAACAGCATCGGCAGTACAAGGTTTGCGGCGTGGCGTGGAGTGAAAATTATAGCCCCGGGGAGCTATTTGGCACTTTATGCGCGTTGGGTTCCAACGACGACGTGGACGGGGTGGTGCAAATTCAATGCCGCCACTTTGCGCGGTGCAATATTGGAGTTTGGCGAGAAGATAGATGGCCTCGCTGGAAATGGTCATCGAACTAGGTCGAATCTCGTAGGAGAGATGGAGAAATTGTTGTAGTTGGCGCTTCGGTCGATTGATACTTGAAGCTCCAATGCTAGTCGATACCGTCGCGAAGTGATTTACGTCGGAAATTAACTCCAATATGTATGCTAACAATCGAGGAAGGTGAACCAATTGCTTTCGATGGGTGATTAATGGGATTGGCGTGCTGGAGTGACGTTATGGGCGTTTGCGATCGCAGTTATTGTGCACAGAGTAATTCTACCTTGATTTTATGATTCTGAACGAGTATTTCGTGAGTGTAAAAGCGTTTAAAATGTCTCTTAAAATTTATTTCCCATCGTCCCGCAGAGATTCTCCCAACATGAAATGTATTAAACAATAACCGCAAGTTCCGTGTCACCAAATTTCTCCGAATCCCACCTTATCCCACGTTTGACCAGGATTGCATGTACCGATCTGTAGTAGGTACAACGCCCAAAATATGCCCAGTAGCACGATTGCCATAAAGTACAACATGGTTTCAGTTTTCACCACGATCTCTCGCTAGGACCCACGAAACTGCAACGAGGAAAGTCAAACAAAAAGCAAACTGAGGAGACGACGGCGACGACAGGAAGGAAGAAAGCGGTCCGAATCGCTTTCGGTTATTGCCAGGCTCTCGACGTTCAGCCGAAAAGATTGTGTATGGAAATTTATATTTCATGCGATTTTTATGTTAATTTATAGTAATATAAAAAAATAAACCCACAGAACAGAATGGCTCAGGCTAAGCAACAGCAGCAGCAGCAGCATCCGTGGTGAGTGGGAGCGAGCGACGGGTAAAAAAAGAAAGCAGCAAAAAAGCCCTTCGACCGTTGTCGTCGTCGTCGTCGTCATCGTCGTCGCAGTGCCCTGGCCAGGACCCGACGGCGACTTGAGACAATGTAAACATTACAAGCGATGAAAAAATTATAAGAAAATAAATCACTTAACGCTTCGATCGATTCCGGGGTCCAAATAGTGGCCATCGGCGGTGGTGCGGTATCGGCCGGAGCTTAACGGCGATTACTGCAGGTTATTTGTGCGAATTTAACGTTTTTACCTCTGGTGAAGAGTACTGGAATTTGGAAGTTTTTGTGTAGCTGCTTTTTGTTAAGTTTAGCGAACATCTTTAAAGGCCCGTTGATCTCCCTTTTGTGATGCGTTGCGGGGTATCAGATCTGGGAATGGGATACATAGAAAATATTTCAATAGAAAATCAGTAGTAATGATAGTCGTGGAATGAATACACAGGAACGTGTGTGATTGCTATACCCAGGTAACCAATAAGCATTAGCATATGCAGTAAATCAACCCTAAATCTGCACTTCAGATGCTACAAGCATTATATTAGCATTATATCAGCATCTTGAATGCTATCTGTTGTAAAGTTGAATTTCAAATGCTATTTAAATGCTTGTAGCCTGTAATAAGCATTTCAAATGCAAAATAGCATTAATGAAGCATTATCAAAGCATTGCAGTAAAGCAGCCGTATGTTGGGCCAAAATCAGTATTTATGTTGCATTTAAAGCAACTTAATTGCTTGATAGGCTGCCGTTAAGACGCTTTGGAACTGTTTATTGGTTACCTGGGTAGACAATCCGATGATTTGATCTTGGAACGGTTACTTCGGAGCAGATTCCCATGGGGTCACGGCTGACCAGAAAATTATATAAATTGAATCCTAGCAATATGGCTGTCAAAATTTTCGGAATCGTTCCAGAAGAAACTTTGCCATAGTTATTAGACCATCCGGTCACTTGGCTTTGGAGTTGCCAGTTCAGAGGAGGTAATCATCAGGTCACGGATGACCAGAAAATGGCACAATTATTGGAATATTGGCTTAAGAGTGGCCCCAGCAAACACAAAATTGCATATGATAGCGGATATAAGTACAAACTGTACATGCGTCCATTTGACTTCATGTAAAATGTACGTAGATCGCCTCCACTTTTCACTCTTATTAGCTATCATATACGAGCATGTGTTTGCTGGGGCCATGTCAGAGGAGGTTCCCATGCGGTGATGGATGGCCAGAAAATTGTATTATTATAATATTTTTAGATGCGAAACATTGCATGCGTCATATCAAACTTCATGATTTAGCAAAACTAGGTCATCAGAAGACATCCTGAGGGTGTCTGACCATAAGGGTCACTTAGGGAGCTCTCACGGGATCCGAGATCCTCCGGAAACTGGCCATATTCAAATCTTTTCCAAAACCTGGCTTGCGACATATAGAACTTTATGATTTTGCAAAAATAGGTGTTCACGTAAAGAGATCCTGCGGGATTCTTATTTCTCCGGGAAAGTGGTCATATTCCTGGTTTGCGACATATCAAACTTCATGGAAAAAACGGATTTCGGGAACCGTGTTCCAAAACTATTATACTTATAAAAATTTTCAATAGAAAATAAACAATAATGTTACTAAAAGCCGTGGAAAAACGTTCTGATGGTGTCTGGCCACTTAGGTAGGCTCTGTGAGATCTGAGTTCCTTCGGGAAAGTGGCCATATTCAAATCATTTCCAAAACCTGGCTTGCGACGCTTTATGATTTTGCAAAACTTTGACTTCAGAGGACATGACCATACTGGCCACTTAGGGAGGCCCTGCGGCATCCAAGTTCCCCAGAGAAAGTGGCCATGTTCAAATCGTAACCAAAACCTGGCTTACGACATATCAAACTTCATGATTTTGAAAAACTTTGACTTCGGAGAACATTCTGAGGGTGTCTGACCATACTGGCCACTTATGGAGCTCCTGCGACATATCAAACTTTATGATTTTGCCAAACTAGGTCTTCGGTGGAAGTTATGAGGATTCCTGACCATACCAGCCACTTAGGCAAGCCCTGCGGGATCCGAGTTGCTGCAGAAAAGTGACCATACTCATATTTGTTTCCAAAACCTGGCTTGCGATATATTAAACTTTATGATTTTGCAAAACTTTGTCTTGGGAGGATATTTTGAGGGTGAATGACCATGCTTGCCACTACGGGAGGCCCGCGGTATCCTAATTCCTCCGGCAATGGGGCCATATTCAAATCGTAACGAAAAGCTGGCTTGCAACATATCAAACTTCATGATTTTGCAAAACTTTGTCGTCGGAGGACATTCTTTGAATTTCTTACCATTTATCTAATCAAATAATTTTGCAGGAAACTTTATCGTACTGCTTATGCTCGCAGCATAGATTGAACAAAGAAGACCTCGCCTCACTTGAACGATTTGAATTTGGACACTTTTCCGGAAGAACTCGGATCCCGTAGGGCCACTACAAGTGATCAGTGTGATCAGACACGCTAAGAATGTCCTCCAAAGACAAAGTTTCGCAAAATTATGAAGTTTGATATATCGCAAACCAAGTTTTGGTAACGATTTGAATATGGCCACTTTTCCGGAGAAATAAGAATCCAGCAGGGCCTCTTTAAGTGGCCAGTATGGTCAGGAATTCTTAGAATGTCCTCTGAAGATCTATTTTTGTAACATCATAAAGTTTGATTTATCGTAAGCGATGTTTTGCAAAAGATTTGAATATAGACACTTTTCTGGAGGAACTAGGATCCTGCGAGAGCTCCCTAAGCGGCTTGTATCGTCAGAAATCCTAAAAACGTCTATTCATGACGTAGTTTATCAAAATCATGAAGTTTGATGTGTCGCTAGCCAGGTTTTGGCAACGATTTGAACATGGCCACTTTTTTGGAGGAACTCGGAATCCGGAGGGTCACTCTAAGTGGCCAGTATGGTAAGAAATCCAAATAATGCCCTCCGAAGACCTCTTTTTTTTGCAAAATCATAAAGTTTGAGAAGTCGAAGCCAGGTTTTGGTAAACATTTTATTATCAAAATACCGCAGGATCTCCCAAGTGGCCAGTATGGTCCAACCCTCTTAGAATGTCCTCCGAAGACAAAGTTTTGCAAAATCATGAAGTTTCGTAAGCCAGGTTTTGGTAACGATTTGGATATGGTCACTTTCCCTGAGGAACTTGGATGCCGCAGGGCCTTCCTAAGTGGCCAGTATGGTCAGAAATCCTCAAAACGTCTTTTCATGACCTATTTTTGCAAAATCATGAATATGTCACAAGCCAGGTTTTGGAAGAGATTTGAATATGGCCTTTTTCCCGAAGGAACTCAGATCTCACAGGGCCTCCCTAAGTGGCCAGTATGGTAAGACTCCATCAGATCGTTTTTCCACGGATTTTAGTAATATTATTGTTTATTTTCTATTGAAATATTTTATAAGTATACAAGTTTTGGAACAGGGTTCCCGCAATCCGTTTTTTTCTGGAGACAAATAATGTCCATCCCCTAGAAACACATGCCCGTAATAATTGGTTGCAACAACTTGAGTGAGACTAAAATGAGTCACAAAGTAGTAACCTCAATTAATTTGCATTAAGTGTGCTACTAGGGTCGTTTTTATCAGACAATTTTAAGAAAGTGGTTGTATTATTGAATCCAAAGTTGCTAAAAGATTCCAAATCGGTTGGATATTTCCATAGTAATGGTCATGGTCATGGTTTCCGTGGTAAAAATATTCTCTGTCGGCCTTTTACGTAATAAATTGAATGAGAAACCCCTTCTTTACCACCTCCCCCTCACCCCTTGTTTATCCCCTTTCATTATTTCCCTTCTAGATGGTAAGTTCTACCGAGATATGCGATGTCACCGACTTTCAACATCCAACTATGAAATCATAATGGAATCTCATGTCTTAAAATCGAAAAAGGCGAATTTGTTCACTATTGGACACATAACGGTTAAAAAATCATTTGTAAAGAGGCTTTTCGTTCGTTTCGAGTTGATTCGTTTGCAACGAAGAAATGTCTTCTACATTTTTTTTTCTAAATGTCATGACATTTTTTTTTTTTTAATAAATATAGGCGAGAGAAAATAAAAAAAGGAATAAAACCAAAAGGAATGGAAAAAAATGTCTTTCATACGACACCGCACACACTATCTCATCGCAAAAAGCAATATAAAAAAGAAAACGGGATGTTCGAGCTGTTTGCTTTTCGCCTTTCGGTCTCACAACATTTACAACTAGCTTCAAGCGGAAGGTGAAGGCAACAATTGTCAGCTTTGTCCAGTGCCAAATTTTTATTAGAAGTAAACTGTTACTGAAAAATGTCAATCGTTACCACCACTGGCCTTAACCATTTCAAGGCTTAATTTTTACCAGCAAATTGGCGATTTCTGATTGATTTGGTGCTCAATAACATAGGAATGATTGAAAAATGTAGGAAATATTTTTTTGAGATGTGCTAAAGGGTGATACGGTCAAAATTTGGTCAAGGGAAAACGCGTGTAAATCGGTGAAATCGTTTATTTAAAAAATCAAATTAAATTTCTTTTTCAAGTTCAATTAGTATAAAATTCAGGAAAAATATTCAGTTAGGCTTCCGCTTTTCCAAATCCGAATTGCCGGGCCTTACGCTTGACCCCTGCCATCAGATTTTGTACAGCCACCTTGTCCACCTTCTTCGCCGCAGAAAGCCAGTTTGCCTTGAACTGCTGCTCGTCCTTAGCAGTTTTTTTGGTCTTCTTTAGGTTCCGCTTGACAATAGCCCAGTATTTCTCAATTGGGCGGAGCTCTGGCGTGTTGGGAGGGTTCTTGTCCTTGGGAACCACCTGCACGTTGTTGGCGGCGTACCACTCCATGGCCTTTTTACCGTAATGGCAAGATGCCAAATCCGGCCAAAACAGTACGGAACAACCGTGTTTCTTCAGGAAAGGCAGCAGACGTTTATATAACACTCTTTCACGTAAATTTCTTGGTTGACAGTCCCGGAAGCTATGAAAATGCTGCTTTTCAAGCCACAGGTACAGATGGCTTGCCAAACCAGATATTTCTTTGCGAACTTTGACAGTTTCGTGTGCTTGAAAATATCTGCTACCTTTCCCCTTCCTTTTGCCGTATAAAACTCCTGTCCCGGAAGCTGCTTGTAGTCGGCTTTGATGTAGGTTTCGTCGTCCATTACCACGCAGTCAAACTTCGTCAGCATCGTCGTGTACAGCCTCCGGGATCGCGCCTTGGCCGTCGTATTTTGTTTATCATCGCGATTTGGAGTCACTACCTTCTTGTAAGTCGATAGTCCGGCTCGTTTTTTGGCTCGATGCACGGTTGTAGACGATACACCCAGCTTATTTGCGGCATCTCGGAGAGATAGGTTAGGGTTTCGCTTGAAACTACCGGCAACTCTCTTTGTCGTCTCAGCGGCTTCCGGTTTTCGATTTCCCCCCGATCCAGACTTCCTGGCTGTCGACAAACGTTCCCCAAACACTTTAATTACATTTGTAACGGTTGATTTGGCAACTTTTAGCGATTTTGCCAACTTTGCGTGCGAGTAGCTCGGATTTTCGCGATGCGCGAGCAAAATTTTGATACACTGCTCTTCTTGCTTGGACGGCATTTTGACAACTGAAGAGTGAATTCCAAAATCAAAATAGGAGCAACATTCTACACACACACACACCTTCAAAATGAGGGGTGTTCAGGTTTTTTAAATGCAAAATTGAAAGAAATACGTCAAGTTGATATTGACCAAATTTTGACCGTATCGCCCTTTAGGTCGTCCAAATTGTCTTGGAGTTCAGAAGTTAATATCTACGGTTGTATTAGTAGCTTTATCCGCAGTACAAAGAAAATTAATTCAACCATATTTAAGGAATGCCCTGGAAGACAAACATACACTATGAGATAATCTTGGGATATTCTATACCATTCGAAACTGCCC
Organism: Aedes koreicus; assembly: GCA_024533555.2. NCBI lineage: Eukaryota > Metazoa > Arthropoda > Insecta > Diptera > Culicidae > Aedes > Aedes koreicus. The sequence goes on along the minus strand of JAHHFK020003172.1, from coordinate 210,973 downwards.
TGGAGATCAGAATTTACGATCTGCTGTTATAACAGTAGCTTTATCCGCTAAATAAAGCTACGACATGTATTCAAACGTATTCAATTAATGACCTGGAAGCCTAACTTACATTATTAGATGATCTTGGGATATTCTATGCCAAACAAAGTGTCATGGAGCTTAGAACTTAAGATGTACAGTTGTAACAGTCGCTTTATCCACTATACAAAGTTATGATATGCATTCAAATATATTTTATGAATGTCCTGGAATATCAGCACATCTACAGCCACTATGAGATAATGTTGGGATATTAGGTCATTCGAACTGTCCGTGAGTACAAAACTTAAGATCTTTCCAAGAAGTAGATTTTGAATTTTGAACTTCAGGATAGTTTGGATAATCTAGAACATCCGAAAGTTATCTTATAATATCTGTTGTTCTTCCAAGATTTCAATACACATCGTAGCTTAACATAGTCCAAAAAGCTTTTGTTACAACTGTTTGTTTTATGTTCTGGTTTTAAGGATAGTTTGGATGACCAAGTACATATTATGTTACTTTATAATATTTTTTGACCTTAAATAATATTAATTGAATATGTTTGAATATTGATTGTAGCCTCGTATTGCCTAAAAATTACTACACTCTGACTGTTGTTTGTTGTATTCTCCCAATGCGTGGAGTAACGATCTACGACCAAATTTATCAGAAGCAGATAATTTCCCATCAACATGAGAGGCTCTAGGAGTAAACAGTAATTTATTGCTAGAACTATGAGAAATGAAGAGTAAGTATTGATAGTTTCGTTTAACGTAACGACAGGCTTTGAAAATTGAAAGATACAAGTTGAAAATGAGCGGAGGGCATATGACGGTAGTCTGGAAATCTTGAATGTAAATCTTCTGAACGCCAGGACAGTTTGGGTGATCTAGGCCGTCCTAAGATTACCTTCTTATGTATTTTTGCGTTTGAGAATATTCACTGAAATTGAATACATGACGTAACTTTGTATAGCCCAAAAAACTACTGTTACTACCGTAGATTTCAAGTTGTATGTATGTTTATGCATGATTATGTATGTAAAAAGCCACCACCCTAGCGTGGGCCTTTCCCTGCATACGGTTCCACTTAACAGAAAGATCATGCTTTGTTACCGTTCTAAATCCAACAAACTGCTGTATGAAGGGCCAAAAAGGGATGGGCAGACCCGTCAGCAGAGACACTTACGCATAACCTGCGGAAATAAAAGAATCTCCTTTCAGCGATATGATCCGATAATAATATCGACATTTCTTAAATTATGATTTCAGATTGAACGCTGTGAATCCTTTCTGCTGGTTCTATGTTATTATGTGCAAGTTGATCTCAAAACCTCTTAACAAAATATGATCAGACGTATTCTTTTTAAGTGGTTCATATTAAAATGCTGGTCAAGATTGTCAAGATAAGTGACTTCATCTTTTAAGCCTGTAAACATATGTAATAAAACAACAACAAAACAACACAACCTAATGAGTGCGAATGTCTGGGGGCGATTCAGTTGAAGTCTCATTTGGGCAAAGGATAAAAGGATGATAGGACATAGTAAATAGTAATAATAATAAGTAAATGTATATATCATCTATGGAGTAATACTACTGAAACAATATTTACAAAATAAGGATGATATCTGTAACATAGCTGGCCATCCTCTCATCGACAAACTTCAGCTGTTTCATCTATTGTAGTATAATTCTGTCCAGTTAGAATCCGGAATGACATGTTGTGTTGCAGTGGCACGGAAACAGTGAAATAAACAGTGAATTACCATTGTTTTGATGTTTTAAACTTATTTGTACGTCAATCCGTTACCGAAATACAGATTATTTTATTATTCCGGATTCTAAATGGACATAGCTTTACTTCGTCAAAACCTGCTGGTACAATTGCCGAGCTCGAGTTTTGGTGACGAAACTTTGCTTCAACGTTCTGTTTGGTTGCTTGCTGGCTCGATAAGAACGATATCCTGCTCGCAAACGAATTCTTCGAGCGGTACTGCGTGTAGCAGCGTATGTTTGTGCGATTTCATTATCGGATAGTCCAGGGTTTGCTCTGACGGTTCTCAACACCTTCTGGTTCAGCTTGTGGTCATATGTTCCACTACGACGCTTACCTTGAGGCACTCGATCTACGCTCTTTCGCTCCCTGAAACGTTTGAGCACATCATATACGGTTGATTTGGCGATTTTCAACGTTTTTGCGATTTTTCTTGCGGACCACGTTGGATTATCAACGTGGATGTGCAGAATTTTTTCTCTCCTCTCGGCTTCCATCTGGAATAACTTTTGACTCACTGCACGAAACACCGTGAAATTTATACCACAGAAAGTGGGCGCCTAGGTAAAATAAACCACTGTAAAAGAATTCTTGCAGCGGTCACTTTCCGTGCCGCTGCAACACAATAAGTGATTCCGGATTCTTACTGGACAGAACTTTAATACTGCTCCATGATAGTAACGTTTGCATGAAAAAATTGAATTTTTCGGATGGTGATTAAGAAAAGCTCAGACAGATAATTGCTTTTGATAAATTTCCCATGGAAGGTAATTATCTATGCTTACTTGCAAAAAAAATCTTGAGTTCTTTCTTCGTTTTATTTACTAATTCCTCCTCAGTTTTTGCGACAAAATTGTTGGAGTAGATCTTACGCTTCAGGTTGGCCCAGAAATTCTCGATGGGACGCAGCTGGGGGACGTTGGGCGGGTTCGCCGACTTGGGTACCACATCGATATTCAGCCGCTCCATCTCCTCCAACGATCGCTTCGAGTAGTAAGCCGACGCCAGATTCGGCCAGAACACAGCGTCTTTGCCCTTATGGTCCCCTTCTCGCTGACTGTCAGCCACAGCAGCATCTTCTTGGGGAACTTGGTGTGTGAAATGAACTTCACCTTGGAGCTCACATCCTTCGTGGGGGAAGTAAAATACGAGGTGCCCTGCCAGTCGCTGCCATTCAGGGTGAGATAGGTCTCGTCGTCCATCACCACCGTCTCGTCGCGATTCACCGGGAAAATCGAGTTGACTATCTTATTCAGCCGCTGCCGTTGCGTCATTGCCTGTAGCTCCGAAACCAGTGGACGCGACTTCCACTTCCTGACATGTATGTTCATGTTCGCCAGGTACTGTTTCACTGTTTGGCCGGTTGAATCGACCTCTCGGCCAAGCGTACGCAGCGATGTAGCCACTTTTACCTCGGTCTTCCTCTTCAGCATCCTTTAGAGCTTCTTGTCGCTCAGGGTCGTCGGTCGTCCGGAACCGGGCTTTTTTTCGATGCTCTGATCGTTGTCTAATAGTGCCAAGATATTATAGATGCCGGAACGGGCGTATCCGGTGTCCACAAAGTGCCGCACGATGTCCATTTTTGACGTGGTGGGGTGCCTTGCTTTGAACGTGCTTTGACTGATAAATTTTGTCTGCTGACTCATTATATATTTTTTTTCCTTTTTAGTTTTTTCTCAGTGCGTGTGGGTGTGAACCCCAAAAAACTCGGGAATTTTTGTCATTTTTTCTAAATGCAAACGTTAATTCGTACGTCCATGTATTGTGCCTTGCTGAAATTATTTCGGCATATTGTAGTTGGCCCCAAGTCGGCTAACTAAACTGGTCTACTAGGGCGTTCCGTGGTTTAGCAAACAAATGGCTTATGCGCCACCTCGTTAGAGGACCACTTGTCGTTTTGGGATGCCCGGCAAACTCAAACCTCAGGGCGAGTTAAGTCTAACACAAATGATTGGAACAAACTAGTAGACACGGAACCTTGGAAATACTAAAAGCTATCATCTCCCAACAAAACAAAACTAACCGCAGACCGACCTTTATGAAGCGAATGCACTGCAGTGACCTATTTTCATCACTGGACAAATTTTAATGACCACTACAATGATCGCTTCAGGACAAAACTGCAAAGTGGACTGAGATTCCCAAGCAGTCCAACTTGGAGTACAATCATACAACGAAAACTACATCAACTTCAATGAATAAACGTGAAAAATCTCTTCAAAACAGTGCACTCATTAAACGAAAATCTCTACCCAACAATTAAACAAAGAATATTTAACATTAATCAAAAGAAGACATTTATTTTTACGGAAATGAAAAGTTAAGGTAATTTATCATATCTACATATTTTTATTCGGGTACCCTCCAGTTCATTCTCTTTAGCATTCTCTCTTTCCTCTCTACCTACTGTACGGATTATTTCTATCGTTCTGTCAAATAGCTATTTTTAGAATTTGCGCTTCATAGTTCTCGACGCATGCATGCGGACATTTGTAAGCTTACAAACGATTTGATTCGGTTTGGTTACTGCCTTACCGACTGCTCCTCACTCTTGTCGCGTCCCCCCTGCGACGCTGGCTTCACTTAAGACACTAGCAGTTCCGCTAATGCCGACAATGGTGGTTTTCCGATGGGCGGGAAACTGCTCTGTTGGAGCGCGATATTGGCGGCGCGGCTCCCTTCTAACCCTGGCCAAGGTTAGGACCTTCAACACCGACACGTGGGGTCAGGATAGTGGCACTCTATAGAAAAATGGGCGCGGTGTGCCGAGCGGGAGGTGGCTTCGCTAGTGGGAAATAAAAGCCGCCGAACGACTGTTCGAATCTATGAGCGCATGTTCTTGAGTACTGGGATATTTTTAAGATAGTTACCTCCTTTTTGTCTATCGCACAGATTTATTACCGCACTGGCCTAGCCATTTGCATACGCTACACCTACTATAGAATAAAACGCACAATTAATTACACTGCCTTTAAGACATAATTCACGTTCTAACTACCTGAACAAACACACCGCGTGACTATATAAAAAAAAAACCTTCACAGTCCTGCCTCTTCCACGGATCAGATTGAAGTGGACGAGAAAGAATTTTCATTTCCTCAGAAAGGCCACTGAATGCATTCTTCGTTCCGGATAAAACTTTGGTCAATATCAACTTGACGTATTTCTTTCAATTTTGCATTTAAAAACCTGAACACCCCTCATTTTGAAGGTGTGTGTGTGTAGAATGTTGCTACTATTTTGATTTTGGAATTCACTCTTCAGTTGTCAAAATGCCGTCCAAGCAAGAAGAGCAGCGTATCAAAATTTTGCTCGCGCATCGCGAAAATCCGAGCTACTCGCACGCAAAGTTGGCAAAATCGCTAAAAGTTGCCAAATCAACCGTTACAAATGTAATTAAAGTGTTTGGGGAACGTTTGTCGACAGCCAGGAAGTCTGGATCGGGGGGAAATCGAAAACCGGAAGCCGCTGAGACGACAAAGAGAGTTGCCGGTAGTTTCAAGCGAAACCCTAACCTATCTCTCCGAGATGCCGCAAATAAGCTGGGTGTATCGTCTACAACCGTGCATCGAGCCAAAAACGAGCCGGACTATCGACTTACAAGAAGGTAGTGACTCCAAATCGCGATGATAAACAAAATACGACGGCCAAAGCGCGATCCCGGAGGCTGTACACGACGATGCTGACGAAGTTTGACTGCGTGGTAATGGACGACGAAACCTACGTCAAAGCCGACTACAAGCAGCTTCCGGGACAGGAGTTTTATACGGCAAAAGGAAGGGGAAAGGTAGCAGATATTTTCAAGCACACGAAACTGTCAAGGTTCGCAAAGAAATATCTGGTTTGGCAAGCCATCTGTACCTGTGGCTTGAAAAGCAGCATTTTCATAGCTTCCGGGACTGTCAACCAAGAAATTTACGTGAAAGAGTGTTTGAATAAACGTCTGCTGCATTTCCTGAAGAAACACGGTTGTTCCGTACTGTTTTGGCCGGATTTGGCATCTTGCCATTACGGTAAAAAGGCCATGGAGTGGTACGCCGCCAACAACGTGCAGGTGGTTCCCAAGGACAAGAACCCTCCCAACACGCCAGAGCTCCGCCCAATTGAGAAATACTGGGCTATTGTCAAGCGGAACCTAAAGAAGACCAAAAAAACTGCTAAGGACGAGCAGCAGTTCAAGGCAAACTGGCTTTCTGCGGCGAAGAAGGTGGACAAGGTGGCTGTACAAAATCTGATGGCAGGGGTCAAGCGTAAGGCCCGGCAATTCGGATTTGGAAAAGCGGAAGCCTAACTGAATATTTTTCCTGAATTTTATACTTATTGAACTTGAAAAAGAAATTTAATTTGATTTTTTAAATAAACGATTTCACCGATTTACACGCGTTTTCCCTTGACCAAATTTTGACCGTATCACCCTTTAAAAAAAAAAAAAAAAAAAACCAAAAAAAAAAAAAAAAAAAAAACAAAAATTCTCCGACAAGGTCAACATTGAAAGTCCTATTTTTTTACAAATCCATATTATTTTTGTTTGACATCGATGCGACGTTTAGTACATCAAATGTTGTATCATTTATGTTTCTAGAATCAATGTGAACTCAGTTTTGCTGAAAATTTTTAAATAAAAATGTAAGAGCCAAATAACTGATTTTTATAAGGACACCCTAAGCTACGTAGAAAACATTGCTCTAATTCGGTCATTTTAAAAGCTACAGAATAATTTGTTGAACCAAAATTGCTTTTAATGTTCTCATCTACAACTTTTTTGAAAAATATATGCCTTTATTTCAGCAAATAAAAAAGTAAGATTTCCGATTTCTCTGCAAACAAGGACCACCCTACTATTCATTCATACCAAGAGAAGGGCCTTACTATTAAAAACAATTTGTAGAAAACAATTTGGCTCCAAAAAATTAAAACGTATCTTTCCAGCTAAATTCGCTTCCTGGACCACAGTGCAGTGGGCTAAAATCTCAGGTTTTCTTAACCACAGGTACCATAAACGCTGAGATTTACCGGCGAAAATACCGCAAAAAGCGGCTCTTACCTTTCCTGAGAAAACATGCGACTCAATCCTTGTTCTGGACAGATTTGGCCAGCTATGATTACGCTAACGATTCAATCACTTGGTAGGAGCACAATAACGTTATTTACGTTCCCAAGGATTGTAATTCACCAAATTGTCCACAGCTCCGCCGGATTGAAACATACTGGTCACAATGGTCAAGGGAAACCTCAAAAAGTTTGGTCGAGAGGTATCAACGATCCAAGAATTTCGTTCTAAATGGCTTACTGCTTCGAAGAAAATTGACACAAGGACACCATGCAAAGATTGACGAAAGGAGTGCGCGCAACAGCTTATGGAAATAAATCGATACAAATCTATATGCAGTTGTGTTGAGTATCACATTTAACTATAAAATGAAATAAATAATATGAATCAAAAACATGCAGTTGTTTTTCTAAAATATATTTTGTATGTCCGGATTTTGGTGTGAACGGCTTTTAAATGGAGTAGCATCATAGCTGAGATCATTGCATAACTGGTTCACTGTCCATAACTGGTACATCTACTTCATATCCCTTTCTATTCCTCAATGTATTCAACAAGTTCTCAGCATTGCGCCCCATCTTCGATGCACTGCTAGTTGATTCGATCAAGGATTTTATGATGCAAAACGTTCCCCTTTTGAAACTGCCATTTTTTTTTCTCCGTTTTGCTTCTCCACGGCACGGAATTCCAATCGTTTATGTTCGAAGGGGACTTATGATTTTCGGTAGTGAGCTGCCGAACTCGAGTTATGGGTCTGTGCGAGAAAAGACAGATACCTAGCCGGTGATAAGAAGAGTTGTGGTGAAAAAAAAGGAACCCATTTTTGGTGCTGTTGGGTGTGTATTGTTTGTGAGGGATATAAATTTTCCTTGCCAAATCCCAAAAACCAACACAGAATTTAAAAAATCGAACCTTGTAGCAATGCGTTCCTTCAGCCCAGCGATCGGTTTCCCAATAAATCATAAGTGAAAGACTTTCCTTTCGTCGGAATCCACCGCAGCTTTCGCATTTAATTACGACAAAGTGTTGGGCAGGAGATTAAGTCGAAACCTCTGCGAAACTGCTCGATGACATGACTAGACCAGGCAAAAAATTTCCCTTCCATCTGTGCGGATTTCAATATATCATTTTACCCGTCTAGGGCCGAGGGCTGGTTGGCAGGCTGCCGTTGCATTCGTACTCATTTTATAGCGTTTGCATGTCTCGATGGATCGCTAATAAATCCTGACTCCGGACAGACGTTTCATGTAATATCAAACTGTACACACATTGATATGCGTGGAAGTACCACAGACAGGCCGATTCAAGCGGTCAACCAACCGCAGGAAGGCAGGGCCAGTGCTGGGCCCAAGCCAGGGAAGACGATTATGACTAGAGACAGGTAAATTTCTCCTAAAAACGGACTCATGCGTATCAAAGTGCAGTGCAGATGTGGGGAAAATTTCTCCTACTCAATTTGCGCCAGAGCCATACAACCAGACAGCGCCTAGCGGAATGATGCGTATGATGGTAATGCTAATCCAGTAAGGCACTATGGGTTCTTCGCGTGGATGCTGTGTGGCACAGAAACCGAAGATTACCGGTGTATTAATTGTTACTCGATTTACCTGTCAGTAGTGAAACTTGAAGGGCTTGGGACCGGTCGGAAATCGGATTTGAGATTTCTTCGCTGACAACTGCTCCGGAAACCACAAAGCTCTGCCTACTTTGTATGTTAGAAAAGTCAAAACAACTCGTTTTCAATCCAACCTACTCCCGCCCGGTCGAACGTGCGAAGCATTGAAATTACGTGTAAAAAGACATCATTAACTACCCCGCTGAGCTGTGACAACTCTCACATAACGACAATGACCATCCATTATCATCCCATAGAAACGAACCTAGTCAATGGACGAGCTTCATCTTCATCAGGCTCCCAACTAGCTTTGCACGCGCGCGTGTGTGTGTGTGTGTTTGTCTATCTGTGCCCATCACCTGAAAGCCGCTCGCGCACTCCGAATACGTGGTGACAATGGGACGTTGGTATTTTAATAGCATCATCTTCAGCACCAGGTCCCGTCTCCTGAAAGCACGGCGGCGTTGGCTTCCATTATTATCGTGTCCATCCAGCCAGCGGTGGTCAAGTTCAGCCGCATCGCATCTTCGCATCATCGCGGCCAGCTCCCTGCGCACAGTTGATGTTTAACAAATCAAGTGACATTGATGATGGACCCGATATGGACTTGACCGGACTAGGACAAGATAAAGCATGTCCAATGTTGTCATTGATTTTCATCAAATTAAATTTTAATAAGGTGCCAACCCGGGGTTCCTCAAAGACCGGCGGATTGGCGCAATCGGACCGCGTGCGGTGGTGATTTTGCACGTTAACGCAAACAGATCAATCCCTCCGAGGTCGGAGATAGGGCTGAGCGGAAGGTGTTCGGTTCCGCCCCGGCATAGATTTGTATCGACAGCGCTAGGGTGGTAACTCTTTGCTAAGGTCTTATAAATGGTGAACTATTCGAAGCACCCTAATCGGCAGCTAAGGACGTTCGTTGGTAGAGCAAGTGTCAACCGTCGAGAATAGTCGCGGTCAGTAAATAGGCAAGCTTGATGGCGCACCCGGAGGTGATGAATAAATCATTTGGAGTTCCGTACTATTGGCCAGTTTCATGTGAACCGTTTCGTACTGTATTTGATGGATGCTGACCGGGGTGGTGGAGATGGATCAAGCAGGCGGTGCGATTTTCACGCAACCGCACACTGTTTAGGCTCGCTTTTCGCCGTGGTCATTAAGATGGACGCCTTTGTCTGGGAAGGGGTCCACGTAGTGGTGCGCTGATGGTGCGAGACAGTCGGTGAGTGTGTCGATTGAGTGATTTATATCGGTTCATTAGTGCGTTGGGGAACAATGTTTGAACACGGAGTACGATGGCGACGCAGGATGACAAGATAAGGAATGAGGGAAATCACAGCTAATTGCATTGAAATTTCGCCGGCTTTTGAACGGTGCCGACAACTGTGGCGACAGACCGGCTAGAGCCGGTAGGGGCTGCAAGAATTTAAATCCTGATTTAATGCTTAGGGTAATTTAGAATATTTCTACTGTGCTAGCCATTGCATACATTGTATGCGTTTAGTATGAATTTTGAAGTCGACGTAGTTCCGTTGGTATCACGATTTTTCTTCACCCAGCGTTGGAATGAATGATTTACAGAGTGTTGGGGAATTACCGGCAGGAGCAAGTGGCAGCTCCGATAGAAGTCTCGTTTGATTGTCATCTGGCATCAACATTAGGTAAACGGTTCCTTAAGTGGCAACATTGAATGCCCTTTCCTGGATTTTGTCGGCGGACTGTTCTGCCCGAATTGGTTTCGCAGAGAATCTGCATTTGGTGCTGACAGATGGGACACTTGCCAAGTAGTGTTTGCAACAGGTCACATCGTGTTTGATGTTTGATGGTACATACCAGGTCCAGTAGTTTAACACTTTCTTCCCATGGGAAATCTATTCACTAGGAAAATTTTGTTTCTTACGGGGTATAACTAAAAAATGAGAATTTTCTTTAAGTGCCATAACAAAATGACTTGTCTATAGAAAGGAAAACTAATTGATTTATTTTGAAGGCACGTCTCTCTACTTAAAAAAAATTAACATTTGAATTCGGTCCGTCATCAGCTGTTCCTAATGGTGGAACAGGAGCGTTGTACAGCTTCTTTATCGATTTGGCGAATGCATCGTTTGATTCTATTCTATCAGTTGTTTGCAGTCTTTGGCTCTCCAGTTGTGTTTGTACACCAGCAAATTCAAATATCCAAAGAAATCTTCAATCGAGCGACACTGGGGCAAATTTGTTGGATTGCGGGTTTTTGGTACATAAGGGAGGTTTGGCTTTCCAAGAAGGCTTGTGTTTTTCTCGCATAATGCGACGACGCTCTATCCGGCCAAAATGCGTAATTTCCACCTGCATGATATGTTTGAAGAAATGAAATCAATATTTTCTCTAAACATTGATTTTGGTACACAGAAAAAAATAATTAATTTTAACAAGCGCGTAAAATTTCCCCTCCTTTATTTACAAGCCAAAGGAGATGTGAACAAAGCAATTGTTTGCAATCTTTCATACGCCATACAACAATGTTTGCAATCGTTCATACAACAGACTAGATTCAGGCGTTATCCCAAGTAACAATTTCAGTTCTATTCCAGCCGTATAGCACTCCTCCCGGCTTTGGTGATGACACTACATTCAAAACTGTTTTGTCCACCAACACCTCCTCTATGCTTCTTTAAAGCCGAAATGTGTACAAAGTGGCCCACTCTATAGACGGTTGTGAAAACAAATTACTAAAACCTTTCTAAGACCATAAAGATTTTGAAAATGTTCTAGTGAAAGATGTTATGACCACTTGAGAACCATCATAAAACCTATTGGCCGCCATCAAAACCAGCATAGGGCTGAATGGCCACAGCTGTCAAACTTCACGGCGATATCGTGGTTGGTTTTTGTTGTTTTGCTTTGTTGCTCTTCTGTTTCATTCAACAGCAAATAATGGCTCAGAAAAAAGTTCTTCTGTTGCGGGAAATTATGATTGATAGCAAAATATATAAAGCAAATTGAGTTTTTTTATAGCGCATCATCGAGCGTATCATGCTCCAAATCATATGCGCATTTAATTTTATGGTGAATATTGGCACGATAAGAGCTGAAAATTAATGCGCCTTGGAAATTATGCGAGTTTACAACAACAAAAACAATATTGAAAGAATTAAATTCCGTAAATAAATCATGAAACTACTGAAAATTGATGAAATTCAATAAGGTTATCTAAATGAATACCGAAGTTTGTCTCAGATCTACAGTTCAATTGTATTACATTTAAAATTTGGTGTATTTATTTTTTCACATTTCAATTATTTCATATATTTCAACATGGCGATTGCAAGAAATCACAGTTTTGCCAAAAAGCCAATTTATCTTAGCAATGGCTACTATAAAACTATCTGGTCGCTTGGTAGCTTTCCTCAATGCCAGTTAGCCGTTTAATGCATTTACTGGAGGAAAAATGGTTTTAAAATGCTTTTTCAACTGACCATAATAAGATGATATCAATGAGTCCTAAAACGGCATTTCAAAACAGCATTTTATGAGTTAATAAAGTCAAAATAAAACCTTTGATAGGAGTAAAAGGAATTTTAGAAGTCAAGGTTTTAAGATCGTTGTAAAGAAACTGTGTAGGTTCTTATAAACCTGACTAAAATTTGAAACCTATTGGCATATCTTGCTGCCATAATAAAGCCGAATTGATTATTAGTGGCTTTCATAAAACTTTAATAAAACTTAAAAAGCTGGATGGTTTTGGCAATGTTACTTGGGATCTGACTTCACTTTACATGAAATATCCCATTATTATCTGCCAAATCTAGCATTCCCTTTATGTGCTTTAGATAACGCAGAAAACTCAATGTTTCTTTCTATCTGTGTACACTTCTTGATTAATAGCCAAACCTTCTGCTCACACGTATACTTTAACTTATATTTCACGTTCGGAGATGCAGAAGAAATGTTATCAGAATCATACTGATCGTTTTCTGGAATGTGGGTTTTGGAGAGAGGGAAGTAGCGTTCATCATCCAAACCGAAACATTTTCCGGCGTAATTTCGGGTCAGCCAGCGGCATTGGGGATTTACGGTTCATATGCGTTGCTCTGTGTAATCTGGTGCTCTTGATTTCTTGTGGCAGACTATTCCTATCTTCTTCAACGTCTTGAAGGTGTAAGGTTGCGTAGTCTTAGACGTTTTTGCTGCATCAGATTGACTAAGCTAATCCTTGTTGTTAAAAGTACTATGGAGCAATCTAGTCCTTTCTTGTCCATTATTTTAGCCGGTCTCCCACTACTACTCCTACAAGTTGTTTCTGAGGATGCCAAGATATAATAAATGGTTGAAACTGGAAAATTCTCGGTTTTAAAATGGTTCGCAGTGAACTTTTTCCCGTGATTTATGTTTGTTTGATAGAACTGTACAATCTGCTCGCGTAATGCTTTTGCTTCGACGGCATTTTGAACACAACTGAACAGCTTGGAACAAAACAAAACATGCGATTATGTTGGGGAGACAGAGAGCATTGGTTCACATAATCTCTCTTGTCTCTGTGCACGAGGGGTTTGTTATGAGAGAGTTAAAATCATTCTAATTTTTTGGTTATACCCCGTTAGCTTGTATTCTATGGCACCTATATCAGGAGACGCTTATGTCAAAGACATCGACGGTTGTCTAGGTGACAACTGTACGTTGAGACAACTAGCAGATGACGGCGTAGTGTCTGTCACTGGACCAACTGGGGTCGATCTGCAAGGACCCTTACAGGATACCTTAGACAATTTGTCTACATGGGCTCTAGAGCTAGGTATCGCATTCTCTACGGAGGAAACTGAGTTGGTAGTTTTTTCTAGGAAGCATAACCCAGCACAACCGAAGCTTCAAATTTGGGGTAAGCCGATAACTCATTCTATGTCATTTAAATATCTTGGGGTCTGGTTCGATTCTAAGTGCACCTGGAGATCCCATATTGAGTATCTGAAGCGAAAGTGCCAGCAGAGGGTCAATTTTCTCTGCACAATTACCGGGACCTGGTGGGGAGCGCATCCGCAAGATCTTCTAACGTTGTACAGGACAACGATTTTGTCGGTTATGGAATACGGTAGTTTTTGTTTTCAGTCAGCGGCTCGGTCGCACTTCATTAAACTGGAACGTATTCAGTATCGGTGTCTTCGTATCGCGTTAGGTTGCATGCACTCGACTCACACCATGAGTCTTGAAGTGCTGGCTGGCATGTTGCCACTCTCGGATCGGTTTTCAGAATTATCTCTCCGGTTCCTCACCAGGTGTGAAGTTATGAACCCCCAGGTGATCGAAAATTTTGAGAAGCTTCTCGAGTTGAATACTCAAACCCGCTTCATGACCTTGTACCATTTGTACATAACACAGGATGTCAGCCCTTTGCCGAATATTCGTGTTTGCTTTTCCGACTTCGGCAGTTCGGTTCATTTTGATTTGTTCATTAAGCAGGAGCTTTTTTTTTGTCTGTGTTTGTGTTTTTTTTTTCTTTCTCAAAAATGTTCAAGTCAAAGTCAAAAGAAGCCAAAAGTTGTATAGTTTTAAGATTTTTGACAATTTAGAATTTAAAATAAAAGTGTTATGTAAACCATACTTCAAATTCTCGCCCATCTTCCCATCCTTTCAATTGTTATTCCTATTAACCTCGAGACCGTGAGTAATCGGTTCTGTCCCCTTAACGTTAGTTTTAAGATAATCGATGGATATAAATATGAAATCTTGGCTCTGTAAAGTTAATTCGATTGAGCCTGTACAAATAAATGATCTTAAAAAAAAATATCAGGTGACGCAACATGATTTCAAATTAGCTTTTTGCGTTGTTTACATCGAGCTAAAATAGAAGAGTTCATATAATAAACATAAATAGACTTTTGTCTTTTCCTGATAATAGATAATATTATTCGGAACATAGTGGAGTGCAAATAGGAAAATCTAAGATTGGGATTGTCACGAAAAACGTTTTAAAACGTTAATAACTCATAAAGTTCTGTCCAGTTAGAATCAAGAATCACTTATTGTGTTGCAGCGGCACGGAAAGTGACCGCTGCAAGCATTCCTTTACAGCGGTTTGTTTACCTAGGTGCACTTTCTGTGGTATGAATCTCACGGTGTTTCGTGCAGTGAGTCAGGATATAAGGCAAAGGATTGTGTGTTTGCTTCGAAATACTGCTTTACAAGAGTCCTACGCTCAATTTCAAACTACTTCTATTCAATTTTCACAACCTGCCGTGCTCTAACGGGACTATCAATACTTTCGCTTCACATCTTTATTCTAACAAAAAAATACTGTCCACTGCTGGAGCCACATGGTGGTCTCGAACCTTGCCAATGAATATCATCCATCACATTTTATGCATTTTGTGAGAGGCACCAGTAGCGTCCTTACTGTTAACATGAATCGAACAAAATCGACTCTCAAGCGTCATTAAAATATACCATTAAAAAAACCTCGATTGACAGAATAAACCCAATGCATGGGGTCAAAGAGCCCGCCCTCGTTCCGCGAAATATTAACAATAGGGAGGAGGCAATCACATGCTCCCTATCCAAATCGTTTTACTTGGGTGCACTGATGGTCCCTCCCTTTCCCTATTATATGTTATTTAATATTGAGTATATTTTGTACAAAAAAATTAAGATATCATTATAGACAAAAATGCTAATTTATTCAACTTTCAATTTAAATGATACATCCAATGGATTCTTACTGAAAAATAAATAAAAATTAGATATGTATCAATATCCTTCTAGTCCTGGAAAAGCTGAAAACAGAATAGATCATTCCAAATATCAAGGATAACATTTCAATATAAGAAATTATTTTATAAGGCATGTTGTAATATTTTTCTTTATACTGTTCTAGTAACATTTCAAAGATAGCAATTGGAGTAATCGAAGAGTCCAGTTTGGTGATATCTGAAATAAATGGCTTATCTTACCATAATACCAATAAACACAATATTAAAATATAATTTTATAAGCAAAGGCCAGTCTTTTATGAATATAGTAGTTGAAGTTCGGAAGTGCAATTTTAAATTAAATGTTATGCTGAAATGCTAGAAAACAAATTGAGCCTTTGATGCCTGTCATGTTGCTCCCTGCTCTTACATGGTTTTGGAATGCAAAGATGATTCTAAAGTGTTATTATATTTAGCATTTCAAGCTTTTTGCTTTCACAAATTGCTTATTGCGTGCTTTCAACTTATTGTACTAAATGCACTTCCACAGTTATTAATTGAGAGCTTTTGATGCCGATGATTCTAAGGCTTGCTGAAATTATTAATAAATTGAGAATGGAAAATATACAATATGATTTAAAGGTCCACGATCTTCAGTCGCACCCTCTCACTTCGCTATTGTCAGATTGACAACATTGCCCAGGCTACGCCAACCAGCGTTTCCATGTTTCAGCTGGCAGTCTTTTGTGATCATATGACTCGTGGAGGCGTAAGGTGAGGACCAGAAGTCGGTCGCTCCCTCCTTCGAAGTTATCAACTCACCATTTGAACCCCTTAAAAAATACCTTGTCTTCTCAATGAAAATTCAATATAATTTTATTTTCGTGACCCCTACAGCATCCTTAATGTTGAAATGAATCAGTTTTTATTGGATACTATAGCCACAGACAAACAGGCGTAGCACTAAGAAGAAATTGCCTTACAATACATCGTCATTAATTTAAATTTAGATACGGTAGAACACTGGCGCTATCTGACGGCCGCTCTGCCCATTACAGTGTCAACCATGTTTGATTGTCTTGCCTGCTGCAACAAGCGCGCCAGGCTCGCATGACTGTCAATCGTCAAGCGAAGCAGGTTCGTAGAAAAGTGACAATTAGTGGACGCTTGCTCCTCCGTTACATCCTCAATCAGTTCATGATTGAACGGACTGGCAAGGAACTCGATGTCTTGGAATTCAATTTCCGTTTCCTGGGATGGTTCACCAGGAATCTCAGGAATAATGTGCGTAGAAGCAGGTTGCGACGGGATGGCATTACAACGTTACCTAAACAATGATTCTATGTTCATAATTGATAACAACTAAATTACTTTTTCTTAGCTTACTCTTTCACAGGCTTCTAACAGTTTGTATAAGCTGTTGAGTTGAAATGGTCGGAGCATAGTTTCCTCTTTTCGACCGCCTCCATAAAACTCCACCACAAGCTCCCTTGACTGGCAAAATTTCACCCACTGTGCGCATCTACTCGATGTCAAAATTAAATTCTATGTAATAGTAATATTAATCTCAATGAATTGCTTACCTTTCCACGTCACGGGGCAAACAACAGAAGCATTTTCCGCAGTTTTAAAAAATTCATATTCGCTTCCCATGTTTTGACGAACATAAAACCTTACATTTCCGAACACATTCGCACTTGCAAACGATGCTAGTGCAACGAGATCACTTAGCAGGGAAATGTCATAATTGTCGATGCGAGCGCTGTAGGTGGTGGCTTGGCCAACTATTTGTATTCAAATTAATCGTTTTTTTTAGGTGGACGATGGGCATCAATTAGAGTGTTACGTCTGTTTGTCTGTGCTATAGCCTTTTATTCACAATGAAACGAGCATCACACTTTGTGAGTGACCTCATGGGCAATCTTACAATTATCTTAAAATTTATTTTTGTCTCGTGGATATGATATATTGAACTCAATTATGATACACAAGTCTTTCTTTAATCTGCAGATATGTTATTAGAAATAAATTTTCTAAAATGACATGTAATTAGAAAAACAATTGTTTTTTAAGATTATGCTCGAAAAAAATGTAACGCTTTCTCTTGTGTTTAAGTTTTCATTGCATGAGTAAAAATGGTTGAAATTGATGCTAAGCTAGTTTAGAGTGTAATGTTTACATTATCGTTATCGAGATGGCTTCCAATCAAGAAGGTAAGGGATTACTTCAAACGCAACCGGAACCATTCGATTCGGTACGTGGCCAAGAAAGTCAACTGTTTCGTCTGGTTCGTCCGGCAAACAATGATGCGGGCCCGAATTAATGTCTGCAGGGCAAGGAAGGTAGCTAACTGAACCGATAAATAGAATACGGTGGCCAAATCCCGTGCCAAGAAGCTGTAACGCAAGTGGTTGGTGCAGCCAAAAAGCATCGTAATGGACAACGAGACGTACATTCAAGCGGACGCCATACAGATCTCCGGCCTGCGGTTTTTCTTCGGCAAGTCCCGTCTGGATATTCCGGAGAAATTTCGGAAGAAGAAGGTCGACAAATTTGCCAAGAAATACTTGGTTTGGCAGGCGATCTGTGAGTTTGTCAAATTCAGCAAATTGGACATAAAGATCGGCACCATCAAGGGCCAAATGTATAAACATGAATGCCTCCAGAAGCGCTTGCTACCCTTCCTCCGGTCTCACGAAGGTGAAACTCTATTTTGGCTGGATCTGGCATCGTGCCATTACGTGAAACCGGTGATGAAATGGTACGCAACCAACGATATTGATTTGTTCCGAAGGAGGCAAATCCGCCAAACTCGCCAGAAATTCGCCTAATACAAAAATTCTATCCGATTATGAAGATACACTCTCGGCATACTGGTCACGAACTGGTTTTTTTTTTTCGGCAAGAAACTATGCTGGAGCAACTTCACAATGCGCAAAAATGATCGATTGTGGGCGACAACGAGGATAAGCATCTCAGATCAACATTGAGCAATTCCAGCCAGAAACGTTAAAAAATATATTGATTTTGTTTAATGAAATTTTGTTTATATGTAAGTTTCTACCCAAGAAAACATTTCTCATAAAAAAATCTGAAAATTTCCTGGACTAATTTTCTATAAGGCTAATGTAAAATATGAGTTTTTTTTTTTATCATACATGTAAACGATTATTCTGATCGAAATGTCGTCTGGAAAGAAGTTGTAGGTCATTAAATGTTCTTCAAGAAAAAAATACATTAAAACTGAAAAAGTGTAAATTCATGCTAAAAACAAAAATCATAAATTTTTTCGTACGCCCTCCCCTTCGAATTTTCTAAAAACAATTGAAAAAAAAAGTTACATCCTAAAATTTTATGAAGATTTTAAGACGGTCGCTTCTGTAATTTTTTAAATTTTTATGGATATTTTGAATTTTGTGAAATCGCGTATTGTTTAATACAACTGTACCAAAAATAGACTCTACGTTATTATTTTGATATAAAAGCATATACAACTTTTTTCGTAAGCCCAGCCGTTCTCAAGTAATTGCGAATTTTATTAGAAGGAAATTTTGCTGTAACAATATTATCAGCCATTTTCAAATGTTAGTCGCGATGTCCAAAGCAAAATGAATGTTACATGATAGACGATTGAATAAGAAACAAATCTTTCTCAGAAATTGAGGCTGTCAGCCTTACCCGTTTCTGTTTAGACGCAACGGAAGCGATACAAACTGATGCTATCTGAAGTAAATGATCAAATTCAAAACTTCAAACTTTTTTTTTTAGGAAAAACGCTAAATATATCCGGACTTTTTAAGCCTCTCGTTGAGAAGACAGCAGTCAGGTAAATTTTTAGTAGTACCCGTATCTGGAACAAATTTCTTATAGGTACATTTCAATTCAATGAAGTCTGCCATACATTTGAAATGAAGAAAGGTACAAAGTCAACAAATTGCTATATATTAGGAAGTTCTTCACATCATCAATTTAGTTTATCTTTCATAGCTTTTCAAGTTAAATAAATAAGTTTATTTTCAAACGTGGATAATACTTTCAAGTGTTGTAAACTTCTACCCAAATCGAAGAAGTGTGGTTTAGAGACTAGAAACTTGACAGTTGGAGTTATTGAAAAATTAAGATCTTTAGGTTGTAGGATACCATTAGATAATTCGATGCGAATCTGCAATAAGTGTCGTCCTTTGGTTTATCGTCCCCAACAAAAACCACCACCTTTGAATGATGAGGAAGTGCCTTCTGACAGTTGTGTGCAATCAACGAAACCTGTAGATATGGAAAGTGAATCCATAGACAATACCATCCCATCCGTTACGTCTCTAGCTTCATCGACTTCAGCGGAGTCTGTTGTTAATAAAATAAGTTTGTCATATAATATCGAGACATTCAACAATGGCATCATGGGAATTCATGTATCGCCAATTTCAACGAAGAAAATGATAAGTGCTTCCTACCTCCAGCAAAAAACCAAGGAAACTATGGATGGAGTAAAGTGTCATATATTAGGCGTTTTGGAAGATGAGGACCAAACAAATCTCAAAGCCAAGGCTAAGAAATACGAGGTGATAATGAACCAGTTAAAGGAAAAAATTGCCGATCCTGAATGGAAATTTTCAAATTTTGTCAATATTGCCAAAGTTTTGGACTACGCAAAGAATCGTGGATGAATTCAAAGTCAGCAGATATACTGCAACAAAGGTAAGGTTTATGAACATCTTTGAATATTATTTCATGTCATGTTGGAAAAATAATCAAAAAACTAATTTATTATTCCTTTCCTTGCAGGTAAATAATATATATGGAAAAAAATGAAATATTATGTAAACCCCGTTTCAAATAAGGACATGGACTGAATGCAGATTTGGTACGTAAATTTGTTCAGTTCTACGAAGATCACCAGAGTTATGCCGGGCCAAAGAGATTATGTCTCTGTAGTGCAAGTGGTGTACGAAAAGAGTGTACTGAAAGAGTCATACTTGCATTTTAATAAAACCCATTGAGATGTTGAACTAAGCTTAAGCTCATTTGCAACCTAACGGCCAAAACATTGTAAACTTCCTAGTAAATCAGGATCCCATAACGTTTGTGTTAGTACGATTCACGAAAATGTGAATCTTAAGCTTAACAGCTTAAAAATAAATCGCTATCTATATGGAACAAATTCTGTAAGATGCACAATTTATAGACTGTTCCAGAAAGTATAAGCACGCTTTCTAAATAACAAAAAAGTCATGTTTTTTTTAGTTTTAATAATTTTATTTGGCAAATCATATTTGTATTTTTGTTTTATATGATATTTTACTCTCGTTTAATCAAAATATTTAATCATAGCCAAGACTCCTAACTTTTCCTCGAACATGACCCATTAGCTTCTGCACAGTGGTACTTCCCACCATTTTGACCACTTTTGGCCAATCTTTTTTAAATTTTTGGATGTCGTCCGCTGGTTTTATGAATTTTCGAAGCTTTGGTTAAATCCCAAAAAGTCTCGATTTGCCGTGCTTCCGGGCAGTTCGGCGGATTCATGTCTTTCGGCACGAAACATACATTTTGACTTTTGTACCATTCTGAAGTGTCCTTTGCGTAATTCCATGACGCCAAATCTGGCCAAAACACTACTTGACCTTCGTGCAGCCTGATCATCGGCAATAATCGCTTCTGGAGACATTCCTTAACGTATTTCTGAGTGTTCATTGTCTCCGTTGTGATGTACGGACTAGATGTTTTACCACACTCGCATATTGCCTGCCAAACCATAACCTTCTTACCGAATTTTTCGGTAAAAATTGCCTTCTCCGTTTCGGGGATGTCTTTGTCTTCGCTTACAGTGTAGAATTGTGGTCTGGGAAGCTTTTTGTAATCTAGTTTCACATACGTTTCATCGTCCATTACTATACACCCAGAATTTCTACACAATAACGAATCGTAGAGTTTGCGGGCCCGTGGTTTCACGGACGCGGCCTGTGTTGGGTTCCTTTTGGTTTTTTCTGCTTCCGGTATGTTTTTAGCCCAAGTCTTTCTTTGGCACGCATGACGTTACTCGATGAGGTCCCTAGTTTTTTCGCTACATCCCGAACGAAAGTCGCTGGTTTTCGCTTGTAGGCTTCTCTGATCTTTTTATCGACATCCGGACTAACAGGACCGGATCTCCGACCACTCTTCGGCGCAGCTTCAAACGTACACTGTTCTCAATATTTTCGAATCGCAGATCGTACCGCTCCGACGCTTACACCCTCTTCCTTGTCCAATTTTCTCAAGGAGAGTCCGCTCACAGTGCACCATTTGTGCACGATACTTTTTCGTTGTTCCGGAGCAAGACCGCGCATTTTGATAGGTAACACAAAACTGAGCATTTTTTTTTGATGCTATGTCATTCAGAAAGGTGCAAACAAAAGGAAGCAGCCAAAACATGTTGACATATTTCATTATATTCAAAGTGACCGTTAAAATAAGGTGTGTTTATACTTTCTGGAACAGTCGTTAGAAAATTTTCCCCTCCCCCCCCGCCCAAAAAATAATAACAAAAAAAAAGAAAAAAAAAACCCGGAAAAAAAATACATCCGATTTTTAAAAAAACAAACCCCCCCCCCCCAAACCAAAAAAAAAATTTTTAAAATCCACTTTCAAAAAAACAAATTGCAATTAAGGTTTTTTTTAATTCAAATTTTAACCCAAAAAAATTAAATATTTCCAAAAATCCAAAAAGGTAAAAAATAATTAAAAAATGAAAAAAAAAACAACATTTTATGAAATACTGCCTCTTCTCTCCCTAAACAAAACTATCCGAAACACACACATATCCAAAAGTATCAGCTTGATTCTTTTCCATCGCGTCCAAACAGAAACGGGTAAGTCTGACTGCCACCGTGTCTGAGAAAAAATTGCCCGGTTTTTAATAATCTATAAAGAAAAATACATTTTGTTCTGGAAATCACGACTAACAATCAAAAAGGGCCAAACAAATTGCAAAAACATAAATTTCTGTTTTTTAAATTCGATATGCTTTTGAATTGAAATTAATGCATTTATTCTATATACGGTATATATTAATAAAAAAATCATTTTCAACATTTTTTAAAAATTCATATATATATTTAATAACAAAATATAGAAAAATTAAAGAAGCGACCATCTTAAACTCTTCACCAGCATTGAGGACATAACTTCAGCTTTTTTTTAAAAAATTAGGAGGATGGAAGGGGAGGTTTTATGTTTTTTTTTATCATGAATTTACATTTTTTTTTAATGTCAATGTATTTTTTTCTTAAAGAATACTTTATTACCTACATCTTTTTCCAAGACCACATTTTGATCAGATGAGCCATTTCCGAAAAAAAATATTTTGAAAAAATAAAATCCACAATTTAAATAGGCCCTTATAGAAAATAAGTCCAGGATGATTTGGATTTTTTCATGGAACACGTATTTTTGGGTAAAAACCAACAAATGGACGATGTGCCAGCCCACACTGCGGATGTGGTTCAAGTCCGGTATCGGGACAATTTGATGGATTCCCTGAACAAAACATATTTGGCCTTCCAGCTCCCCAGATTTAAATCCATTTGACTTTTGTGTATGATCCTAAGTGATATCAAAGCTGAATTATTACAAAATCAGTAACTTGGACCAGTTCGAGAAAATCGTCCTATAAAACATGGACAAAATCCACATGAAGTACGTGCGTGCTACTTGTGACGTGTTCGAAAAACGATTGAAGTTGGTGAAGAATTTCAAGGGGAGAGTGGGTCATTCCAGGTGAAGTGCTGTAATCTTTCTCTGTAAACAGTGCTTTCAATAAAATGATATTTTCATTTTGTGGATATGTTTCCAATGTGTTACCGAACTTATAGAAGACCATGTACCAGTAACAATTCTACCTTTACAAACTTTAGCAATCAAAGCAATACATATTGATCAAGCATGTGAAAAAATGAGCTGGTACTTGAATTCACCACATTATCCCACGTGTACTTCACTGAAGAGGCTATATGCAGCAACAAAACAAAAACCTTGTTTCACAAACTTTACAATGTACTATCCAGCAAGTTACGTTCACATCACATGTTGTCGCAAACAATTTTCCTGCACATGCACGAAAATTACACATTTTCCCTGTCAACTAATTTCACTCGAAACTGTCGCTTGCGGCCAAGTCTCAGTCCCGCAAGTTACGAGATAGATATCGGTCATTAGGCGCGCGGCATACCAATAAACTAAGTGACGATTTATTTCAGCAAAAACCCTTCCATTACCATTTATACTCCAGACCACGACTCGCTCACCCACCCACAATTGCTCCCAGGCGTATCCACAACCAACCGTCTCTGAATAGCAGCACACCGGGGTAGGAGGAAACCTTTTTCGCACATTTCCGATATGGGCTCATTACTATCATTACTGACGAGGACTTTTGCGCGCTCGCCATGTTCTCTGTGCGCTCATATGGAAAGTGCCTCATAATGAAATTTCAGACCCCAGCGCACTACATTGCATGAGAATTTTGCATAAAAAAAAGCTCTCCAACCATACCATTGACCGACGCTAGTTTGATACATTGTCCACTTACAGGAGAGACTTGCCGAGGTTTGCAAAATTGCCAACTAGCAAACAAGCAGCAAGCCAGAGAGCAGGGAAAACGAACCGATAATCGTCCAGTGCTCCAGGTTGATTGTATTACTATTATCAACTTGACAAATGATCCCATTCAAAAGATTGCCCTAATGGACTTAGAGCGATATTCGACCAACTCTGCATGTATGACTATGCCATGTGTGATCCTCGCGGGGACAGTTGTAGTTAGCAGCAGCAGCTGTCAAGTGGAAATTTGTGAAACTGCCAATTTGCGTGTTCGGAGATCCGACGTGCTGACATAATTGAAAACGTGGGGCTAGGAATTTGTGGAAATCAGCGAATTTTCGTTAATTGATACATACGGCCATTCAACAAAATTTCCCACCGTGCACTGGCAGAGCTTGACCCGTTGAAGTACCATCAATACCCGTAAGTAGCTGTCATTCAACGAAGACGTTTATTATAAGGTGCAATGTACCGCCCGAGCCACGCTAATGAATATGGGGACCTGTCATCGGCGTCGTCGTCGATGGAGTTGGTGAATGTCGACCATTCAATGTAGGTTCTGTGCTTGATAAGGTGCAATGCAAAAGGAGAAAAAAAAAACAACAAGTGTGCTGCAATAATAATGAACCGATAGAGCACAAACGATTTTGCATCCTCTTCATTCAACTCTTGACGCGTCAAGTGATCCCTTTCCTTAAGAGATTCCTGGCCTCGACTCGTACTTCCCGATCCTGAACAAAAAAAAACTCAAGATAAACATTACAGTTCATTTCCTCACACACGGTCGGGGAGAGTGCAGTCCATTCAATGACGACGACAACAACGACGACGGTTGGCAGGTAATAAGGACCTGTAAGTGAAAAAGAGGCAAATGAGATGTATTATTATTATTTTCTGAAGAACGGCGCACCATAATAGCCCAGGAACTGCCTTGATGGCCTCAATGGTGGAACTAGGGAAGATCTGAGTGCGTTTAGATTAGTAATGCAAGGTTGACATCGGATCCTAACTCCACCTATGGATGTCCTTCCAAGTCAGGGTACCCAGAATAAACATTAAACACCTACTCATAGAACGAGCCCTTCAACTATCCACCCTATCGCTTCCATCACCGTCGATTTCTGCTCATGGGACATGTGGGTGGAGTAATGGCAGTTCTAATCCCACAGAACTGCCATCCACTACCGGCATTGGAGGCATGAGATGCAAGGCACTAAATTGAAAAATGAGAAAATCATGTAACAAAATGAGTGAAAAGAACATCGTTATTGATTCACCTTATCACCCACGTCCATGGGCGTCCATCCACCAGCAATCCTTATTGGCACACCGTCGTGGTGTTGCAGGTTGTTGTTGGTCGTGTGTTCAGGCTGTAAGAAAGAGCGGCCTGTCGATCTCGTCAGATCTTCGCCTCGTTATATTGCATTTATGTTCTCTGCCATGTCATGTGCTACAGATTCCACCCCGGTTGACGCCGACGGGCGGCCAAGACGGCGGACGAGTGAGATATATTGAACCGGCAGCAGCTTCGACAAAGGGGGAAAAACGGACGAGCAAATAATTGACGGTATGTGTACTTATTAGCGGTATGTGGCTCGTTTAACGTTCAACATTGAATGCTTCACAAGAGCAATATTGTTTCAACAAGTTTGTGCAGTGTCATGTGCTACTACTCGATTTCCGCCAGCGTCCGTAGTCGCCGAGGAAAAACGGTTCAATGGCTCTTGGCTCGTTCTGCTGACATTTTGTCCAATAATGATCCATCTCGATAGAATTTATTTGCATAGAATGCACGACGAACTTGCCAGTCCTGCTGGTGGTTGGCATTGGAATGGGTCGTTTGTTTTGCGGAATGTTTTGAAGAACTTGTGACAGGGAAATGGCCGGAGACTATCCCGGGTGCTCTATGGAGACAGCCTTGGAACTTGAACACAGTTTCAGAAAGCAGATGATTTAGGTGAAATAAGTTTACCAATTAAGGTCGTGTGACAGACAAAAACATGGGAAGTTAAAACATGTTTTTAACCAAATTAATAATTGTTTCGTGTTTATTTTCCAATGGTTTGTTTATGGCAAACATACTTTTGCATGTAACAACTAATAAATAATACATAAAACAAATTAAATCTCTCCATGAAAAAACGCATTCATGAACTATAAGACTCTGGTCAATATCCATAATAAAATGGATATGATCCATTAAATGTATCAATGTGATCCATAATTTATACACAATTTAACAATAGAATGTCAAATATGTACTGATATATATATATATCTAGGGAATGATCTATAAAATTGTTCGGATTACCCATAAACATGTTGCAAATGATTCAAAAATGGTTCATAGCGTTCCTTAAACTAATAAAATTGATCCACAGCATGTAACCTGTGTGCGCTAAAATACATGCACATGATTCATACATTATTGAAAAACTAAATATATATATAAATGAATTTCTGTCTGTCTGTCTGTCTGAACCTTATCGACTCAGACACTACCGAACCGATCGGCGTGAAATTTTGTATGGAGGGGTTTTTCGGACCGAGGAAGGTTTTTAAGGTAGTAAGAGACCCCTCCCTTCTCTGGGAGAGGGGGGGGGGCTCCCATACAAATGAAACACATATTTCTGCATAGCTCGAGAACTAATCAAGCAAAGGAAACCAAATTGAGCATGTGAGAGTTTTTATAAGCAAAAAATGTTTCTATGGTGGTTTGAGACCCCTCCTCTCTCTAGAAGAGGGAGCTCTCATACAAATGAAACTGAAGCTTCTGCATAACTCAAGAACTAATCAAGCAAAGGAAACCAAATTTAGCATGTGGGAGTTTTTGGAGGCAAAACATGTTTCTATGGTAGTTTGAGACCCCTCCCTTCTATAAAAGAGGAGGCTCCCATAAAAATGAAACAGAAGTTTCTGCATAACTCAAAAACTAATCAAGCAAATGGAACTATATTTGGCATGTGGGGTTTTATGGAGGCGAACAATGTTTCTATGGTAGTTTGAGACTCCTTTTTTTTCTGATGGGGGGGGGGGGTCTTATATAAATGAAACACAAATTTAAACCAAACATGAGAATTCTTCCTACTGTTATGAACATTTGTATGCAGGGGTTTTTTAGGGGCCAGAGAATGTTGTTATGATGGTTCTAGACTCCTTTCTCGTCTGGTAGGGGGGGGGGGGGGCTTCCATATACATGAAACACAAATGTCTACATAGCTCGAGAACTAATCAAGGGAATGGAACTAAATTTGGCATGAAGGGGTTATGGAGGCAGGATTATTTAATAAGGCGGTTCAAGACAACCAAACATGAGAATTATACAGGCAACTAACACAATATGTGTACTTTGTGGGACCTTAAATTATTAAGTCAAAAATAGGGGATGCTTGAGTTACTCTCAGTGCTGCATTATGCACAAGAAGTTAATCTAAGTTTATGCAAGAGAAAATGACGTTCAAACTGACAGAATACGGCGTTGTTCGAAGATGAATGTTTTATCAATGATATGCTTCTACACAGAAAGAAAAACCATGGTAGAAACTGAAGATCTGAGGGTATAATTGAAAATACACACCTACGCTAAATTTTGCCGAAATTACACTCATTAGCAAACGAAAAAATTAAAAAAAAATATCATTTCTAAAGAAAACATCAAGTTCTATTGTATTTTTATTCATTTAGTTGCAAGCGTAGCAAGGCTCGCACCGGGTTCAGCTAGTGTTCCATACATAAATTGTCAATGATTCATTAAACAATGAATAATTATCTACAAACCTATAGAAATTATCCATAGCAAATCAATTTTATGCACCTAAATATATGAGCATGATTTATTATGCCTGCATTTTTGAAATTTGGTAACTATTTTTTCAAATATTTGGTCCATAAAAATTGCTAAATTGATGCCTAAAATTCCCGTTTCACTAATTTTGAAATGTCTTCTCCCCGATGAATAAACGATTTCAAATCGTGTCCTGAACAACATATTGAAAATTTAACACATTTGACGAGAAACTAACACTAATTAGATTTGCGAGTACTATGGAAAAAGCAACCTTTTTCGTTCAATAGTTATTTTTATAGAAAATTTTCTTAACAACAATTTGCCAAACATTGGTTTTCAGAAAAAAAAAAAAGTCCAGTAAGAATGTTCTTAATCATTTTATTAGAGATTGATAATCTTTTGGCATGATCAAACCGCTGCACATTGGCACAACTCTGAAAAAAGACGGTCAAAAACATGTTCACCCTTTTGTCATCATTTTATCGACAAGATGTCTTGAGAACAGTTGCTCAAAATGTTATTCCGCATCTTTTGAAAAATCACGCCCAACCTTTCATAAGGGCTTAACTACATTTTCAAATTATAACTTTTTTCAGCTATGAGATAACGGATTATTGTCTTGGCCAAAATTGTAGAGCAGGTAATTTTAAGAAAAGGTACTGAAAACACTAAGTTTAAAGAGCCTAACGTAAGCGACATATCTGTCACGGACGTTACAAACCGACAGACTGGCAGCACTGGCGGACGCGCATCACCCCCGGTCACACGTAGCCGCAACGGCTTGCGCAATAAAGATGACAGCCGTCAGCTTACCGACGACTGCTGTGAGATGGGTCACAATGAAGAAAACATTGATCAAAATTATATCACACAAAAAATACATGAATTCATAAAACACATCTTAAAATTAAGAAATAACTTATAGAAAGCTGACAAACATGTGACAAAGACTAAAATTGTTAATTATTTTTCTTTTAAATAGATTTTTTTAACATCCCTGCGCAATTAATCCAGGAGCTATATTATCTTTGCTTTGCGCCAAAAATATAACTGGTTTTCTTCTAGCACTAGCTTAAAACTGGTTTTTTGAGATAATTAGTACTTTGTTCAAATTTGACGATTTCAATAAGTTGTAAGAAATTGTAGAAATTATTGAAATACACATTTTTGTTCAACACACCAATGTTCTCTGGAGACCACACTTTGATACATGGTGGTTCAAGTGTCTGTGTGACGTCATAGTCAACCGCCTCAAAAAAGATGGGTGGGTCATGGCGGGGTCTAGAACAGATTGTATTTGAAAGATTATGTTATGAACTAGTATTCCTGAAAGTTTCAGCATTGTTGGGTACTGAAGGGTAGTTAGTAAAACCTCAGTTTGAAATAGTACAGGTTAATTGAAAGTTTGAAATAGTTAGTAAAACCTCAGTTTGAAATAGCCAATTTATATTTCGCATGTGACGTAATATTCAACAAACTAAAAACGTATATGCGGGTCCTGGTGGGGTCTCTAATTAATTGCATTTGGATTCAAGTATCGTATGAACTAGATTCTTTGGGGAGATCCATAAATGACGAAACCTATTTTAACCAGTTCTCTGGTGTTGAGCATTACGTCACATACTATTACTATTTCACACCATTTCAAACGAAGGATTTTCTGGGTACTCTTTGGTACCAAATGCTGATAATTCCAGGATTACTAGTTCATAAGATACTCTTCCAAATAAATTTAATTTGAGACTCCGCCAGGACTCGCATTTATTTTTTTAGTTTATTGAATACTACGTCACATGCGGAATATAAATTGGCTTATAACCTGTACTATTTCAAACTGAGGTTTTACTAGCTACCTCCAGTACCCAATGCTGAAAATTTTAGGAATACTAGTTCATAAGATAATCTTTCAAAAACAATCAGTTTCAGACCCCGCTAGGACCCGCCCACACTTTTTGAGGTGGTTGATTATGACGTCACACAGACACTTGAATCACCATATATCAAAATGTGATCTCCAGAGAGCATTGGTTTGTCGAGCAAAAATGTGTATTTTAATAATTCCTACAATTTCTTAGAACATATTGAAATCGTCAAATTTGAACAAAGTACTTATTATCTCAAAAAACCAGTTTTAAGGTAGTGCTTAAAGAAAACCAATTAAATCCCTTTAACGTTAGGCTCTACAAACTTAGTGTCTTCAGCGCCCTTTCTTTAAATTACCTGCTCTACAACTTTATCCAAGACAATAATCCGTTATCTCATAGCTGAAAAAAGTTAGAATTTGAAAGTGTAGTTAAGCCCTTATGAAAGGTTGGGCGTGTTTTTTCAAAAGATGCGGAATAACATTTTGAGCAAGTCTTCTCAAGGCACCTCGTCGATTAAATGATGACAAAGGGGTGAACATGTTTTTGACCGTCTGTTTTCAGAGTTGTGCCAATGTGCGCTACTCAGTCAGACACACAATATTGTACAATGTGACATAGTAGCCATGATTTTTTTTGTGTTCTACTCCAAGTGCTAGAAATACCAATGTTGCCTGCTGAGCAGTTGAGGATAGAAGAACTAAGGCGGTAGAAAGTGGCCGATGTGCCCGATATCCGAAGTGTTAGCATAGCGCCTCCAAGCAAACGACTGATTCAAGCATTTGGCCGGTATAATGCAAACGGAGGATATTTTGACGTAGGACTACGTCTTTGTTTTCAATATAGGGGTACACGTTGCGAGTACGAAAGTTTGGAGCGTCACAAAACATGCTTAGGTTTTGAAAGTTAATAACTAAGTCATTTCATGACCGATTTTCAAAATTTTTGCACCAATCGATTGCAAATCTTTCTACTCATCAATTGCCTTAATAAAAACTTTTAATTTTAAATAAATTCTTATAAATATAAAAATGAATTGTTATCGAACTAACCCTTAAAGACATAGAAACTACTAAACCGACTGGCGTGAAAATTTGTATGCAGGGGCTTTTGGGACCGGGCAAGCTTCTTATGATGGTTTAAGACCCCCCTTCCCCTTTGAAACACAAATTTCGGCATAATTCAAGAACTAATCAAGCAAATAAAACCGAATTTGGCATGTGCAAATTTTTGAAGGCAAGAAAGGTTTCTGTGGTAATTTGAGACCCCTCCTACCTTTATAAAGGAGGGGGGGGGTTCCCATACAAATGAAACAGGAACTTCTAATAACTCAAGAACTAATCAAGTAAATGGAACCAAATTTGACATGTGGAAGTACTGGAAGGCAAGAAATGTTTCTATGGTAGATTGAGACCCCTCCCACCTCTAGAAGGGGGAAAGGGCTCCCATACAAATGAAACAGGAACTTTAGATAACTCGAGAACTAATCAAGTAAATGGAATAAAATTTGACATGTCGAAGTTTTTGAAGGCAAAAAATGTTTCTATTCTGGTCCGAGACCCCCCCCCCCCCCCTCTGGAAGGGGGGGATGCATTCACACAAACGAAACTCAAAATTCAACCAAACATGAGAGTATATCATATTTATTATTGGATACATTATAAATGTTACATAATATGATTCAGATTTGCAAATCTCTAAGGGTCGTTTGATGTGTGCTTATTTGCAATCACAGTCCACTGTTTTATGGCATGCGATAATTTCTGTTTGATGGCATGTGAAGTGTAAAGTTCGTTGGTAATATTATCTTCGAATTCCAATCAGTGTTTAAAAGTGTTTTTTGCGTTCTAGTGCGATGGGTAGAGTCCATGCCATTTGATAAGAAACAAATTATTTGAAGGAAGTGTAAGTAAAATGTCGCAGCATATGGCTGCAAACTATACACGTGAGTTGCTCAAGCTTTAAGCTTCAGCTTCATGACGAAGTGAGGTGGCTGCACTAGCTGTTCCCCTGACCCCAAAACGGCCCCTTTCAAGGCCTCCAAAATAACTGGAAAAGAGAGTTGTTCAAAATGGGCGGTTGCGAAAAATATCGTATGTCGAAGCCATAGTGTTTTCGACATTTGCACATTTTGCAGTGTTGTACACACATAGGCCTAGAAGAAATCGTATGCAATTGGGGTGGATGAAGCCAGTCTCTTGGGTAAAAATGTCCTGAATGTCTACCCGCATAGGCAATTACCATAAGAAGCACCTAACCACCAATTCGGGTTATCATCTCAACTGTAACCGGTACGGTTAAACCATAGACTAACTCTAAGACCAGTAGGTCCCGAACAAATACGATTTTTTTCTTGGCTCATTCAGTACTAGCACATCGGTCCCAAGCTCGGTCCCAAGCTTAATAATACGCCCCTAATAATGAACTCACACGAACACACGCTCAAATATTCTGTCAAAATA
Source organism: Aedes koreicus (assembly GCA_024533555.2). NCBI lineage: Eukaryota > Metazoa > Arthropoda > Insecta > Diptera > Culicidae > Aedes > Aedes koreicus. The sequence goes on along the minus strand of JAHHFK020003172.1, from coordinate 179,161 downwards.
ACACAGCAAATCGAAACAACGGCGCAAATATGTATAGCAAGGTGCTGGCTACAAGGTGTACTTCGGACCAAGGGGTTCTACAACAGTGAATCAATTTCAAATCGCTAATTGCATATTGATTGTTGGTCAAACCATCTGTAATATCGTTCTTGTAAATTACATGTTTATTAGGGTAACCTGTTTAGTGTATTGCAGTTAATTTTTGAGCGAAACCAATTTCGAAAACCCTTTAAACAATTAGGCGACTGGAGGCGAGTTCGATTGAACCTTGCTACATAGTCCTACGTTACCTTTGCGTACAACCCCATTGGACTGAACCTTGTAGTTTTTTGTAGATAGGCCCGACGAGTGATAGCGATTTGTTCGGCAAGCGTTTGTCCGGCATAATTTTATTTAAAAAAAATCTTAAATAACATCTAGCCTTAAATTTGACCTAAAGGGTGATACGGTCAAAATTTGGTCAAGGGAAAACGCGTGTAAATCGGTGAAATCGTTTATTTAAAAAATCAAATTAAATTTCTTTTTCAAGTTCAATTAGTATAAAATTCAGGAAAAATATTCAGTTAGGCTTCCGCTTTTCCAAATCCGAATTGCCGGGCCTTACGCTTGACCCCTGCCATCAGATTTTGTACAGCCACCTTGTCCACCTTCTTCGCCGCAGAAAGCCAGTTTGCCTTGAACTGCTGCTCGTCCTTAGCAGTTTTTTTGGTCTTCTTTAGGTTCCGCTTGACAATAGCCCAGTATTTCTCAATTGGGCGGAGCTCTGGCGTGTTGGGAGGGTTCTTGTCCTTGGGAACCACCTGCACGTTGTTGGCGGCGTACCACTCCATGGCCTTTTTACCGTAATGGCAAGATGCCAAATCCGGCCAAAACAGTACGGAACAACCGTGTTTCTTCAGGAAAGGCAGCAGAAGTTTATTCAAACACTCTTTCACGTAAATTTCTTGGTTGACAGTCCCGGAAGCTATGAAAATGCTGCTTTTCAAGCCACAGGTACAGATGGCTTGCCAAACCAGATATTTCTTTGCGAACTTTGACAGTTTCGTGTGCTTGAAAATATCTGCTACCTTTCCCCTTCCTTTTGCCGTATAAAACTCCTGTCCCGGAAGCTGCTTGTAGTCGGCTTTGACGTAGGTTTCGTCGTCCATTACCACGCAGTCAAACTTCGTCAGCATCGTCGTGTACAGCCTCCGGGATCGCGCTTTGGCCGTCGTATTTTGTTTATCATCGCGATTTGGAGTCACTACCTTCTTGTAAGTCGATAGTCCGGCTCGTTTTTTGGCTCGATGCACGGTTGTAGACGATACACCCAGCTTATTTGCGGCATCTCGGAGAGATAGGTTAGGGTTTCGCTTGAAACTACCGGCAACTCTCTTTGTCGTCTCAGCGGCTTCCGGTTTTCGATTTCCCCCCGATCCAGACTTCCTGGCTGTCGACAAACGTTCCCCAAACACTTTAATTACATTTGTAACGGTTGATTTGGCAACTTTTAGCGATTTTGCCAACTTTGCGTGCGAGTAGCTCGGATTTTCACGATGCGCGAGCAAAATTTTGATACGCTGCTCTTCTTGCTTGGACGGCATTTTGACAACTGAAGAGTGAATTCCAAAATCAATATAGGAGCAACATTTTACACACACACACACCTTCAAAATGAGGGGTGTTCAGGTTTTTTTAAATGCAAAATTGAAAGAAATACGTCAAGTTGATATTGACCAAATTTTGACCGTATCGCCCTTTATGCGCACGCGAGCTCTCTTTGCAATTTTTTATAAAAAATATAACCCACCGCCCCCAAAAAAACACGAGAACCCAAAAAAAAAGGAGTTTTTCAAAAAAATGCACACCCCCCCCCCTTTACACCAACAATTTAACCCCCAAACCCAAAAGCCCCCAAATTTAAAAAAAAAAAAAAAAAGCCCCACCCACGAACCGTTTCCCCCCCCCCCAAAATTTAAAAAATTCAGACCCAAAATTGGAATGATTCCGACATAATTTATAGATCATACTTATTATTTTAAATGCACAAAGTTGATTTGCTATGGACCATATTGAGAAGTTCTTGGTTCATTTTTCAAACCTATTATGGATCATTGGCGGTTCATTTTTGGAATATTTTCAATAATTTATTGATCATGTGCATAAATGTTAGTTCACAAAAGTTACATTATATGGATCAATTTTAGAAGTTTAAGGAATGATATTGAACATTTTATGGAACATTTGCAGTATGTTTAGGGGTTATCCGTACAATTTTATCTGTCATACCCTAGCTATATAACGGTACGTTTCTGATATTTTATTGCTAAAATTGCTGTATTTTTTGGATCATTTTCATTTTTTTACAGATTCCCATCAGGGTCATAAATATTTTTTTTATGGAACGGATTTTTTCATGGATCATTTCTCCCGTTTAGAGCTGCAAACTTAGGTCTGCCGTTTGTTTACACATACAACAATAAAATAAGACTTTCCATTTAGCCATATTCCAAGAATGGAATCTTGCACTTGACCTTTCTCAAGAAGTTAGCTACTTTTTTTCCAATTTTCCACAAACTTTTCAATGCTATCCGCTAACTGGAAGTGCTTCCGCAAGATTGACTTGACCAATGCCTATAATGTTTAGATTGGCCGTGCCTCTGGAGAATTCGGCAGATTCATCTCCTTCGGTACAGACTGGATCCTTTGCATAATGAATGGAGGCCAAATCAGGCCAGAAGAGCACAGGCCCTCCGTGCTGTCGAATCAATGGAAGTAGACATCGCTGCAAAACATTTTTGATGTAGATATCGGCACCCGTCATCACAAATGATTTCGATATTTATCCACACTAATAAATTGGTGATCCTTTTTGTCTGTTGAATTTTTTTCGAGAACAATCTTTAGACTATAAAGAAGAAATGACTTACATTCCAATATCCTAATTAAAAATGATTTCTAAAAATCCATTCAGCAATAAATAGTACCCTCAAACACAACCCTCTTTCTGGCACGCAACCCACAGAAGAAAATATTACAAACTCAACGATTTCCCACGGATAACTGCGGTGACCGTGACCATCATGCGATGGCAACTTGATTAAAGCCTTATCTACAGTCGGGAATCTTCTCTCTGTCTCTCCCCTGGGACTTCTTTCCACCAAAACGGTTCAACCTGTTGTGAAACCAAACACACAGTCTGGATTCGCGTTTTCGTCGTCATCGTCGGTGTCGTGATACTTTATGATTTCACCCGCTCCGATCGCGTCCGAAATAGTAATGAAGATGAGAATTGTTTATTTCAACCAGCGGTGCGGCATCCCAAACGAATCGAAAAGATTTTGCTGTGGCAGGTTGCGAGAGAAAAAAAAAAGTGCTTTCCAGACGCAGCATGGAGTCAGGCAGATATCATCTTCCTAATAACAAATTTGAGGAATCCAACTAGACCGCCAATGCCAAGTGCACGACGCCGGTCCATGGCCCATTTGGGGAGTACCTTACCCGTAAATGGACGATGGATGAGGTTTTGTCTTTTCGGGTTTCCATGGTCGATACGATCTTGGACTTGATCATTTTGCGATGCTTAGCACGCACACACGTGTTCCGAGGGATGAAGGTGGTGCTGTTGATGACGATGACGGTGCCTGTTGAAGAACGAGAGAGATGGGCTGCGGGTGTTGTTTTCGATTCTCATAATTCTTGTGCCCATGAAATTGATATGGATGACCACCACGCGTTCGGAATGTGGAGCCGTTTTGCTGGCTGGCTGCAGGGAAGCGAGAGGATGAAGATCGTGAGTACAGGTTCATTTGACGCGCGCGGTTCTTTATTGCCCGTTGGTGGTGATGTGTCTCGGATCATCCGCACACCGGTGCGACCCGAACGAAGAAATGATTTCAGAGCAATGATATGAACAAATTTTCATAGGGAATTTATCATTGGCCGGTTCGGAGCCGGGGCAGAGAGCGAGCGAATCCAATTTCACACAATCGCCGGGGGACAATCATGCAAACGGCATTAGACAGGCGATGATTTCGCCGAGTCGTTGTTGTTTCTGCTGAACTCGCGGACTACGGGATTGTGTGCCCGATTTGATGATATAGTTTTTTAATAAGTATCGCCCCTCCGTGTGGAAAGGTCTAACGGTAAAGGCCAATCGAGGTTGATCATTACTCGCCCGCTCGCAATCCTGGGATATGTACTCGGACGGATCGGCACGTCAAAGGCTAGACTTGAAGTCCAAAAACTGTTTCACATAAATCTCCGGGCTTCGGATCTTTCGTGATATCACTTCGAGCGACTCTCGCGTGGTGGGGAGCGATTCCCAGAACTTGGATATCGCTGGGAGCGAGTCATCAGAATTCAAGAATTGTCCTGCACTTTCTCCATCCAGCCCGGAATGTGTTCACAGCGAGATAATCATATATGAATTACTGTTATCTCGCTACGTAGGCATATTATCATTTGAATACTAATTTAGTCAACCATCCAATTAGAACCTACCTACCTTGCCGAAAATGGTCAAATCATGCCACAATAGCGCCCGCCAGTCATCTTGGAGAAAAATGCGATCGTAAAACAAAAAAGGAAACCGCTGATGCTGCGTTCGTAAGCTAGTTCGAAGAAGGTTGGGACCCAGCGACCCAATTTGTGCTTGCCCGTTTGCAAAAGTTCTACTCCCCTTGTTCGTTGGTATTCTGTCCACGATGCCTGGCGGCCTTTTCCGTTTGATGTCAGATATTTCACCTGTTGAAATCATAACGACCTGCGCTGATTTTGATCAAATTTTAAGATCTAAGCCCGACCATTTGGGCTCGGATCGGCATCGTCTGTTTTCTGTTGAATCCCCCCCTTTCTCACCACAGAACTGGTTCCCCTCTGACAAAACTCATTCCATTCCTACCAATTATGACACACAACCAACAGCATAACTAGGTGCCACGAGACATCCCGGAAAGTACTGACCACTTTCTGCCACGCACGTTCATTTAATACGACACACGTCTGCTGCAATTTCAAGTTTATCATACGAACCAAACAGAAATTGCTAAAGATATCCTAATGCGGTTTGATAGGCCGGCGATGAACTGTTTTGCGGTTTCCTGATTTCATTTCTCGATCCCGAGCGATCAAGCGGGTGGCCGTCGTCATCATCGTCGCAAGGGCTTCTCGCATATCTAGGCAAATTGTGGTCAAGCGTGGTGCCTGCTGCCGGTGACCACTTGCTCCGGTTGTGATCCGATCCGTTATGGGACCCAACGTGGAGGAGGTTTTCGTTGTCATTGTCAGCGAGAGGAAGACTGCACCACACACACTTGTGAACTTGTTTAGAAACGCCCGTGCATCGTTGCTGATTAATTAGCCCGGTGCGAAAGGGGTTCAAATCACGGGGAAGGGAACAAATCGATGTGTTAGACGACTCGGACTGTCACTGGTGAGGATTCAGACTTGTTCGAATGCTTCAATTGAAGAACCGATCACGGGTCTTCCCATGAAATTGACCCAGAAAGTAGTTCCCACCAAGTTTCTCCCAATTTCTTCATTCTCAACGAAAGAAAGCCCAGATCTATTCAAATGCGGTGTCAGGTAAAATTGACAAATCTATTATCAACGATTTTTTTTCCCCTTTCTGGAAGCTACTCTTGGCGTGGTGGGAAAATTGGTGAGCATAGTTTTCGGTTTTGCTGCTCTCTATCTCTCTTTCCCTCTTTATGCTGAAACGTTTTGTACGATGAGAGGCTAACGGTGTGGAAGGCAACAAAAGCAATCGCTTCTCTATCGCCTAGTGTGGGTTGGTTGAAAAGCTCTTGCTCATGAATTTGGGTGAAATGCATCGCATGCATAAATGCTTCTTGAGTGATGAATTTGGGTTTGGATGGCGTGAGAAAAAAACAAATAATTTGACTGGCGGATGGGTGCGGTGCGTTGAGTTAGTACAATAAACGAAGATCGTTTACAGGAGGATGTCGGGGCCGTATAACAGAATATATCAGCAAATTTGCAAAAATAAAGTGCTTCTGTTAAAATCAGAAATTGAACATTTCTCGAGACGGCTTCAGTGCTCGTTGAGTTTGATAATTATTGCTATTTATGCTGGTATACTGAAGAATGCCGCTGAAACATTTTATTTTTGAATTTATGTTTACTGAACCTCAAACAGAATGCATCTTATTCCTAATTACTATATGGAAGCTAGGAATGGTGAATTGATTGCTTGTGATACTTTTTTTTTTTTTAATTTTGTGGTAGGCGCATTTTGCTTAAAACTTTCAATCTCAGCATTTTCAAGCTTATTGATTCCACAATTAACTTATTGCTAGCACAAAATTTGGTGTCCTAAATTCGATTGTATGACAAAACGTCGAAAGACATAACGTTGGATGGCAACAGGTCGTATGGTCAAAATGACGAAGGTACAAAAGGTCTAATGGGCAAAACCTCGAATGAATCAAAATATAAATTGAGCACAAGCATGGGCATGATTTATCACCCGAGCTTGCGACTCCGTTATTGGCTGATCAGCGGTAATAATACAGAGAACCAACAGATGATGCTTATAGCTTACATACATCCTCAATGTGAAAGAAATTGTGCTCCTAAATGAACTCAAAACCAGCACCGAACCGCCAGAATTCAGGTCCAATAAGTAAACAGTAGGAATGTGTTGACGTAATACTTGCTTTGTTGGAAGCCAAAAACACCTCTGAACATCCACGAGAAGTCACTGGGATGCTGAATGAAGATTGTACATGGAAAAATGGAAAAGACAAAAAGAAAATCACCAAACTTTCATTTTTAAATAAACACATATAAGCTATGTTTTTGATCATTTGGTTTATCCAACCTCCTCTCCTAGCCTAAATGCTCGCACCTTGGACTTAACGCTACCCATACAATCCTGTGCAAAACTTGCGCCATCTTTCTTACACATTTTGATGCACTCTTTCCTCACATCCTTGTCATTTTTGAAGACCTTCCCTGTTTTCCGGAGCTTGCCCTTCATAATCACCCAAAAATTTTCTATTGGGCGAAGATCTGGCTAGTTTGGCAGATTTTTCTCCTTTGGCACAAAAACAACATCGTTGGCCGGTTTCGCGTAATGGCACAATGCCTGATCCAGCCAAAACAGAGTGTAACCTTCGTAGGACCAGAGAAAGGGCAGCAGACGCTTCTGGAGGCATTCTTCTTTACATTTTGGCCGTCGATGGTGTCGGTCGTTATGTCCGGCTTGCTGAATTTGCCGCACCCACAGATCGCCTGTCACACCAAGTACTTCTTGGCAAATTTGTCGACCTTCTTCTTCCGGAACTTCTCCGGCACATCAAATGGGACTTGCCGACGAAAAAATTCAGGCCGAGGATCTGCTTGGCGTCCGCTTTAATGTACGTCTTGTCGTCGATTACGATGCATTTCGGCACCAGCGGTACAGCTTCCTAGCGTGGGATTTTGCCACCGTATTCTATTTATCGGTTCGGTTCCCAAATAACATTGCCTAAACCACACTGCTTTATTAAGTTTTATTAAGGTTTTATCAAAGCCACTAGAAATCAATTTGGTTTTATTGTGACACCAAGAGGTACCAAGAGGTTTAATATTTTAGTCAGGTTTATGAGAACCTACACAGCTTGTTTAAAACGCACTTAAAACCTCGTTTTCTCAAATTCCTTGTACTCCTATCAAAAGTTTTATTTCGACTTTATGAACTCATAAAATGCGGTTTTGAAATGCCGTTTTAGGACTCATTCATATTATCTTATTATGCTCAGATGAAAAAGCATTTTAAAACCATTTTGCCAGTAAATGCAATAAACGGCAAATTGGCATTGAGGGAAGCCACCAAATAACCAAATAATTTTAAAGAAGTCATTGCGAAGATAACTTGGCTTTATGGCAGAATTGTGATTTTTTTTCCAACCGCCATATTGAAATAAACGAAATAATTGAAATGTGGAAAAATAAATGCACCAAATTGTGAACGTAATGCAAATGAACTGTCGATCGGAGACCAATTTCTGCATTTTTTTAGATTACCTTTTTGAAATCCATCAATGTTCAAGAAATTCATGATTCATTTATCGATATTTGTTTTAATTTTGTGTTTATTGTAGTGAACTCGCCTAATTTCAGAGGCGCATTAATTTTCGGCTGTTATCGTGCCAATATTCACCACAAAATTAAATGCGTATATGATTTGGAGCATGATACGCTGTAAAAAACATAATTTGTTTTGGATATTTTGTTATAAAACAACATTTTTTCTTCGATATTATTTACTGCTAAATGAATCAAAAGAGCACATAATCGAACAAAGCAGAACAACAAAAACCAACCACGATATCACAGTTAAGTTTGACAGCTGTGGCCATTTGGCCGCAAGCTGGTTTTCATGGCAGCCAATAGGTTTTATGAAGGTTCTCAAGTGGTCATAGCATCTATAACTATAATATTTTCAAAATCTTTATGGTTTTATAAAGGTTTTATTAACTTGTTTTCACAACCGTCTATAGAGTGGGCCACTTTGTACAAATTTTGGCTTTAAAGAAGCATATAGGAGGTGTTGGTAAACAAAACAGTTTTGAATGTAGTTTTATCAACAAAGCCGGGAGGAATGCTATTTGGCTGGAATTAAACTTAAATTGTTACTTGGGGTTAGGCGCCATTCTTACCTTGAAGACCTGAAGTTCGGCACGTTTAGTAATCTGTTGGAGTAACCAGACGGAAAAATTGATCTTCTTGGCCACGTTCCGAATCGAATGGTTCGGATTGCGCTTGAAGTAATCTCTCATCTTCCTTGCGTTCACGGGGTTGGTCCTCTTCGCTTTTCTTCCGCTGCCAGCTCGCCGCTGGGTCATCTGGGTCTACTTGGTTGATTCGACCACATGGGACACAGTCGAATAGTCGATTCTCAATCGTTTCGCGATTGACCTGTAGGACTTGCATTTCTTTCGAGGTCAATCTTGAAAAGTGTTGGATTGGTACGAGGGTTGTTTTGGCACGCGAAAGACTGAATTCTTGTTTATTTTTGTTTTCGGATTATTTAAGGAGATTCACAAATATACAAACACTACAACTAGAACATCCATGAAGTTCCCTGAAGTTCTCTGCAAAACTTGCCTGATGTTCTCTGAAGAATTTGCCTGATGTTCTCTACAGAACTTCCCTGAAGTTCTCTGAAGAACTTCCGTGAAGTTCTCTGCAGGACTTCCCTGAAGTTCTCTGCAGAGCTTCCTTGAAGTTCTCTGAAGAACTTTCATGAAGTTCTCTGAAGAACTTCCTTGAAGTTCTCTGGAGAACTTGCCTGAAGTTCTCTGTAGAACTACCCGAAAGTTCTCTGGAGAATTTCCATGAAGTTTACTGAAGAAGTTCCATAAAGTTCTCTGAAGAACTTCCATGAAGTTCTCTGAAGAACTTTCCTGAAATTCTCGGAAGAATTTCCCAAAAGTTCTCTGCAGAACTTCCCTGAAGTTTTCTGAAGAACTTCCCTAAAGTTCTCTGCAGAACTTCCATGAAGTTCTCTGAAGAACTTACCCGAAGTTTTGTGAAGAACTTCTCTGAAGGACTAACCCGAAGATGTTAGAAGAACGCACCAAAAATACCCTTATTGTGGTTAACTGCCTTTTATGTGCATTAGCAATAAACATTCATTACATAGTTCACAGGCAGACGTGCGCCACGCAGTGAAATAATTCTGAAATATGAAGTCGAAGGCCTGGAAGACCAAGATTACTCGAATAAACTTCCTGAAAAAAATGAGTTCATACAGGATCTTGATATCAAAATACAGATATTACAAAAAATTCACATGAACACTAGCGCCACGTTGCGGATAAATTCTGATCTAATGTATACACCATTCAAAAAGCTCTGACCCTTCAAATATCTTTTATGAAGATGCCATCTTGCTATATGTCAATAATCTCGAGATCCAGATTATACATTAAATTTACATGCAAACTAGCGCCGTTTAGTGGGATAATTCTGAACTGTTGAGTCAAGCGTCTGGAAGGTCATAATTGTACAACTAATTTTCCTGAAAATAGTAAACTTGTACACGATCTAGATCTCAAAATACAGGTAATACACAAAGTTCACATGTACAGTAGTGCCCCGTAGCGGATGAGCTCTGAACTAATGTTAACACCATCCTAAAGGCCTCAATCAAGCAAACATCTTTGTCCAAGACGCCAACTAGCTATATGTCAAGGATCTCGAGATTCAGGTTATAAAGTAAGTTTACATGCACACTAGCGCCGTTAAGTGAGATAATTCTGAACTTTTAAGTTTACTATCCTGAAAGCCTTGATTTACTGAACAACTTTGCTGAAGGAAGTAACTTCATATATACGAAGGATCACGAGATACATCATTTTAGACCACCATCATGGGAATCCGCGCATGTCGGGGGGTTTACTGTATTTTGCTTATTTTTTTGCTAAAATATGCTGCCTTCCAACGGTCATACCTTTTTTCTGGTGAAGTTGGATCGACACGCTTTTTTTCTGAAAAGTTGTTTGTTAAAGTCTGAGAAATTTCATAAGAAGGCTTTTGGAGCATTTACATATAAGCTAAGGCAGTTATTTGAGTGGTTCTCAAAATATATCAAAATCTCAATTTTTGATGCCAATTTGTGAAGAAAAATGCAAATCGCATGAGGTCAAATATGATGTTCGGTGGTTTTTGGACCTTGGGTACTTTGAATCGAAATCAGTCCTCCACACAGTCGAACTCTCCCACCACCAACTCCATTTCCCACTGTTCCTTATCTTTCACTGATTATATAGCAGCAAATTCGATTGTAATGGGAGTTAACTTAACTAGCAAATTGGAAACCACACCAAACCAAGATCTTTGCGTTTTGTTAAGATGTCAGAAGTTTGAGATATTTAGAGCACATACCTTTTGTAGACTAAACCTAAAATAATAGAAACAAATTGTTTCCTAGAAGTGAACCCATATTAACCGCCGTCGGCAAAATCGAAAACCTGGTCGTGGAAGGGTTGCCGTCACCGAAAGCAAGCAGCTGGCTGTAAATGGGCGACGAACTGTGAACGTGCCCCCGGTGAGTGAAAGTTGTCGGCCTCATGAGAACAGACCAGAACGATAACATGCATAACGGGTGTCCACTAAATAATGAGAACGAAAAGAATGGGTCAGGAAAAAAATACCAGTGAAGTTTTGTTCAAACTGATTTATTTTATTAAAAGGGTCAACTTAAATCTTCAAACTAAGTTTAGTGAATATTGTCATATGGTCTGTGGTCCGCCGTGCGGCGCAGCTTAGTCGTTATGCTGGAACATGACCGTTGGACGGCAGCCACATCGATTTTTCGGATGCAGCTTTTGATCCTGTTGGTAAGTTGCATGGTGTTCTTGGCCTTCCAATTATCCTTGTATACCATGGAGCTCAAAAGACCGAAGAAATCCTCGATAGGACGGCATTGTGGCAAATTTGTCGGATTCCGGTCTTTTGGGACATATGGTATATTTTGGCTCTCCAAAAACGTTAGCGTTTTTTTTGCGTAGTGCGATGATGCCTTGTCCGGCCAAAACACGTATTTGCCATCCGAGTGATGTTGTTTAAGAAATGGGATGAGTATTTTCTGCAAACACTCTCTTTGGTACACCTCCTGGTTGATGGCCAAACCGCTTGGTTTGAACCACGGCTTCGAAATACCCTTATCGGATATTACGATGTATAACATAACCTTCGATTCAAATTTGTGCTTGAACTTATACATTACTTTTGCAGGAGTAGTAAATTTGTCCTTAGTGTAGAATCGGTCGTTTCCCGGTATCTGAGACTTCGAAAGAGGAAAGTAGCTTTCGTCGTCCAGAACGAAAGATTTTCCGCCGTAATTCCGAGTCATCCAGCGGCATTGGGATTTCACGGTTTGAATCTGCTCATCTGTGTACTCTGGGGATCTGGTTTTCTTTCTACACACTATTCCTTCTTTCTTCAGCGTCTTGCAGATGAGTGACTTCGAACAATGGAACTTTCGGGCTGCTTCCCGTTGACTTACCGAATCCTTGTTGTTGAACATGCTGCGCAGCGAGCGGAGCGTTTTCTCATTCATTATTTTCGCTGGACGGCCGCAACCTTTCTTCCGGGCTACTCTCATGCATGCCAGGATACGGTATACGGTGGATACCGGAACTTTTTCACGACAAAAATGGTCCACCGTGTATTTTTTTCCACGATCTTCGTTCGCTTGGAAGAATTGTACAACGCGCGCGCGCAGTTCTTCCTGTTTCGACGGCATGCTGAACACGACTGAACATGTTAGAGTGAAATAAGAGTGTATGAAAATTTTCTGGAGAGTGCAACGATTCATTCATCTAAAGTGACATTTCTATGCGGCCGTTTTTGTTCTGATGGAAAAGTATTGAAATCATTCTCATTTTTTAGTGGACACCCGTTACAAGCGCGAGCAGCTGATCGCGCAGTGCGGTCAGCCATCGCAGCTGTTATTGTTTATACCACAGAGAACAGACATCCAGGCTCGCACATTGTCTTTACAATTTACTGTGTAGTTTTTTAAAAGCAAACCGTAGGAAAAACAACGCCGCCTTGTCTAGGTTTTACCAAACTAAAATTGACAGACAGCCAACGACTATCAAATCTCAAGGCGCACAGGTGGCGCCATCAACATACGAATCACCAAAACTAACGGAAATGAGCTGTAATTTTAAAATGGCAGTTACAGAAATTTACACATGAAAGGCTCTCCTGCTTGGATGTCTGTTCTCTGAGTTTATACTGCAGATAGAACAGAAATGGTATAATTTTTCATCTTGTGCAGAATTTGTTTCTGGCCCGCTGATTGAAGTTTAATTAGAAAGTAAATTAGTAAACTAGGTCAAATTTAATGTTATCTGTGTGTTTATTTGTAGATTGCAGTGTAGCTCATGGAACGTTAGTTGAGTGATTTGTTCTGCTATTGTTTTGTTGTTGTAGCTACCGAAAATTGAGGAAAATAGTGTTGTATGTTCCTATGACGATACTTCATTGTTTCAACATAGGACCGACCGATAGATGTTTAAACATGTGTGACTTTGGATGGGTCAATCACAGACATTTTTCCACATTTTTTTAGAGTGTATTCAAATGGCAACACAGCTAGCGAGTTTGTTTTGAATTTTGACACGTTTGAGACTCGTGGTAATCATGGACTGTCTGGACTGAATGGATCTTGCCTGTTCTTGAATAATTTTAGACCGTGTACTATTTTAAATAAATCGAAACCACTCGGTATGAACTAAAGATTTGTCTTCAGCACCATCAAACGCTACAAAGAAACAAATTTTTGCAAAACACCTCCCAGACCTTAACGCACTGTCAGGTGTCCGGAAGCCATCAAACGAGTGAGAGAGTAAATTCGGCGGAATCCTGGTAAGTCTGGCAGAAAGATGGTTGCAGTCAACGATCAGGAGTATTTTGAAAGACGACCTTGGACTGAATCCATACAAAAACAACGGGTGCAAAGATGTCGGAAGCTGCTCAAGCGGCACGGTGATCGTGAAATTCTGTTTTTGGACGAAAAAACGTTCCTGCTACAGGATCACCACAACCAGCAAAATGATCGGGTGTATGCGGCACTTCTTTTTGATATTCTTTGTGATAAACTACCTCTTCAAAGGTTATAGAATGTTCCAAGGGTGATGGTTTTATGATGTTTCTCCAAAACTTTGAAGGTTCAATTGCTGCTACATCGATATTGTTTTGAAGAAGCATTTACTTTCCTTCGTCAAGAAACACTACACAAATGCACCATACTGCTTCCAATAAGACTCTGTAGTACCCCACCAGGTGAAAACTACACAGGCTAGGTGTGAGGACAATTTTCTGGATTTTAGTTCGTCGAAAGAATGGCCTTCATCTGATTTGAATCCTCTCAACTTCTACGCATGGGGCTACATGTTGTGCAAACTGGGAAATACCAAAGGACTAACCTTAACCTTCTCTAGGTGTTGGGGTTTAACCTTCTGTAGGTGTTGGGGTCAACACCTTCACTAGGTGTTGGGGTCAATATGACCCGGAATGGATTTAAAAAATGTTAAAACTTTCTAAAATAAACATCCAGACGTTTGAATTTCTTTGACATTTCCTAAATCATAGGAAATTACGTTTCAGCATAGAACTCAAATTTTTTTGACATATCTGAAGGGCTGTTAAAAAAAAAAGCTACGAACAAGGTGTTTCGGGTCATAATGACCAGGATTTCAAACTCACATTGTGGAATCTTTGCAGTCAAAATGCTAAATAGTGTCCCATTTTTCAGTTTCTGTGAAGAAATCTGTGCCGGAAGAAGGCATCGGATTTCCCGGGGGAAGTTTTTAGGAGGCGACCTATAAAGATTTTCGCCGAAACGTGCCTTTCAACGGCTCAATTTCATGATTTGTTTATTGTTCATTGATGAGTAGTGTACTTCTAGCCTTGAAATGGATCAATAACCATATTTGCCATTCTGGGACAATCCGGATGGCCTGGGAGAACTTTTTATGCATTTCCAAGAATCAAACTTCATGACTTTTTGGAAACAATCTACTTCTAGTCATTAAATGGACAAATGACCACATTTGCCATTCCGGGACAACCAGGATACTCCGAGGGAATTCTTCAGGAGGAGACAGATACGGTTTTTCACCGAAACATGCCGATGGTACTAAATTTCGACCATGCATGAAGATATTGACAAAGCAGCTAGGGTCACTCATTCAAGCTACGAGTCAGTGCCAACAGAAACCATGTTCAAAAATTTGCTGCTACTACAAATTAGTAGAAATGTTATCTTCTTCTTAAATTCTATTTTATTTTCGTTTCATTTTACAATCATAGTTGTTCCATCATTTTTGTGGATTCGCGTCGTTGGTTTTCTGCATGTTTTGGTGGATTTATTTTGACTAAACTAACTACTACTACTTAATCTTACCGTATTGGTTTCATTTTTGAGTTTTTTCTTTGTTCTTTTGCTTTGTTTGCACTCCATGTTTTTCCTAGTAAGAATTCACCTACTTTGTGAAAAATAATGATTTTTGAGTATGAGTTCCTTATGGAATGTGAGCTCTATTTTGTCTGGCCAATATTACCTTTATTGTATCGCAGTTTCACTCCAGTGTGACCATTGCACAGGATGGTGTCCTTTTACGGCCATCCTGCTGCCCAAGAAGACCGAGAAGAAAGCCTTAGTTCAATCGCGAACCATATTCCCTCCGTCAACTACTAAAATCCGCCCTTTTCAGAACGACCAAATCAATCAATGAGTTTGTTTAATTGAAGTTTCTCTTGAGCTCATCGAAATTTCCATTACCACGCACCAGCTCAGCATGGCATTGTTTTAGAATCGCATCCCGGAGTAGATGGCTTAGCACGGATAACCAACAAACGAAATTTTATTAACAGTAAATTCAAGCCGAATTGCAACAATACAACTTATGATGCTTCTGATCTTAAAACAACAATATATTTTTAAATATTTTTCTAAGATTTATTTTATATAAACGGAAAATAAACTAATAATCACTAACACCGACAGAAATCAATTCGTTATATGGTAAATATGGTATTGTAATTAAAGTTCATAGATTGAAAGGAACTTTCTGCGTTATCTAATGCACATTAAGGGAATGCTAGATTTAGCAGAAATCAAAGGAATGTTTCACGTAAATTTAAGCCCGATAAGCCTGAATCTAGTCTGTTGTTTGCAAAAAATTTCGTTGATAACACCTCTTTTGGCATAGAATAAAACGAGGGAAAATTCTACGGGCCAGCTAAATTCATTATTCTTTTTAAATATTATTTCAAAGAATATTGCAGAGTACAATAAAAATGGTTAACACTTAGTCGTAGTCCTGCGTCATCCTATCGAACAACTCAATGGGGCTGTACCTTGTAGTTTTTTAATTTTCTGTAACCCATTATTATTCGTCAATTTTGTATCTATCGAAACCGATTCTTAGTGGTCAAATCAGTCCTATCTAAGATTGTTGGTCATAATATAAATAATACTGCTTTAACCATTATGTTGCGGCTCCGTAAAGCTAATGCGGTTAAGCCTGCCAAAAAAAAAAATGAACAAGATAAAACAAGCATCATTACTCGATTTGCTTGTACGTTTAAGTTTTTGTGGAACCCTACAATAATGTTTAAAAATTATCTTAACATGAACACATTCTCTGAACAAGAAAAGTCGTGAAACTAACATCTTTAGCTTGTTCTTTAATAAAAGTTTTGTGTTTGATGAATTTATCTCAAACCACATTTAACCGGAAGGTCCAGGTTGGAAGCATTGGAATGATACAAAGTGTTTCGAGATCTGTCAAAAAATACAATGCAAACAAATAAATCAATTCATAATTGGGAAAATATTGCATAATTTGTACATAATTTTTGACACTATGTATATCAGAACAAAGAACTTTTTTTTTCAAACAGTGAGGTACCGTTAAGGAGAAACCCTGATACATTTTTCAATACAAATATAAACAATATAAACAAATTCAACTTTTGTAAAGATGACTGGACACGAATGCTTTATCGAACTGTAATAATCAATTTATCTCAACTGAAGGGGGTGACCCCGGCGTAGTGGTTAACATCCATACCTCTCACGCCAAAGTCACGAGTTCAAATCTCACCCCCGGACAAGTTACGAAAAACACCCAAAAGAGGTGTTTGAGTGACTACGACGGGAGATGAACCAGCCCAAGGCTGAAAATCTCGATAATACAGAAACAGAACAGAATTTATCTCAACTGCAATGTTTGTAGCCTATCGGCAATATCATAACACTTGATTCTATACTGGATCAAATTGAAAACAACTACCTCAGGGTTTTCATCTACAATATTCAGCAGTTTGGTAAACCTGATAGTAGACGGAAATATCAACACCCTGAAGAAAATCTGTAAATTAGTACATGAAACAAAGCTGGACTACTGGTGGTAGGTGAAGTCCCCTGATTTACTCTGTTGTTTCTCCCTGCTCAAAGCCCTAGAATGGAAGTAAAATTGAGTTATTACATTCCTGTCCACAACGAAAGAACAGCAATAATGCACCCATAACCATTTCACCACGAGCCAAAGTCAAGTTCACTAGCCGCGAAATGTATTCCACGCTGCGTCAAGTCGCTCTACACTGTTTTCCATAAATTAAAACCGATAGTTCCAATCCATTTACACCACGTCTCCGGAAAGAACGTGCCATACGCACCAGCACAATTCGTGGGTCGTAGCAGGTGCTCGATCACTACGAATACAACTTTGTTTAATTCATGACTCCGACCGACGACGCGACAACGTTCTCAACCGCAAATGTTTGCCGCTTGCCAACAACAGCGAACCAACCACAACAACGGAGCTCACGTCGACGACAGGTCGAACACTCATTGCTTCATTATGCTGGTAGGTACTTGCGTTCAGAATTAAATATGGAAATGTTAGGTCAGGTGGCATTCATCAAACCAAACTCCATTCTTGTGTTTCTCTTTCCACCATGGTTCTTCAATCGATGCTCCCAAGCCGGATGCCAGTTGACCTTGCTTCCTCCGATGCAGGCCACCGCATGTCGGCCGCTTTGTGTCGTCTGTCTAATTTCGGAACCAATCACCTCTCGGGGGACAAAAACAAAAACAAAAGAACTTCAATTTCAGCACAAAATCTCTAAGCACACAGTGCATGCTATTGACCTTTTGCTCCAATTTCCTCCGGATTCTGTCTAACCTCGCTCGTTAGTCCCACCATGACCAGAAGGAATTCTTCGTCAGTAACTCTTCTACCAAAAGCGATCGATCGTGACTTTTCCAAACGGCTATCATCGTTTGTCATATTTATGTCAATCGCATTCGGGGTTTGGTCTTTGATCACACCGCTTCGTCACGCGGTTTTTCGGATCATTATTAATGTTGGTCGAACCGTCCGGGAGAGTTGTTTTTTCGCCACCTTCTGTTGTCGGGTCGGATCGTTCTCGCTTGAAGCGTCGCCTTCGGAACGGGTTCCTCGATTGGCAGCAAACCCAGAGCTAAATTATAGCCGTAGATAATCGTTTTTTATTAAAGATCAATAAAATCACCTTATCTTAATTTCCCGATCTGCGAAGCGTTTCTCTCTCGCTCTCTCTCTCTCTCTCTTTGTATCTCTCTGGGGTCCTTTCGAGCCAATCAAGCGCATGGTACCTGCGAAGACTAGTGAGCTCAAGATTAGATCGTTCGTTGCTCTCAGCCGGATCCCCCTGAGTGGAGTTGAAAACTTGCTACTCTCTGACAGGTCGATAATCGTTCCTAATGAAATAATCTTTCAAAACAAGTACGTATTAAGCTGCTGCCATCAACCTCCACCGAAGGGACCTCTGTCGATGGAGAGCACCGGTGCGCTACAAATCATCATTGCTAGAGCCATCTATCCTCTCATAAGGCTTCCTCTCGCTGGGCCCCAGGTCTGCCATTGCCGCCGTGTGAAGAACCTCTGCGAAATTAATGGCGCTCTTTAGGCGTTTGATTAGCCCTTGCTGCTGACTGGTACCTATCGGAGTGGTGGGCATCGGAGTGGAAAAGTCTTATGTTGGTTGTACAACAAAACAAGCAACAAACCGGAGATCAACATCGCATCGATCGATGCATCGATGCTGGGCTTTTGTGCTGCTGCTGCTGCTGCTGCTTTCAAACGTCGATGTTAATCTTAATCGCTCAATAAAAGATAAGAGTGCAATTACCTCAGTCAATGTCTGCAACCAGTGTGTTGTTCGGCAGTTAGGGATGGTTTTGTGATTTGTTGGACCATAAGCTCTAGAATTGGTCTTCCATGAAGTGATTGTATCGATTTTGACACTCTGGAATTGCATGTCTATTGAACTGTGACACTCTGATGTATTGAGTTATGTTTGAATATGTTTGGCAAGGTTTGTACAAAAACAATACTTTTGAAAATGTAAGCTATGATTTTGCCAAATTTGGGTTTTTCAGATATAATTCAAAATATTTTATAGAGTATTTTTCATACATCTCGTAACTTAACATCCGTGCTCCATAACAATATTTTCTAATGGGTAAATTGAACTGAAGGTGAGTAGGGAAACTTGGAGTAGAGCACTCGTACCCACTGGTTGACACTATATATTTAAAAAAAAAAAAAAACCAAAAAAAAAAAAAAAAAAATAAAAAATATTATTTTTGATATTTTTGTGGGGGTGGTGGCTTTTTTTTTTTTTTAAATTTTCTTTCGTGATTTGGAATCGGTGAATTGTGAATTTATAGTTGGGTTATTACAGGATGTGGAGGGACTGCTTAGCATACATTGAGAGTAGCTGAGCGGAAGAGATAAATAGAAATGTGCCTGCAGATGATTTGTTTATAGATCAAACCAATAATTAACCTTCAAACATTATAAGGAGTGTATCGAATATAAGCTATCCACATACATTTGCGTTGTACGCATGTATTTGTGATGGTTTTTTATGCTCTGAACACTGCATGCTGTGCGTTTGACTGTCTGCTTTCTTTTGTTTACTTGTTTGTGCGGTTCAAATTCTGCGTTTTCAAAATATCGCGGATTGAAAAGGAAGTGAAAATTAAGGTTCTGGACACATGGCTAAGTGAGAAGGGTATTACTGTGCGAAAATTGGCGAAGCGGTTTGGAATTCATCATGCGAGTGTTAATAAGTTTGGAGAACACTATTCTTTGGATGAGCTACCAGGAAGAGGCAGAAAACCCGGTTCTTCCAACCCGAAACTGGAGCAGAAAGTGGTATCTCTAATCATGAAGAACAAATCAATGTCAATACGTGATTTGGCCAAAGAAGCAGGAACGAGTGTCGGAATGATCCAGCGTATCAAGAGGCGAAACCACCTGAAGACCTACAAGAAGCAGAAAATCTCGAAACAAAGTGCAGAACAGAAGAAGCGAGCAGCAACAAGGGCCCGGAAATTGTATTCGCGTCTTTTGCAGCGTCCGGATGCATGCGGTTTTATGGACGATGAGACATATGTAAAGGTGGACTCAAAAACACTTCCAGGTCCACAATACTTTACTGCCGTCGTTGGAGAGGATGTGAGCGATGCGAACAGGTCGATTCAAGTGTGGAGAAATCCGGTCGAAAGGTACTGGTATGGCAAGCAATATGTTCCTGTGGTTTGAAGTCAACCATTTTTTACACTACCGGAACTATAAATGCGGAAATCTATCGATCTGAGTGTCTCCATAAGAGATTGTTGCCTTTATATAAGAAGCATAGTACACCTCCACTGTTTTGGCCGGATTTAGCGTCGACTCACTATGCCAAAACCACTCTCAATTGGCTTGCGGAAAAGGGTATAGATTTCGTTGAGAAAAATATCAATCCACCAAATTGCCCTCAGCTTCGACCCATCGAACGTTACTGGGCAATCGTGAAGAGGGTCTTCAAGAAGACTGGTAAGGCAGCTGAGAACATGCAGGAGTTTAAAAAAAATGTGGGCTCAAGCGTCCAAAAAATGCGATACAACACTTGTCCGGAACTTGATGAAGAGCATTCGATCCAAAGTTCGAAAATTCGCGAAGGAATAACTTAAATTTCATCCGGTCTTCATTATGTTCAAGTTTAACCTCGTACAATAAAGGATCAATTTTTTGTATGAATAAAATATCAGTTTTCAACAAAATTTGAAAGAAAGTTTGTGGATAGCTTATTTTCGATACACTCCTTAATAACCAAAAAGAAAGGGAGAGGGAAAAAGCAGGAGCACGGGGGGCCCGATTTATTCTTCTTTTTTTTTCTTCCACCAATTTTTTCATTAAACAAAAATTTTATTTCCACCAAATTTTAAAGACAATATCTAATACCCTCTATTTCACAAAACTCCACTTAGGCACAAAAATGAAAGAATGTACCCGACACTGGACGGACACCCCCGGGGTTGGGACACAAAACCGTGAGATAGAAGTGCTCTCAAGGACGTGGCATAAGACAGGTGATTGTTACCCATTGTATCTATAGACTGTTCCCGAAAGTACAAGTTTACTTTCAGAATAACAAAAATGTCATGTTTTTTTTAGTTTTAATCATTTTATTTAATCATAGCCAAGACTCCTTACTTTTCCTCGAACATGACCCATAAGCTTTTTCACAGTGGTACTTCCCACCATTTTGACCACTTTTGGCCAATCTTTTTTAAAGTTTTGGATGTCGTCCGCTGGTTTTATTAATTTTCGAAGCTTTGCTTTGGTTAAAGCCCAAAAAGTCTCGATTTGCCGTGCCTCCGGGCAGTTCGGCGGATTCATGTCTTTCGTCACGAAACATACATTTTGACTTCTAAAGTGTCTTTTGCGTAATGACATGACGCCAAATCAGGCCAAAACACTATTTGACCTTCATGCTGCCTGATCATCGGCAATAATCGCTTCTGGAGATATTCCTTAACGTATTTCTGAGTGTTCATCGTCTCCATTGTGATGTACGGACTAGATGTTTTACCACACTCGCATATTGCCTGCCAAACCATAACCTTCTTACCGAATTTTTCGGTAAAAATGGCCTTCTCCGTTTCGGGGATGTCTTTGTCTTCGCTTACAGTATAGAATTGTGGTCCGGGAAGCGTTTTGTAAGCTAGTTTCACATACGTTTCATCGTCCATTATTATACACCCAGAATTTCTACACAATAACGAATCGTAGAGTTTGCGGGCCCGTGTTTTCACGGACGCGGCCTGTTTTGGGTTCCTTTTGGGATTTTTCTGCTTCCGGTATGTTTTTAGCCCAAGTCTTTGTTTGGAACGCATGACGTTACTCGACTAGGTCCCTAGTTTTTTCGCAACAGCCCGCACGGAAGTCGGTGGTTTTCGCTTGTAGGCATTGTTGATCTTTTTATCGATATCCGGACTAACAGGACCGGATTTCCGACCACTTTTCGGCGCATCTTCAAACGTACACTGTTTTTTATATTTTTGAATCGCAGATCGTACCGCTCCGACGCTTACACCCTCTTCCTTGGACAATTTTCTCAAGGAGAGTCCGCTCACAGTGCACCATTTGTGCACGAGACTTTTTCGTTGTTCCGGAGTAAGACCGCGCATTTTGATAGGTAACACAAAACTGAGCACTTTTTTGATGCTATGTCATTCAGAAATGTGCAAACAAAAGGACGCAGCCAAAACATGTTGAAATATTTCATTATATTCAAAGTGACCTTATTTTAAAGGTGTGCTTATACTTTCTGGAACAGTCGTTATACTAATAAAATTTATTCTTAAAAGGTTTGCGTCGATCATCGGTTGAATCGGTTGAATCGGTTGAATTGTTTTTGTCGATACTTTGTTCCGCAATATTTTGTTATCGGGCGTAGCGTTTTATTTATTGTTTCGGTTGCCTATTGTTCGTTATGCGAGTGATCGAGTGAGCATGAGAAGTCGTGGTTCGCCGGGTAAGATGGGTCAGCGGTGAGGTAAATAATTAATTGTGATCCAAATTATTCATTCGCCATACTCGTCGGGCCATCCTATCTTGGAACAAATAAACCACTGTCCCATTTTGTAAGTGACCCCAGCGGTATCCGTACTGTTGGTGTAGATTACTTCAAGTTGGCTCTCAAGCGTTGAGATGAATTACCTTGTTTTGTATGTATGATATGTATGATGTATGATATGTACTACCACCCATTGTAGCACGGAAACTAGGTCCGACAGCAATGGGCTCTCCTCTCTGTCAGACTTGATCAAGCTTTAATAACCACTGATTATCCTAATCATGCCATTGTATGAAGGGCCAAAAAGTGTTGGGTGGATCGATATGCAACATCACTTATACGTATCCACAGGGATATAAAGAAACTCCTTCCAACAACAAGACTGAACAATTGGTCAAAAGAACAAGCTATCTAACATGAGGATGCCCCACTGGGCGGGGAGAAGAGCCCGCCCTCTATTCACAAACTGTTAGCAATGGGGAGTTGGCATTCCCACTCTCCCCATTCAGAGTGCTTCAATCGGGTGCCCTGATGGTCCCTCCCGTTCCCATTCAATATTTATATAATAGTGTATATATTAATGTAAATGAAAATTACTACAAGCATTCGTATCTATTATATATGATCTTCCTCCGGTTGATCCTGAAATGCAAGAAATGTTGTAGAGTGTTAAAGTGTAGAGTTCTGTGATTCCGCGCTTAAGCACGTTTTCGTTCGTTTTCAGCGATAGCTGCAATTCACCAAAATCTCGATTTGAGGAACCCTGCCAAAGTTTGTTAAATCCATTAAAATTTAATCATTTCATTTTACTCTTATTTATTGGTCACTATTTGCTGCTTGATGCTGGTTTTATAACCGCATCTTTGAAGTAAACTCAATAAAATAAAAACTGTCAATTATAATAATATTGTGAGTAATGATAAAGTAATGACAATGATTGAACTGTAAAATCAGACACTAGCTAAATGTATACAGCGCTGCATGAAACCAATCCGCTCGAGTTTGGTAAAATGTCCATTTGCAAATCGGTAGTGAAAAATTCAATCAATAATAAGTGAAAAACCCCATCACAGACTCCGTTGCAACCTCCTGCATTCAAGGCACCAGACACGTCCAAATCACCAGAGGCGAAGAAGGTATCATAATGACAAGATGAATTACCTTGTTTTCCTATTGAAATACCACAATCACACTCTGTGAGTGGCCCTAATAGCATCCTTACTGATAGTTTGAATCGGTTCAAATCGGAAATCGGTACTAATTTTTAAATATACCGCTTGACAGGTTATCAATAACCGATACGAACCTTGCTGCCACCCAATCTTGTTGGGTCCAAGTAATCCAAGTAATCCCAGTGATTTCTCGTGGAAGTGCAGTGAAATCCGTGGTTTCTAATAAAGCGAGTATCACGTCAACATATTACTACCCTCTTCTTACTTGACCTGCATTCAGGCGGGCTCGGCGCCGGTATTGCCTTAGTTTGGAATCACCAGTTTTTACAAATTGAAGATATATGTTAGTCCTAAACATCATCTGTTGGTTCTCCGTGTAATAACAGCTGATCTGGCAACAACGGAGTAGCAACCTTGGGCGGTCAATTATGCTCATGCTCATGCTTATGCTCATGTAAGCCATGATTTTCATATTAACGAAGTTCGGAAGATGACAGCTATTTATGCCACCTCAACTTTTCAGGATTCGTTTTCTGGCTGTTAAATAATTGCTTTCGATATACTCCTATAGTTTCAAATTGCATTGCACGCAAAATAATACGTTTAAATAAGAAAGTTACGAAAATTTCTGAAATGAGACCACGATTGAACAGAGAATCGGCAAGCAGAAGGCCCCACAATATATTCCAGTGTATTTAAAGCTTATAACAATGAAGAACAATGATTCAGAAATGCAGATCTACGTATTATTACTTTTTTCTGCATAAGACTAGCACTAGGCTCTGAATTGTAAATAAATAAAAAATATATTTCTTATTTCCTTTGTTTGGCTGTCTTTTCCTTTATCTTTCTGCAAATTTGATATTTGGTTTTTAAGAAGGTCGATTTTCTTTCTTTTTTATTTAAATAAATTGCTCATTGATGCGTTCGTGTATGAGAATGTATTCCATGCAATTTTTATTTTTTCCTTCTCATTAGATTGTTCAATAAACATTTCCATTCTTCTTTTTTTCAATTTATTCTTTTATGTTGATATATCAATATAAACATTATGATTTTTTTTAATAAGTCATGTAATTATTGGTAACCAAACTACAATTATTAAATTTATCATATAAGATCATTTCTGGATTATTTAGAGACAATTTTAATACCTTACTCTTTGAAAAATCAAACATTGTTTAAAATAAAATAATTTTTTTTTCATTACTAAGATTGTTTAAAATACACGTTTTTATTTGTTTATTGGTGTCTTTTATTTATTTATTCACTTTATTTAAGAACAAGCTCATACATAAATCTCACTGCTTCGCAATCCTTACTTACTTTACCAATCAGGCCCAGGCTGGGGTGGCCTCTGCTGTATACAGAAGTTGTTTCCAATGCGAATAACTTGATAACTGGCCTTGGTATTTATGAGCTCAGATTAAGAGGTAAAATACCTGAGGATAATACCATCAAATTGTTCCCACAATGTCATGCGAATACCGAATTGAGGTAAGACAATACCAAAATAATACCTCTAAGGTGACCAGATACTTACCCAGGTATCCGGAATATCAATTTTAGTTATTCTAGAGACATTTTGCTTGCAATTCTTAGGTATTTTGTTTAGGTATTTTACCTCTTAATCTGAGCTCTTTGATACCAAGGCCAGTTATCAAGATCAAAATTAGGTATTCATATGCTTTTGTGTTCTGCTCGGGTAGTCAATGTTATGTTGCCCGGAAATCCACGCTTTTGAAGCTAACGAACATAACTTTTCGAAGTTCGATTAAGAACTTTGAAACGACTCTTGACTCGTGAATTTTGATTGATGGCAGAGTGTGGAGTGATAAAAATATTTACAATGAAAACTCTAGACCCATGCAATAAAGAAAACAACTTTCTTGAATTAGGAAATTTCTACCTAGACACAATGGTTTACTCGATTTGAAAGCTTATGGTCTCAAAAAATGTATTGGTGGTAGAAAAACCTGGTTCCAGTAACATTTACCACCGGGCATCTGCTTCAAAAGCGAATTGCATACAAAACATTTCAGACTTGTTGTAGAGAGTTGCCGTCATAGACAATGTTTCTCAGTATGTCATTTGTCGTCTTTTGACATCATCAGATAAGTTCCAGATCTTATATGATAATCTCAAAAGACGGTAACTCTCTGCACAAATAAAAAGAAACATTAAATTTTCTGCGGTACCTAATGCACATAAAGGGAATGCTAGACTTGGCAGAAAATAATGGGATATACGCTTGCAACTTAATGAATGAAAATTTAAAGGAACTGCTACGTTAATGGTTGGCTTTCGGAATGAGTTTTGTTAAAATATTTTCGTTTGTTAATGTGTGACTTCGACTATAGAGTGTTATTTTGTTTTTGTTTTTCTGTTTGTTTAGCTGCGTTGCATAAAATTATCGAACTTAACGTTGCCGTTCTTAGAATGACATTTCTTCACTTTTTTCCAAAGTACATATACAGAAAGAAAAAGTACGGTAGTTCCTACTTTTTCTGGCTGATCACGCTAGTTTTTAATACTTCTATGGCAAGAAAATCTTAAAAAACAAAAACAAAAAACTCATAAAATATACAAAAAAAGATAACAGCAGGGAAGATTTAGCAAACTATTTGGACATATGCGATTAACTTAATTTAGTTATCAGTAAAGCATTTGCGGAACATAATGCAAAAACTGAATCTGAAATTAAATCTTGTCCAAAGAACTTCTTTAATTACGTAAAAACTAAATTAAAATCAGACAACTTTCCATCAATAATGTAACTTGATGAACATGTCGGGGATAGCTCAGAAAAAAATTGTGATCTCTTTGCAATTTGTTTTGAAGAAATTTATACGACATTTTCAGAAAATGAGCACAACCGCGATTATTTTGCATTTCATCCAGAATTTTTAAGGGATATTGGAGTCAATCAAATTCAAGTACAATACATTTTGCTGGCTTAAAGCACTTAAGATGCCTCAAAAGGACCTAGACCTGATGGAATTTCTCCAGTATTTATGAAAAATCTTCCAACAGAGCTAACTGCTCCATTATGTTGGCTCTTCAATATGTCATTGGAATCTGGAAACTTTCCTTAAATATGGAAAAGCTCATTTTTAGTGCCTATCTCTAAATCTGGCCGTAAATCTGACATACGTAATTATCGTGGTATAGCCATTATCTCTTGCATTCCAAAACTTTTTGAAGCAATTATCATTGAAAAATTATTCCTCCAAATCAAAAATAGAATTACATTCATGCAACATGGCGTATTTAAGGAACGTTCGACCTTGACAAATCTACTTGAATTTATAAATCATTCATTGAATGCATGATAATGAAAACCACGTTGAAGCTCTGTATATAGACTTTAGCAAAGCATTTGGTCGCATTGATATACCAATGTTGCTGTTTAAACTGCAAAAAATGGGAATTGAGCCAGGACCTCTGAAATGGCTTGAATCATATTTAACAAACCACCAACAAATAATAAAATTCAACGGAAAGAAATCAAATCCTATTCAAGTCACTTCAGGTGTCCCCCAAGGCTCTCATTTGGGACCACTGCTTTTTATTCTATATGTAAACGATATTTCCTTTATTCTGAAAACACTAAAAGTGCTTATTTATGCCGACGACATGAAACTATTCTTGGAAATAAGAAATCAGGAAGACATCAACATATTCCAGAAAGAAACACACATATTCCACACATGGTGTTCGAAAAGCCTACTGCAACTTAACATAAAAAAGTGTAATTTAATATCATTCAGCAGAAAAAGAAACACATCAAATCTCATTAGGAAATCAAGTTGTTGGAAAATGTGAAAGAGTTAGGGATTTAGGAGTTATCTTAGGTTCTAAACTAAATATCAATGACCATTATAACACAATTATACATAAGGCAAATAATATGCTAGGCTTTAAAAAACGCGTTAGCCTCAATTTGGTTGATCCCTACACAATACAAACATTATATGTTGCTTATGTTAGGTCTATTCTGGAATATTGCAGTATGCAGTATGGTCTGGTCCCCATTTCATAAAACGCATATTGGCCGAATAGAATACGTACAAAAATAATTTCTATTATATGCTCATAGGAAATAAGGGTGGACAAAATTTCCTCTCCCATCTTATGAAGCGCGCTGTATGCTTATCAATATACAAACACTGACGCAGCGTCGTGAATTTGCAATGGTCTCATTTGTTAACGGTATCGTTTCGCAGCGAATTGATTCAACTAAAATTTTATCAAATCTCAACTTCGGCAAAACTCAAACTCGGCAACTAAGAAGTCATCGGACGAACTATGCCAAATATGGGCCATTAAATCAAATTATGACCAAATATAATCAACACTGTTGACATAACTATGTCGAAGCATAAGTTGAAGAAATATTTGAACACCATACGACACAACACAAACTAATAAAATTTTATGAAAGCACTGTCTACTTAACTCAAGTTTTTTTCTTTTTTTTTGTATACATTTTTTTTCTTTTATCTAATCTGAATGTACTATAGCACAAGGAAATAAAAAAAAGAAGAAAATTAGATGTTAATGTAATTGTCGACGTTAGTTTGATGAAATAAATAAATAAATAAATTTACCATAACTTCTGTATTAACTACTGCATATTCGTGAGAACTGCCATACATTTTGACCGGTCATAGTATGCCCTACTGCAATTATGAGCTGAACCAGCCGAGGCTGAAAAGCTCAATAATAAAGATATCTCTCCTACTGCAATGTTAACATAACATAGTAGAACTAAATGAAATTATTTTCTGCAAAAAAAAAACCTAGGTGTGTGTTTTTAATTTTACCGTTGGATCAATACCCAGGTAACCAATAAGCAGTTCCAAAGCGTCTTTACGGCAGCCTATCAAGCAATTAAGTCACCTTAAATGCAACATAAATGCCTCTTTTGGTCCAATATACGGCTGCTTTACTGCAATGCTATGATAATGCTTCATTGATGCTATTTTGCATTCGAAATGCGTATTACAGGCTACAAGCTTTTAAATAGCATTTGAAATCCAACTTTACAACAGATAGCATTCAAGATGCTGATATAATGCTAATATAATGCTTGTGGCATCTGAAATGCAGATTTAGGATTGATTTACTGCATATGCTAATGCTAATTGGTTACCTCGGTAGTTTCTACCAAGCTAATCCTTAAACTTCGCCGCATCCTATCAGTTTGAACGCAATTTTCTCTTGCATAACCTTCGATTAACTTCTTGTGCAAAAAGTAGCACTGAGAGAAGCTCAAGCGTCCCGCTTTCTTGACTATAAAGGGGTTCAAACTTCTATTTGAACATGCTTCTTATCCGAGATAACACATTTTGTGTTTTAGTTGTTTGGATACTTTTCATGTTTGATTAAAATGTGTGTTTCATTTGTATAAGAGCCCCCACCCCTTCTTCCAGAGAGGGAGGGGTATCAAACCAACATATAAAAATATCCTGCCTTTGAAAGCCCCCATTTACTAAATTTGGTACCATTTGCTTGATTAGTTCTCGAGTTATGCTGAAGACTGTGTTTCATTTGAATGAGAGCCCCCTCTTCCAGATAATAGAGGGGTCTCAAACCACCTTAGAAACATTTCTTTCCCTCAAAAATCTGTAATTGTAAATTTGGTTCCATTTGCTTGATAAGCTCTCGAGTTATGAAGAAATTTCTGTTTCATTTGTATGAGACTTTCCTCTTTTCAGAGGAATGTTGCCTCCGAAAACCCCCACTCGCCAAATTTAGTTCCATTTGCTTTTTTATTTCTCGAGCTAAAGGGCGATACGGTCAAAATTTGGTCAATATCAACTTGACGTATTTCTTTCCATTTTGCATTTCAAAAACCTGAACACCCCTCATTTTGAAGGTGTGTGTGTGTAGAATGTTGCTCCTATTTTAATTTTGGAATTCACTCTTCAGTTGTCAAAATGCCGTCCAAGCAAGAAGAGCAGCGTATCAAAATTTTGCTCGCGCATCGCGAAAATCTGAGCTACTCGCACGCAAAGTTGGCAAAATCGCTAAAAGTTGCCAAATCAACCGTTACAAGTGTAATTAAAGTGTTTGGGGAACGTTTGTCGACAGCCAGGAAGTCTGGATGGGGGGGGAATCGAAAACCGGAAGCCGCTGAGACGACAAAGAGAGTTGCCGGTAGTTTCAAGCGAAACCCTAACCTATCTCTCCGAGATGCCGCAAATAAGCTGGGTGTATCGTCTACAACCGTGCATCGAGCCAAAAAACGAGCCGGACTATCGACTTACAAGAAGGTAGTGACTCCAAATCGCGATGATAAACAAAATACGACGGCCAAAGCGCGATCCCGGAGGCTGTACACGACGATGCTGACGAAGTTTGACTGCGTGGTAATGGACGACGAAACCTACGTCAAAGCCGACTACAAGCAGCTTCCGGGACAGGAGTTTTATACGGCAAAAGGAAGGGGAAAGGTAGCAGATATTTTCAAGCACACGAAACTGTCAAAGTTCGCAAAGAAATATCTGGTTTGGCAAGCCATCTGTACCTGTGGCTTGAAAAGCAGCATTTTCATAGCTTCCGGGACTGTCAACCAAGAAATTTACGTGAAAGAGTGTTTGAATAAACGTCTGCTGCCTTTCCTGAAGAAACACGGTTGTTCCGTACTGTTTTGGCCGGATTTGGCATCTTGCCATTACGGTAAAAAGGCCATGGAGTGGTACGCCGCCAACAACGTGCAGGTGGTTCCCAAGGACAAGAACCCTCCCAACACGCCAGAGCTCCGCCCAATTGAGAAATACTGGGCTATTGTCAAGCGGAACCTAAAGAAGACCAAAAAAACTGCTAAGGACGAGCAGCAGTTCAAGGCAAACTGGCTTTCTGCGGCGAAGAAGGTGGACAAGGTGGCTGTACAAAATCTGATGGCAGGGGTCAAGCGTAAGGCCCGGCAATTCGGATTTGGAAAAGCGGAAGCCTAACTGAATATTTTTCCTGAATTTTATACTAATTGACTTGAAAAAGAAATTTAATTTGATTTTTTAAATAAACGATTTCACCGATTTACACGCGTTTTCCCTTGACCAAATTTTGACCGTATCACCCTTTATTCAGCATTTGGTGTATCATTTGTATGAGAGCCCCTTCCAGAGGAGGGAAGGTTCTCAAACTATCATAAGAATTTGAATTTTCACGCCAATCGGTTCAGTAGTTTCCGAGTCTATAAAGGTCGGACAGACACACAGAAGTTCATTTTTATATGCATAAATTCAATAATTTTCGTGGTCATATGTAACTTCAATTTAATTTTTGATAATCTATTAAAAATCTCGGACATTATTTTTAAAATTAATTAATTCGTTTCCTAAGTTGTATAGTAAATTAATTCTTCAATCCATTTGATAGTTGTATTTTTTATCATTTCTTTTATTTATTTCAATGTATGTTTGAATATATTTTCTGTTCATAAATGTATTCATATGATTCAAGTGGTCCTTGCGTTTATTCTTCATTTTTATGTTTTTCGTTATGCATGGTATGTTTTTTTTTATTATTTATTCAAATTTCCTTCATGGTTTTCCTAATAATTTTTGAACCATTACTCTGTTTAAATTTCATTTATGTTTTTAAAACCAGGGAGTGTGACTCTATCTTAGATGCATGAACATTTTTGTTTTGGGTTTGTGAGATGTGCACACGCTTAGTAGATTAAAGAGAGATTGAAAAAGATTTTAAAGATTTGCTGTAAAAATGTGAAGCGCAAGATGAGGTATTCAGATTCATATAGTGAACAAGATTTTACAAAGATAAATTCGCCGACGTGAGATTTTTGGATCATCTTGATCCTGGATCTAGATGTGTTACACCCCAAGTTTATGAGGAACTATTCATGATACTTTAATTGATATATTTTTTGAAAATAAAACTACGCTTGCAACTAAATGAATTAAAATATAATAGAACTAGCGCTTTTATGGGTTTTATTAAGACATGAGTTTTGGTCAAATATTTTCGTTTGCTAATTTGTGCAATTTCTGCAAAATTAAACGGAGGTGTGTATTTTTAATTATACCCTCAGATCTTTAGTTTCTATCATGTTTTTTTTTTCATAAAACTACGCCTTATCTTATCTTAAAACTACGCCGTTTACTGTCCGTTTGAACGTCATTTTCTCGTGCATAACCTTTGATTTACTTCTGGTGCATATATAGCACTGAGGGTAACTCAAGCATCCCCCATTCTTGACTAAAAAGGGGTTCAAACTTCTATCAGAACATGCTGCTTTCCCCACGAAATACACATGTTGTGTTTTAGTTGCCTGAATAATTATCATGTTTTCATGGTTCTTAAAATCATCACGTTTCATTTGTATGAGAGCCCTCCCCCCCTCCAGACGGGGAAGGAGTCTCGAACCATCTTAAGAACCTTTTACGGTCCCAAAAACTCCTACATAGAAATGTTCAAAACTGTAGGAAGAATTCTCATGTTTAGTTTAAATTGGTGTTTCAGTTGTATGAGACCGCCCTCCCCCCCTACCAGAAAAAAACTGGTCTCGAACCACCGTTGAAACATTTCTTGCCTCCAAAATCCCCACACGCCAATTTTTTTTTTTTTTTTTTTGATATCCTTGATTAGTTCTCGAGTTGTGCAGAAATTGGTGTTTCATTTATATGGGAGCCCCTCGACCCTTTCAGACGGGGGAGGAGTCTCAAACCATCATAAGAACCATTTCCGGTCCCAAAAACCCCTGCATACACATTTTCATAACAGTAGGAAGAATTCTCATATTTGGTTTAAATTTGTATTTCATTTGCATTGGACCTCCCTACCAGAAAAAGGAGGGATCTCGAACCAGCGTAGAAACATTTTTTGCCTGCAAAATCCCCAAATCCCATTTTTTCTTCTCCATTTGCTCTTTTAGCTCTAGAAGTATGCAAAAATTTCAGTTTCATTTGTATGACAGCCCCCCTTCTAGAAAAGGGGAGGGGTGTCAAACCACCATAGAAACATTTTTTGCCTCCATTCAACCTCACATGCCAAATTTGGTTCCATTTGCTTGATTAGTTCTTGAGTTATGCAGAAACTTCTGTTTCATTTGTATGGGAGCCTCCCTTTCTAGAGAGGAGAGGGGTCTCAAACTATCATAAAAACATGTTTTGCCTCCAAAAACTCCCACATGTTAAATTTGGTTTCCTTTGCTTGATTAGTTCTCGAGTTATGCAGAAAATTTGTGATTCATTTGTATGGGTGCCCATCTTCCCAAGATGGGAGGGGTCTCAAACTAACATCAGAACCTTTTCCGGCCACAAAAACTCCTGCATATATATATATATATATATATATATATATATATATATATATATATATATATATATATATATATATATATATATATATATATATATATATATATATATATATATATATATATATATATATATATATATATATATATATATATATATATATATATATATATATATATATATATATATATATATATATATATATATATATATATATATATATATATATATATATATATATATATATATATATATATTTTTTTTTTTTTTTTTTAATGATAAATTATAAATGTGTTAAATATTCACTAATAAATTCCTTCACTTAAATTATGGTTTCGGATTTTTTTTCTCAAAATCAGAACTAAATAATTTTTGTGTACTTTTTGGTGACTGGTTTCATTCATTTTTAAGGTGGTGAAATTTTAAATAAAATGCTGGTATAATATTGTTATGCTTTTGTTTGAAATTTTTCCTACTGTGAGTTGAGAATGTCTTGCATTTTATTAATTTGAAATCAAATTTTATCTCATCGCAGTACAGGCAAAGAAATTTCCGGCATGACGCTTTTTCAAACTGCAATGCAATGACCAAACTCAGAAGTACCTCAGATTTACCTCGCTTGTAGAACATAATCAACCTGTCGAGTCATATCACTTCGCGGTCAGTTGGCTGGTAGCCGGTGGCAATAATGGTGGGTACGATCTGATCCATGTCAACCCACGCGCCATCGTCTTCGGTCGTAGTCGTGTCCCGTTTCCGAGATACGCCAACTTCTCTCGATCATCCACGCACTTTACTGTTGCATCAAGAACCGACCTGATACGGCGCATCCACGACAGGAACGGGGAACGCATTCATTGCACCGCCAACACCAAAACGGTAGGCAATCAAGCTTTTTAATTCGAACACATAAAACCCACCCGAATGGTAGACCCCAAGGAAGCAAGGAGGAAGGCGGGATCGTCATTCTTCCAAAACATAAAAGCCACTTTAATTCAAAAATAAAAAAGAGCACAAGGGAAGAAACATAATTTAATAACAGAATTAAACTGCATTGAAATTTCAACTGACCAGTCTCGGTGGCGGTCAATGAATGGTGTGACCGCCGGCGACTGGAGTCTCAAACTCCACGCAGCTATCGAGCTTCTTGTCTTTCGGCAGCCGCTGTAATGTCCGGCAGCAAGGAGAAAAAGCACCTTAAAAACGAATTATAACGATTTTATAAGTTATACTTTTTTTTTCGAGACCGTTGACTCCTCTTTGAAAGAGGTAGTGGTGAGCGATACAATAGTGGCAAACAGGCAGGACTTTGACCAAATTTGGTTGTTTGAACCACGAACCAAGCAGGCGCAGCAGCTCAGCAAAACTAGCCAGTGCACGACTCGCCAAAGATCGTGAGAAAGTTTGACATTGGTTTGCGCGACGCAGCGATCAGAATCAACAACAAAAAGACTTTGCGATCAATATGTGGATCTTCTTTGCGAACTACCGGCTCTGGTGACGACAACGATGGCTTCTTCTTATGAGTTTCAATTTCGGTGCTATTATTTCTACATTAAATCGTTACCAGGACAACTGCGAGCGTGACAGGACGCTACCACAATTTAGCGATAAAACCTGCTCTTTGCTGCGTGCAAGACCAGTAGCTACATAAAAACGGATTTTAACGATTTTTACGAGCGTCTTATCGGACAGCTTAATCAAAAATTAAAAGTGGTTGGTGAAATTACAAAAGAAGCAACTCGTTTTGTTTTTCACGCTACTTAAGCTGGAAAGGTTTTTTCTGTGTGGTGTTAATAAATCGAAGATCAAACAATGTTTACGAACGTCCCCTTACAAAATGTTTCGAAATTCCAATCGCTCCATCAATACTCGGAAACCGATGATTCTTAGAGAAATATTGCCCGTGTGCACCAACGAAAAAACAAGAATGCACCTTCTCCATAAATCTCATCCTTCCAGTGCTTGAGAAACGAGAGGAAAGCCTTGGCAACAAGTGTTCCAAGAACTCACCCCGCAGCTAATCGATATCGACTCGTCTCGCGACTTCCCACACCGCCAAATGCGCGCACTTATCGATCGATCGATCGCGCACACATCTCGCTCGTTGGAAGAACGGAGTCAGAAAAAAGTGCAGCGAATCGAGTGCAGAATTCCACACAGTCGATCGTCGACGCGACGTTCACGAGTCGTTAGCGCATTGATCTTTATGTTGTGTTTTTTTTTTTGCTTTTCGCACGTTCGAACCCCCCACACCCCTGTCCGCGGCGACCCACTGTAGTTTGACTGCACAATGCAAGCGAATGGCAGAGAAGAGGAGCATAATCGCCCGAAGGATAATCCGTGATGCACACGCGGATCACGCGGATAACCTGACTCGTTGTTTCCGAAGCGGTTTAGCTATATGCTGCTTGGCCTAAAAGGAGGCGAAAAGCGGGCGCGGATAACTAACGTATTTCCTCTCACGATCGGCTGCTTTGGACCGGAGTGCTGAACTAGTACCGCATTCATGCACACAAGTGCAGAGGATAAAATGATTTTCATTTAATTAAATTAATCTGTGAGCAGCCAAAGCAGCGGGTTTTCCTTGGATATTGACTCGCTCCTAGCCTTGTGCTCTTGAGAAAGGGATGAGATCCGATGTGCGAGGGAGAGGTTTCCGTAAAAAGTTAAATTAAGGAGGAATTGAGTTATTGAGCTCAAGTAATGAATGAAAAAACGAACAAGATTCTTGAGTAACATTTTCTTTGTTAGCATTTGAAGTTGATTACTTTCACCATTGGATTATTGCTTGCGCTCTTTTTAAAGTCTGGAACGCGAAAAAATTGGTCAACTTCAAATTGGTGTATTTCTGTTAAAAATGCATTTAAAAAAAAAACCTGAAATGCTGCATTCGGAAGTTGAGTGTATATACAACGGTTGCTATGATGAATTTTCACCGTTTGCTCTCCAGTTTTCAAAATGACGTCCAAGCAAGAGGAGCAGCGTGTCAAAATTTTGCTTGCGCAGCAAGACAATCCAACGTTCTCTCACCCAAAGTTAGCAACATTGCTGGATGAGGCCAAATCGACCGTGACGAAAGTTTTAAAAGTGTTCGAGGAGCGTCTATCGAACGCCAGGAAGCATGGAAGCGGCGTCAATCGTAATCCGGACGTGGCAGCGACGACGAAGGAAGAAGCGGAGAAATATGAGCGGAATCCTAACCTCTCCATCCGGGACATCGCTGGCAAGCTCAATGTCTCCCATACTACTGAACAGCTTAAGAAGGTGAATGTGGCGAACCGAGATGACAAACAAAACCACGTCGGCGAAGCAACGGGCCCGAAAGCTTTATATGAAAATGCTCACAAAGTTCGACTGTGTCGTCATAGACGACGGCACTCATGTGAAGGCAGATTTAAAGCAGCTTCCGGGATAGGAGTGGAAAAGCGGCTGCTACCATTTCTAATGCAATATAATAGACCTGTGCTGTTCTGGCAGGACTTGGCGAGTGGTACGATGCAAACAACGTGGTTGTGGTACCCAAAGACCACAGCCCTCCCAACAGCCCAGAACTCCGCCCTATCGAACGGTATTGGGCCTTGGCCAAACGGAATATCAAAAAAAAAAAAAAAAATCGACGGAACACGAGCAGCAGTTCAAATCTAACTGGCGTTCGGTGGCGAATAAGGTCGATGACTTCACTGTGCAAAATTTAATAGAACGGGTTAAGCGGAAGGCATGGCAGTTGGGATTTGGCAAACCAAAAGAATAAACGAACATTTTTTCCTTTAAATATATGAATTGAACTACCAAAAGAAAAATAAGAAGATTTTTGTATAATGAATTTTGATTGAAAGAAACGATTTTTTGTCGTCCATTTTTTGCGCATTCCAAGCTTTTGTGTGCAAATTGCGCTTCCGCAGCTATTAAATGAGAGCTCCTGACGCCACCCCATTAGTTTGTATATTATGTGGCAAGCAGAATTATACTCTAAATACAGAGATGTCAAGAAAATTTCCAACCCAAACAATTCCTTTGACCGGACCAGGAAAAAAATCTTCCACCTCTTAACTAGTCTATCTGAGGCCCCTCTTGAAAAGCATAACAATGTTTAAAGGTTGTACTCGAAAAAAAATAGAACAGACAAAAATGATCAACAAAAAATCATTTTAGGTCGGATATTTTTGAAACTCTCAGGAAATAAATAAACGCATATAAGCTATGTATTTGCAAAGTTGATTTATTCAACCTTCTCTCCAAGGCTAAATGGCCACGCCTTGGACTTACGGTTACCCATCAAATCTTGTGCAACACTTGCGCCATCTTTCTTACACACTTTCATCCCCTCTTTCCTCAAATCATTGTCGTTTTTGAAGACCTTCCCTGTTTTCCGGAGCTTGCCCTTCATAATGGCCCAGAATTTGTCTATTGGGTAAAGTTCTGGCGAGTTTGGAGAATTTGCCTCCTTTGGCACAGAAACAACATCGTTGGCTTCGTACCACTCCATCACCGGTTTCGCGTAATGGCACAATGGCAGATCCGGCCAAAACAGAGTGTCACCTTCGTGGGACTTGAGGAAGGGCAGCAGGCGATACTGGAAGCATTCTTCTTTATATGTTTGGCCGTTGATGGTGCCGGTCGTTATGTATGACCAAAGTAGCACGCAGCGATTGATGTGTAAGAAATTTTTATGTTAAGTCAACATTACTGTAACTCTCTATATAACAGCTGTGGTACCAAAAAATCGCAAAACGTGAAAGCATCAGTTGTTACATAGCAATATACTCAGTAATCAATACGTAACATTTACAAAGTTAGAAACAGATTATTACACAACTTATGTGTAACGTTACCATAGATGTAACATTGCAGCTTTAATATAATTTTTAAGAGGTAAATAATCAGTAATCCTGAAACCCTGCAGAATGATTTTGATCGATTAGTTTTGTGGCAAAAGATGTTCAAGTAGTTAGAATACTGTTACATTTAAACCGCAAAATTGTTTATCACTGTTTATGGCCATCGATATAATATAATTGATATAAAGATTGGACTCGGAAAAAATGCGACACTTTGTTTTGGATGTAATTTTTTATCGCGTGGGTAATACTAGTTTAGAGTGTTATGTTCATGTGTGCAAAATTTTATTTTATCTGTCAAGTAGTTTTTAAGATGCATTCGAAACAAGAAGAGCTACGCCAGCAAATCTTGGGCGCGGTGATCGATAATCCTGGTCAGTCGCACAGATGGATCGGCAAAAGGCCTGGAATCCACCATTCTACCGTGTCCCACATTGTGAAGATGTGCCAGGAGACGAAGATCATCCGAAAACGGAATACCCAGAGAAGGCGCGGAAGATAAGGCATTACTTTAAGAATAACCCGAACCTTTCCACCCGAGACGTGGCCAAAAAGGTCGATTCGTCGAAGTGGTCCGTCCAGCAGACCATGAAGCGGGCTGGGCTACGTGTTTTTAAGGTCAGGAAGGCGCTAAACCGGACTGACAAGCAAAACACGGTGGCCAAATTGCGTGCGCGGAAGCTGTATCGTGAGTGGCTGGTCAAGCCAGGCTGTCTCGTCATGGACGACGAGACATATATCAAGGCGGACACCAAACAAATCCCCGGCCTCGAGTTTTTTATCGGTACGTCCCGCATGGAGGTTCCGGAAAAGTTCCGGAAGAGAAAGATGGACATATTCGCGAAGAAGTACCTGTTGTGGCAGGCGATCTGCGAGTGCGGACGTACAGCCAGCCGTTCGTTACAACCGGCACCATAAACGGGCAGATTTATCGAGAGGAATGCTTGCAGAAGCGCTTGCTGCCCTTCCTCCGCTCTCACCGTGGTCCCACGCTGTTCTGGCCGGATCTCGCTTCGTGCCATTACGCCAAGCCTGTAATGGATTGGTACGAAGCGAAGGGCGTTAATGTGGTCCCGAAGGAGGCGAGCCTGCCAAATACACCAGAACTTCGTCCGATCAAAAAGTTTTGGGCGATAATGGAGAAGAAGTTGAAGAAAAGCGGAAAAACATTCAAAACCGATGAAGCTTTAAAGAAAAACTGGGAGAAATTGTGTAAGGAAGATGGACAAAGCCTCGCCCAAGATCTCATGAGCAGTGTTAAGAGAAATGTACGAGCATTCAGCTTGGGGGAGGAAATTCAATAAATGAATTATGCCAAAACATAGCTTAGGTATAGTTATTTAATCCCTGAAAATTTGTGAAGTATCCGATTTAAAATGAATTTTTGGTGATCATTTTTGTGTGTCTCATTTTTTCCGAGTCCAGTCTTTATATGTATTCACCAAATATAATTGATATATATTTACATTGATATAGCAATGTTTATTTTCATGAAATATCATAAAAAAATTTTAAGCAGATCTAAATTTTCGGTGAAACCTATAATGTAAACTTCCGAAAAATCGCGCACTTCGATTTTTGTGTGTGTTTTATTTTCTTTTCAAAAGCAAATTTTTATGTGATTGTTGTAGTAAATGTATGTTTTTTGTTTTGTTTATTCATATATGTTCATAAAAATAATTTTCGTATAGTTGAAAATAAATCCAAACGCATCACAATATACTTAAACACTTACGACTAAATATTCCCATAGCCATAATTGACTTAGGGAACGTTTAGAAATTACGTCCAGAGTTTTTCGTGGTATTTTTTGTCACGTATTTTTGTATACTTATTAAATAAATGTACTGGTATAAATTATAGATCCTCCTCCCGCCCCTAAAGAGTGGACGTAGTTTCTCAACCTTCTCTCAGGCAAAATACAAACACCATCGCTCAAAAGCTTCGGTACGGATATCAGTGCAGTGCACTTGAATTAATTTTAATTGAGTGATCGTACTTCTATTTGTTTCGTGTAAACTATAAATACTCTGTGATTATTTTCTACTACATGTTACTATATTCATTTTATGTAATGTACTAAATTTCTAACCTTTTTTTTTAATCACAAATCATTATTTAAGAGGTACAGAAAGCTTGAGAATCATAAAAATGTTACACAGTATTGTTGATACGGCACATCAAATAACAAGTTTGTTACCTTCACATCACATGTCATCTTAGTTAATCATCGGCTATTGCATTGATTGTTTCATAACGTTACTATGCAACTAGTAGAAGGTACGTTTGGTTGCCCAGTATCAAGAAAGTTGCTTGCAAGATCTGGCCAAAACATGACAGGTTCATTGTGGGATCTGATGAATGGCAATATTTGATGCCATTCCGTTCTGTACAGCTCTGAATTAAATGTCTTATGAGTGATGAAAACCTTGATCTTCCTACCGCAGCTACAGATGCTTTGTCAAATCATGTATTTACGTGCAAATTTATCTGCAAACACAAATTTGAATTTGGCAGGAACATCTCCCCGAGCCGTAGCCAAGTGAAATGTTTGTCCCGGTAGCTGTTTGAAATCGGCCTTAACATAGGTTTCATCAGTCAAGAGGAGACAGCCAATGAATTTTGCCAACACCTGATCATACAGTTTTCTGGCACGGATTCTGGCCACATTGCTCTGCTTTTGATCCCTATTTGGTTGTCTACAGGCACGGTATGACTTGAAGCCTTCCCGGAGACGAATCCGTTACACGGTACTGCGTGCGGGGCGAAACTTCTTGGCCAAATCGCGGTCTGTGATGTTGGGGTTCACCTTAATGTTCTTGATGACTTTTTTCCGCAGTTGACGGCTGACAGTACCCGCCCGACGCTTGCTTTGAGGCTTTGAGGCGATCCGTCGACAAAGTTTCTCTGTACTTTTTCAAAAGCCGCGTAACGGTATTTCGAAGACAACCCAACACTTTAAATAGCAATTTTTGGCCCAGACCACGAAGGGTTTTCGAAATGATTGCGCACAATTATGTTTCTTCTTTCTTCTTCCATTTTGTATTTCTCTGAAACATGTTCATACAGCACCGCGAAAAAAAACTTCTGATGTTTTTATTGGTATAGGGAACACATATGATGTCACAGTTTACAAATCCGACCACTAGAGTCGCTGTAAGAATCAAAAATGTTTATTCCATCACTAAATGAGCCACACCATACAGCGTTGTTTCCATGATGCAATTTAGCGTTGGACATCCTGTAAGTTAAAATTTAGAAATTCTACGATGGGTTGAGATCCGGGTCCATATTGACCCTTATGTCTAGTGTGGAACTTTTTTTGCGCAACCACATTAACCTGATTTAAAAAACAAAATATTTTTATGCCAAAATGAAAAGTACCGTATAGCATGAGCATGAGCATGATTGACCGCCTGAGGTTGCTTCTCCGTTATTGTCAGTTCAGCTGTTATTACACAGAGAACCAACAGATGATGCTTGGGACCAGCATACATCCTCAATGTGTAAAAACTGGTGATCCCAAACCAAGGCAATACCGGCGCTGGCCTCGCCCGAATGCAGGTCAAGTAGGGAATGAGTAGGAATATGTTGACGTGATACTTTTTTTTCTTTTTTTTTTGTCGGCCTATTTCCTCACATGGTGACAATCACCGACGCCAGGAAGACGACTCCACCACCTGGACCCTACCTATTGACTCATGAATATGAGCCAGGACCAACGGCTTTACTTCCCTTCCGAAGGAAGACGTGACCAGATTCTTTCGCCTCAGAAAAACCACCGACGTCGACTGCGATTGAACCCAGACCCACTGGGGTGCCAAGTAGAAAACACGCTTACCACTACACCACCGACGCCGGCAATTGACGTGATACTCGCTTTATTGAAGCCGAAAACACCTCTGCAGCTCCACGAGAAATCACTGGGATGTTGGATAAAATGGTTAGGTTTGCAGCGGGATCCGTTTTGGTAAACGGTGTCCTGAATTCAACTGACGTCGGCGGCGAATAAAATATTTAACTTTGTCCCGATTTATTTTCTGTACATTAAAGTTATTCAAATTTTGGCACCGATTTAAACCAACAATAAGGATGCTGTAGGGGCCACTCACAAGTGTGGATGTTTTATTTCACAAGAATACAAAAATATGTTAAAACATCGAGTTTGAGTACCAATTTGAACCAACAGTAAGGGGCCACTCACAAATGTGGGTGAATCCTGGAGAGTGTGAGCTGTTTAGTGGAATACCTGTAACTATAAAATGAGAAGAATGATTAGTAATTTCCATTTAATTCCAACTACCTTTATTGCTTATCTTGACAGATACGCGTATTTCTTCTACAATGTGCAGACTTTTTCAGTGTCGTGTACTAATACTCGACTATTAGTACACGACATTGAAGAAGGCTGCACATTGTAGACGAAATACGCGTATCTGTCAAGATAAGCAATAAAGGTAGTTGGAATTAAATGGAGATTACTAATCATTCTTCTCATTTTCAAGAAAGGGTGGTTTATTTCAATTGAGTACAAGAATATGTTGAAATATCCAATTTGACGACTAATCTAAACCAACAGCAAGGATGCTGTTGGGGCCACTCCCAAGTGTGGGTGGTTTATTTCAAAGGAATATAAGAATACGTAAAAAAAAGAGTTTGAGGACCGATGGAGATTAAACCTGAACCTCATAAGCAATTGGAATTAACTTCGTTATGTGTCCCCCATATCGTCTTTGTTCATACATGAAAAAAAATAAACAAAATGCATGCGCCCTTGCATTAAAGGAAATAAAGGGAATAGATATTTTAATAAATGGTTGGTGTACTGTCGTAAGCAACATTTATTTGCCAACGACGTCTCATCAACTCGATAGACTACAAACAGCTGAACG
Organism: Aedes koreicus; assembly: GCA_024533555.2. Taxonomy (NCBI): domain Eukaryota; kingdom Metazoa; phylum Arthropoda; class Insecta; order Diptera; family Culicidae; genus Aedes; species Aedes koreicus. The sequence goes on along the minus strand of JAHHFK020003172.1, from coordinate 136,562 downwards.
CAGAGACGCTTATTTATCTATTTATCTATTTTGGTGCAACATTTGCAGTATATAGTAATGCCCCGATATTGTCAACCCCTCCATGTACCAGACCATTATTTTCCAATAAACCATCATCGGGTCATTTATGCAATCAGAAGAAATGTCCAACTCCGACTTCTACAATTCATGAACTATAGCGTGCTATTTATTCTATTTATTGCTATTTATTCACTGTTCTGGTAGCACTGCTATGCATCAATATGCTACTGCTGCCACTGAGATGCCGAAGATATAATCAAAGACTACAGGTTTGATAAACGATTACACTTCCAGAAAACTAGTCACTCGTCATGTTTTTATGAAAATTAGTTAAAAAAAAAAGTTGGAATTAATTAATCTGGGACACGGGGCTTTAAACTGTTAATTCTTTTCTAGTCTTGTCACTTAACAAGTCATGTAATAAATATAAGGACTAAAAATTGTTCCTTTGATTAGTGAAAGGTCCTTTTTCTCTAGTTTAAAGCAGTTATGACTAGGAACCGACTAGAATCTAACACTTAAATACACCACGAAAAGGTGAACAACGAACAGGTACCAATTTAAAGCATTCATTATACTAAAAATTTGGAACATCTATGTTAATGGTTTGTAATCAAAATTATCAAACCTCTAAAATACAAATAAGAATATAAAAAACAATATAAAAACAGTTTATGGGGTTTTCAATTAATATCGAGATATTAGAAATCTCGAGTAATTCATGATAAGGACCCAAAAGCCATTTGCCAACAATGATTCCAAACGCCAATCTCTCACGAATCACGAGAACCTCACTATATCCAGCTACTCCATGTGGTAGAACTAACACTCTTCCACAATATGCTGCTTTTATTTCACGAGAGTGATTTAAGACTCAAGAGAAATCGACAGTTTAAGTCACCGTCCACTGATGGCTCTAGGACCCTAACATTACTGATGATGATGATGTAATACTACCATCTCACCCAGAAAAAAAAAACAGACTATATATTTACAACCCTGCCAAAAACATGGGGCCCACCCCCCAAAGGAAAAACCCCCCCAAAAGCAAGTTCACACTCACGCACTAGAAACGAGCCCTCCATTGCAGAATAAACCCAATAGATGACGCCCGCCCCCCCCCCGGAACCCCCCCCCCCCGTCGAGAGCCCGCCCTCGTTCCACGAAATGTTAACATAGGGAGGAGGCAGTCCCATGCTCCCTATCCAAATCGTTTTACTTGGGTGCCCTGATGGTCCCCCCTTTCTCCGTTATATGTTATTTAATATCTAATATATTTTGTACACAACAAATTAAGATACCATTATAGACAAAAATGCTAATTTATTCAAATTTCAAACTTGAATGGATTGTTACTGAAAAATAAATAAAAGTTAGATATGTATCAATATCCTGCTAGTCCTGGGAAAGCTGAAAACAGAATAGATTATTCGAAACATAAAAGATAAAATTTCAATAAAAGATATTATTTTATAAAACATTGTAATATTTGTAATTTTTTTTTATACTGTTCTAGCAACATTTCAAGGATAGAGTGAACGAAGAGTCCGGTGGGATAATTTCTGAAAGAAATGGCTTATCTTACCCACACATACATACCACAAACACAACATTAAAATATAATCCTACATTACGTATAAGCACATGCCAGCCTTTTATGAATATATTTTTTTTTTTTTTTAAAATAATATGTTTAATTTATAATTATTATTCCCCTTCCTTTTCCCCCCTCTTTCATTTTTTTACATGCAAAGATGATTCCAAAGCGTGCTGAAATTATTAGTAAATGAGAAAAGAAAATATACAATATGATTTAAAGGGTTATAAGATCTCGCGCCGCCCCTCACTTCGCTATTGTCAGACTTGCAACATTGCCCCCGCGCGCCCCCAGCGCTCCCGTTTGCGGCGGTCTTTTGTGTCATATGACCGGGGGCGTGGGGGGGGCCGTGGGCGGCGGTGGTCCGGCCCCCCCCCCCCCCGAGAAATCCACAAACACGCCAGCCGAAAAATAAGAAGGTCTCACCACATTTTCGGGAACACTACTGGATCTGATTTAGCAGCTGTTGTCGTTGCTACCATTTTGAATATGTGCTTAACAAGCGGCCACACACACACACTCACAGCTCATGCTAGTCATCATCATCTAGCACATCGGGAACGCTAAATATAACGTTGTCTTACAAGCATTTTTTTCCGGCAACGAAGATGCCACAAAGTTGAAACTCGGTTTTTAGTATTTCGTATGACCACCTTTGGCATCCAGAACTGCCTTCAAGCGTCGCGGCATCGATTCCATCAGCTTCCTGGTCACCGTTGGTGGAATCCCGACTAGAAGGGTATAACATAAAAATAACGAAATTATAACTAACCTTGTTAAGACTAACTGTTTATGATATAAATTTATTAGAGACGTTTTCATCTGGAAAATTGTAGAACATACTTATAACAAATTAAGATATATTGCCCCGCGAGGCACAATCTGCGTAAAGAAATAAATAAATTCTAACACTAGCTGATATGATTTTGCTATATTATAACGAAACTGTTACAAAGTTTTTTTTTTTTTTTTTTTTTATATCTAAATTTTGGTTATTTTTTTTTCCCCCCCGGGGGTTTTTTTGGAATTTGTTTTTTTCCACCCCCGCGCCAAAATTCCCCCCCTCTGTTATAAAAAAGGCAAACAGAAAACAACCTTGAAATAATTTTGTTATTTCCTTCTGGTCGGGATTCTATTCCAAATCTCCTGATTCGCCAGTTTGAGCTACTTTTTGTTTCTTGTTTTTGATTTATTGGTGTTATTCAATCGGTGCTTAACCTCCCACCACAAGTGCTCAATAGGGTTCAAATCCGGTGACTGCGGAGGGGTTCTCAGTTGCTTAGGAACATTGTAAAGCAACCACTCTCGTACAACGTGCGACGTGTGTTTTGAATCATTGTCCTGCTGAATGTAATAATCACGCGGAAGTTCCAATTTTTTCATGGAAGGTTGCTGATTACGCTTCAGTGTGTTCAAAGCCCATTTTTTCCATCGTAGTGTCGATAAACTCCAGAACACCCCGCCATTGAACCCCACAGCATGACGCTGCCTCCTCCGTTCTTGACAATAGGGCTTAAATGCTTGACTTCCAACGACAAATTCGGTTCTCTCCAAAACATCTGTCGTCCATCGGTAAAAAACACCTTGTTCCAAAACTCCAAAGGTTTGTCAATAAGCTCCTTCGCAAAATCCAGTCGCTTCTTAATATTTGCTTTTGAAAGAAAGATTGTGTCTGTAAGCCACATGCCGGATGGTTTGAGCACTAACAGATCTCCCGATATTGTCCGCAACCATGTTGGCCAATTTCGGAATACCTGTCTTAGGTTCTTTTCTTATTGTTCGCACGATTTCTCGTTCGTCAGCAGCGGTCAAGATCCGTTTGCGGCCTCTGCCTGTGCGGTTCTTCAAAGTTCTCTCGAATTTCCCCGTTTTTCTGAACTGTGGCATGTGTTCTTCCAATGGCAGCCGCTATTTCCCGCAACGATTTTCCACCAAGACACATACTGAGTGCGCGTGGCAATATCGGTTTCTTTTCTGGTGGTCGCCATTTTGATCCAAACACAATAATTTTCCAGACGAAAATAACTAAGATCACTGTCAATGCAGCTGAGATTTGTTGACAGTATGCACTGCTAGAAAAATTCACTTCAAATTGCCAATGTTGTGTTAATAGAACGAATTGGTTTGAAAAGAGTAAAGGTGTACGCTCAATTTTGTAACATAAAAAATGCTTCATTTCTGGAATTTTATTTGATTAAAATTTTGTAGAAATCCTTTTCAATAATTGAAGTCTATGCTTAGCAAGTTGAGCAATTATATGATTGAACTAGAACAGAAATAATATTTTTGTAAAACATTATCCCCCCAAAATAATCGAAAAGTTCTTCAAGTGATGGGTGTACGCTCAATTTTGAGACTGACTGTACATTGAAGTTGCGCCATGGGTCAGAATCGACCCCAATATCTTAGGAAGATTAATATGCATCACTTAAGTAGGCTCATCAAAAGTAGAAATACTGTGACAACCACCCCGAGATCTCAAAGGATCCTGAATGTAGACCGGTTGGATCCCACTAGGGTTTTCAGACACTTGAGAGGTGGTAAGTGCTCTAAAACAGCGAAGCAAAACAATAAATTGTGTTCCATTCTATCCCCATGTCCCTATATTTTGACGCCACATCAAAATAAAATTTTATTCATTAATGTAGAACGGTAAATAACCCTAACCAATATTACCTTGAGCAAATTTTTTTTTTTGTAACGCAAGGTAAGCCAGCAAATGACCACGGCAAAATGTAAATATTAAATATTCATGACAAAACATAGAACCGGGTAAGGGCAGGGACCGTCAGGGCACCCAAATGAAACGATTTGTTAGGGAACTGCTATGGAAAGTTATCTTGTTACAATAGATTGTAGTACATTATTATCATCATCATCCTTCATACCAAGGTTCCGGTATATAGGGTTACTATTTCATTATTTACACCTCAATTGACAATATGTTTGTGTTAATAGTTTTTTTTTTAATTTACTGTGTCCCTTTTTCCAACTCCCTACCATAAATATCACACATGCAATGTAATTGAAGCTGATTGTTGTGCGTAGATCCAATGTAATTAGTTGCTTTGATTTGAATTCTGTATTGCTCAACCCACAAGCTTTATTATGTTCTTGACCCACAAAACACCAAAATTCCCAGCCATCGTATATTCGCGAAAACAGGAATCACCACTTCACAAAACCACTGACTATCTTGTCAGACTGCTCGCCAATTACCGGCGATCGAAAAATCCACTTGTTCATCGTTATAATCCCACTAAAATCGCAACCGAAACCCATTCTCAGGGTCACCCGCCATACAAGCTGGCAGGCAGTCAGGTTGATCCCGTCGTTTCCCTTTCTTCTTCATCAAAATACACCGAGAGCGAGGAAGGAAAATCGCACAAACGTGAGATCCAAAAAGAGCACTTGAAATCCAAGAACCTAAACCGTGGCAAACTCGATCCCGTCCCCCGGTTCCACACCTGATCGCCCTGCACCAATAACGACGTCAACATCTATAACGACGACGTCGGCAAACCAACAGGCATACATACACACACGTACACCGACTGCTGGTCAGTCGCAGATTATGGTATTATACACCTGTCGTTATTACCGTGAATACCTTGCTCTGCTCTCGCAACTCACACAGATCTCCCTTTTCCTCGAAGAAACCGCCCCCTCCCATCCACCAGCCGCATTTTGCGGCCTAGCCAAAGCGATTTCGAATTAACGAAGAATGAAAAGTGCATCCACATTCCGACACGATGCACCGACCGCGTCGTCGTCGTCGTCGTCGCCGCAATCCAAAACTGGCAACATCGAACAAAAAAATCCAATCCAAACACGGAGGAACGAATCAGAACCCGCCCCGCCCTGCTCACTTCGATCCGCTCGCTCGCCGGTGGAGAACTGCGCGCTTGACCACTTCAGAAGATAAATTTATCCGCATTATAATGAGGATTTGGGTCGCACCATAGGTCGGTCGTAGTAGGCTGGCATGAGAAGGCGAGGCCATGGAGGGCAAGGGCAAAATCATGCTGCCACTCCGGGAGGGACAGAACTTGCCAAACTCGTGAAATCAACCGCGGCCAAGAATCGGCGCAACTGGCTGCTAGAATGAACCTAAAGATGATATTTCCTTCGCATAATCGCTTCCCGGGCCCGGGAGGCATTATTTTTCAAAGGATGGCGATTCCTTTTTCTGTTATTTTACCGGGAGAAGTGTTACCTGAGCATGGATTCCGGGAAGTTGTCACTGTTGGTGCTGTTGGCTTAAATGAGGAAATTTTTCGTACCCAATATAATTGGGGGAGAGCCAACTCGATAATTGAAAGCGCTTAATTCACCTGCTCTTATGAGAATTGTTATATTTAGTAGCTGTGATTGACGTTGACAGTTGTTGAAATGTTCATATTTTGTAAAAATGAAATAAGTCCGTGAGTTATCCACTAAAAAGGAAGTTTCAAAGTTGCTTTGACACTTCTCTTCGAACTCAGTCGAAATTTTGTTTACTCATTTTCACTTCAAATCAGTGCAAAAATATTTAAATTGTTCCCGAAAATCCTTTCCCCTCATTATCCCGGCGTCAATTCAACGTAAGTTCACAGCCGACCCAAATTGAAACCCAATTTTTCAATCAGCTGCTAAATGATTTTTCGACACGAGAGGTAATTCAAAAGTCATGTTACCTGACTGGAGCAAAGTCCTTCCGGCACCTTTGTGCGTCTCGTCCTTTCCCCCACTGGATGCTCTTAAAACATATCACCACAACGCTCAGCTTCCCCAAAATACACAATTTATCACCGTGTCGACGTTTATTGTTTCAACAATTTTTCAAAAATTTCCTCCTCCTTAAAGTCGGTCAACGGTGCCCGCCGAGAGAGTGGCAGTGTTTTGGATTTGCTTTCTGCGTTGTTTTCGGCGGGTTTCACACCGCTAAACGTCCGATATGTGCACGGGGGACGTCGGTGACGCCAATGATGCAAAACCTCTCATCCCAGCTTCATTAATTTTGTGCAAACATTCATGAGAGAGTTCATCAGGGTTTCGACTGCGGGGTCGTCAAGCCGCCCGTCGGCCCACGGTAGAATTAATGAGAAGTTTTCAGAAATTGATTTATCTTTCAACGCTGCATTTCACCGGTCTCGGTACAGCCCCAAATATTCGCCAGTCTCTCGCTTTTGGTCTCTCTCTCTCTTTTGTGAGACCCCTTTGTGACGACAGCGACTGCAACAGATTTGACCCTTTTGCTAATTTCGGGGAATCAGTCATTTTTTCACATGCACCGCGGCCCGACCTGAAAGCTGGAAATGTTTGGACTCTTAAAACCGTTACTGCGTTTCGCGATTAACTGCGCTTCGGAGGTTCTCTGGAAAAATTCCTTCCGCAGTGATTCGGCGCAGGCACTGGCTGTCCGCTTTTTGGGGCTGGGCTAGGGTCCTCTTTGTTGCCTTGAATGGTTGTGTTTTTGTTTTCCTCCAGGAGACCCAAGACGGGACAAAATTACAAAAACAAATAAAAAAAAAAAAAAAAAAAATAACAACAACAAAACATATTAAAATTAAATTTTTTTATTTATTTTCGTCAATCATCATTGTAGACTACATAAACATTTACATTTATTCATTTACATTAACATTTATTTAAAGTTAGTATCTACGGGGTACAACTCTTGCAGTCAAAATTTTTCTTATTGCCGCCTTAGGCATAGTAAAATCAATTAATTCACAATATTCATTATAGATGTTCATCATTCTGTTCATTGGTCTATTCTTAGCATAAATTGTTCTCCTGTCCATAATAATTTCTAATTCCTAAATCGTGATGGTCATAAGTTCACTTTCTAATTCCGATTCCCCCACCATACCAACCCCTTTTTCCTCCACCACCATACCCCACCCCCCCAGAGGAAATCCCCTATTTTCTAAGGCATAACAAGAATGTTTTTGTACAGATTCTATACGACTAATTATTTTCTTGGTATGGCCCACACGCATATTCGAGATGGATCTTACTACTTACATATTTTTGATATTATGATCCTTAAATGATAACTGACCTTTTTATGATCCTACATATTATTTCTTGATTTCATTAAAATGATCTACAAAGATCAACTCAGAATCAAGAATCACTCCTAAGTCTCTAATTTTGTTGCATCTTTCAATTAACTGATTTCCTAGAGAACACGTGAAATCATGATGAGTAAGTTTTCTTGAATATGATTTGATGTTACACTTTTTAATATTAATATCAAGCAGACTTTTAACACACCATTCGTAGAAGACATCAATTTCGCTCTGAAAATGTAGCAAATCTAACTTACTACAGAATTCCATGTACAGTTTTATATCATCAGCATAGATAATAACGTTAAGATGATTTAACACAAGATTAACATCATCAACAAAAATAATAAATAAAAGAGGACCTAAATGAGATCCCTGTAGAACTCCTGAGGTGACATTAACTGCTCTAGAGATCTTTCCTTTGAAACGTACCATCTGTGTTCTATCTGTCAAATAAGATTCGATCCATTTCAATAGTGCCCTGGTTAAACCCACTCGCTTGAGTTTGAAAAGTAGCAATGGAATGTCAACTCTATCTAACGCTTTGCTGAAGTCATTATATAGAGCTTCCACAAAATTTCCTCTATCCATTGCACCTAAAACAAATTCTACAAATACCAATAGATTAGTAGATGTTGATCTGCAGTTGAAAAAACCATTTTGATTATTTGAAATACGATTTTTTACCTGGTTGAATTTTTGATTTACAATCACTTCAAACGTTTTAGGAATACTTGAAATGATTGCAATTCCTCTATAATTTTTAATGTCTGATCGTTTGCCAGATTTAAATACTGCTATTAAAAATTATTATTTCCAGAATAGTAGAAAGTCTCCTGATTGAAGTGATAGATTAAAGAGCCAAAACAGGGGTTTTACAAAAGAAGTTGCTAGTTCTTTTAATAGTACTGGAGGTATTCCATCAGGACCAGGTCCTTTTCCAGCATCAAGACCTTTTAGTGCCATTAAAATCTCTTGAACAGTGATGTTTTCAACTGATACGTCGTTTCGATGTTCAGATAGATAGGAAAAATAGTTAAGGTCAAGAATATCGTTGGATTTCTAATAGATATTTTGGAAAAAGCGTGCAAGCTGATTACAAATATCTCCGCTATCAGAACCATCAAACTCTTCAAACTGCATTCGCGATGGAAAGTTACACGTTTTCATTGTTTCCTTCGTGATGTTAAAGAACGCCTTTGGATCGGATTTTATATTATTTTCTACTCTTGTATTGTACCTTTCATATGCTGATGATATTTCTGCATCAAGTGCTCTACAGATATCTATGTATTTATCTAGATTTGGTAAACTTTTGATTTTTTTGTATGCTTTGTGAGCTTTTTGTTTCCTGTTTTTGAGATTTTTGATTTCACGTGTATATCATACCGGTTGTTTATAACTTGTAAGTATTCTCTTCTTTTTCTTTGGAACGTAGTCGTCAATAATTGCATCTAGATTGTTACAAAATATGTCTACGGCCTTGTTCATGTCTTTTTCATTTTTTAAAAGGTTCTGCCAATCTATATTTGTTAGTTTTCTGTTAATTTCAACATAGTTTATGTTTTTGAAATCGTAAACAAGTTCGTAATCTGCATCCTCTGGACGTTGCCTATGAGAATCTGAGAATAATGAGTATTCGATAGCAGTATGACATTTTTTATTCGTCCATAGTGGGTCTAAAGCTTCATCAATACTAAAATCTCCAGTACAATTAGTAAAAACAAAATCTAAACAGCAGTCAAGCTGGTTTCAAACATAATTAATTTGATGAAGTTGGCTGATTTTATCAAAAATAAGTTGTAAAGTTTCATTTTCACCTACAATTGGAAGCAGTAAAGATTCGTTATCATTATCGTGAATAAAATCAACTGTTTTCTGGTTGAAATCTCCATAAATGTGAACCTTGGTTTGAGAATCCAAAACTTGAGATCTAGATTCCGCGATGTTTAAAAATTTGTCATATGAAGCTTTCTTAGCCGTATGTGGAGGAAAGTAAACAGATAAAGCTTGCTTCACATAGAATTGGAACAAACACAATTGCCTGTATTTCAGTTATTTATTATTGAATTCAAGATCTTTTTTTATACAAATGTAGCGTTTTCTTCATACTTTTAAGAAAAAATACGGATAAAATTATTCGTCACGGTTTTGAAGGATTTCTCGAATTTTTCCTGTAACACGGCTCATTAGGCGGCGCACACCTTCTTCGTCTATTGTTTTAGCTATCTTATTCCACCAGGTCTTCATCTGATTGATGTCTTTAGAAACCTTTCCCTTTGCCTTGCCTGGACCCCTTTCTCTGCATACCATTCTTGAACGACTTTGCTGTAATGACAGCTTGCCAAAGCTGGCCAAAACATTACGGGATGGTCGTGGGATCGAATGAACGGCAAAATTCGTTTTTGGAGACACTGTTTTTGGTATAGTTCCGACGTCATTGTCTTATTTGTAACGAAAACTTTCGTTTTCTTGCCACAGCTGCAAATGCCCTGCCAAATCATGAATTTTCGTGCAAATTTGTCGGCAAAAACAAATTTAAATTTGGCTGAAACATCCCCCCGAGCCGTTGCCAAGTAAAATTTTTGACCTGGGATTTGCCCGAAGTCAGCCTTGACATAGGTTTCATCGTCCATCAGAAGACACCCGTCGAACTTGGTCATCACCTGGTCGTATAGCTTCCGAGCACGGATTTTGGCCACACTATTCTGTTTTATGGTCCGATTTGGCTGTTTGCTAGCTCGATACGACTTGATTCCTTCCCGGAGTCGAGTTCTCCTCACGGTACTATGGGCAGCACCGAATTTTCTGGCCAAATCACGGTCCGACAGATTGGGATTCCTCTTAATCGTCTTCAAAATCTTACCACGCAGTTTCCCGTCGACAGTTCCACTCCGACGATTGGCTTGAGGCTTCCGAATCGTCGTCAATGTTTCCTTATACCGTTTGATAACGCGCCATACGGTATTTTTGGGAAACTTCAGCTATTTAGCTAGCCTAGATGCAGACCACAATTGATTTTCCAAATAACTGTGCACAATTTTTTCCCTTCTTTCGGCTTCCATGTTGATTGTTTACAAAGTACAGTCGATTTGCGAAATGTCAAAAACACATACGTGAAGCTGATAAAATTCCCAACACGTGGGCGCCAAGAACTTCCAAATCCGTCCACCAGGAGCGCCACAATATGAGCAAAAGTTTGTTCCAATTCTAAATAAAGCAAGCCTTACAAAAAGATGAAGTTCATCATTTATCATTACTTTTACCCACACGTCTTCAAATTCTTGATGTTTTTCACTAGGGATTATTTCGGCTTGGAGGTTTGCATTGACGGCAATAAGCACACCACCACCAGATTTTTTCTCTGATAATGTCCAGTCACGGTCACATCTAAATTCATTAAATTTGCTACCGAAAACTTCCTCACTTTTGATTTCATCAGACCAACTTGTTTCAGTTCCTAATATGATATCTTATAGACAACCGTTAATTTTACTTCGAACTCCGTTAATTTTTTGTGCACTGCGCATACGATTAAAATTTTGACAATAAACTATTGTTTCAGTTAATTCTATTTTATTATTCTCACAAGACTCACTTGAAGAATGAGGAATTACCTCATGTGGATCAGCTTCCTCAAATAAGTGCGTCAAATCTATGTAGTCTTCCAGTAATACATTTTTTTTTATTTGAACGACTAGTTAGGTTACTCTTGAATATTATTTAATTCCTGATAAACTTTTGTAAAGAAGGATATATTCCATTCTTCTAAAGCTTTGTTGTCTAAAAATATGATTTTTTTTTGCGAAAGTGACCGCTGCAAGAATTCTTTTACAGCGGTTTGTTTTCCTAGGCGCCCATTTTCTGTGGTATACATTTCACGGTGTTTCGTGCAGTGAGTCAAAAGTTATTCCAGATGGAAGCCAAGAGGAGAGAAAAAATTCTGCACACCCACGTTGATAATCCAACGTGGTCCGCAATAAAAATCGCAAAAACGTTCAAAATCGCAAATCAACCGTGGGTGATGTACTCAAACATTTCAAGGTAAGCGTCGTAGTGGAACATACGATCACAAGCTGAACCAGAAGGTGTTGAGAACCGTCAGAGCAAACCCTGGACTGTCAGATAATGTAATCGCATAAAAATACGCTGCTGCTCGCAGTACCGTTCGAAGAATTCGTTTGCGAGCAGGATATCGTTCTTATCGAGCCAGCAAGCAACCAAACAGAATGTTGCAGCCAACTATCGTCACCAAAACTCGAACTCGGAAATTGTACTAGCAGGTTTTGACGAAGTACCAAGGAAGTACCGACGATGAAACCTACGTCAAAATGGATTTCGGACAGCTTCCTGGCCAAAAATTCTACATGGCGACGGCACGAGGAGATGTTCCTGCGAAGTTTAAGTTTGCTTTTATGGACAAATTTACCAAGAAACTGATGATTTGACAAGGGATATGCAGCTGCGGAGCAAACATCAAAGTGTTCGTGACGAATAAGACGATGGACTCGAAGCTGTACAAGGAAGAATGCTTCACAAACCTGCGTTCTACCTTTCATTAAAGCCCATAAAGGTCCCGTGAAGTTTTGGCCAGATTTGGTGAGTTGCCACTACAGCCGGGAAGTCATCCAGTGGTACCGCAATAATAACGTAGATTTCATCGATAAAAACATAAATCCACCCAACTGCCCGCAGTTCCGGCCCATCAGGGATTTTGGGCAATAATGAAGCGGAAGCTTAAGAAAAGTGGAGTAACGACTCGGGACGCGACTCAGATGACCAAAATGTGGAACAAATATGCCAAGGAAGTTGACTCCGGAGGTGAACAGCGTTTGATGGGAGGAATAAAGAAGAAAGTGCGAATTGTTATTAGAAACGAAGAGAAATTATTTGCATTGATATTTTCCTGTAAGAACAATGAATTAACTTTGTTTTGATGTATTAAACTTATTTGTACGTCAATCCGTTACCGAGGTACAGATGATTTGATTATTCCGGATTCTAAATGGACATAGCTTTATGTACCTTTATTGTTTACGCAACATTGCTGCATCCCGACTCTGATTTTCTTTCAAACTGCGCACGGAATTCCATGCTCTTTTTTTGTTAACTGGACCTGGTTCTTGATTGTGCTCCGAATTGCTGATCATCTTATGTCCGTCGTTTAAGATGGTTTATGCTCTCGAAGCACAACCAGAGCAACTATTCTGATGGCGTCGAGATTGGCACTCGTAGTAGAATATTGCAGGCTTTGAATTTTTAAAAATAGTAATCAATTTAGGTAATTCTAATGCGAAATAACCAACTTGACATTTATTATTTACCTCACTTCGATTCAGATAATACAAATATCCTTCAACCGCTAGCATATCTTTTCCTATAGAAGTTTGCAAAAGTTGAACCTGGCCTGACTCACGGGAACTTGAAGCTGCTTCAACACTTGCCATTTTGATAAATATCGCAAGAACACATCCGAACAACGAAATTATTAAATTACAGTGACAGAATCTTGATTTGCAAAAGCATGGCACTCTTAGTACGAAAATTTTCGATCGTTCAAAATTGATACCAAACTGCTGTAGGTACCAAACAGCACAATATTTTCATGGTAACTATGAACTGTTGACGTACACAGAAAAAAATCTTGTAGTAGAAACTACCATTTTACCCGACTATGCCTATCTTCAGAACTACCATGAAATTTACTACGTTTGTGGTAAAACTTTCAACATTTGGGGTATATTTGACAGACCTCATATTGATATCGACCGCACCATGGTTGGCATGGTAAAATCAAACGCATTTATAGTCAGCTGAAAATTGTTGGTGTTTGCGCTTAATTCAACCCTCGAAATGGTAGTTTCTACTGCGGTTTTTTTTGCCTGTAGGGTTAGAACTCAAAATTCGGAATTCCCTTGACATTAAATAAATGAATAATCCACTAGAGCACTTCTCAAACATATATCGTGAAAATGAATATTCGACTGATGTTCTTTTCACAATTCAAGATGTTTGCAGTCCAGCGTACAAGTGACCAAAATATATCAAGCAAATAATCGTATCCCGGACATTTTGTTACGGAAACAGGATCAAGCTAACAACCTTTTTTGGGTCAACGGATACCGGGATTGTGATGGTTGGCTCGAGTTAATGATGCGCATCAAAGGACCTTCTTTCAGTCGTTATGAACCAGAGCTGAAATCTCTTTCAGTTTACTATGCGCGAGATGATGTGCAAAAACACATTTCTCGTTTTGTTAAATGCATGGCAGATATGAGTTTTTGGATGGATTTGATCGTGAGATTTATGTGTATTCTGAATTAACATTGTGAAATTCTCATTTACTCGTTTCATTTTTAATGCATTTAAATAGTTCTGATTTCGTGGGCTTCAAATGGTGAGTTGATAACTTCGAAGGAGGGTGCGACCTCTCGTCCTCACAAGTTCCTACCTCACGCCTCCACGAGTCATATGATCACAAAAGACTGCCAGCTGAAACATGGAGACGCTGGTTGGCATAGCCTGGGCAATGTAGTCAATCTGACAATAGCGAAGTGAGGGGGTGCGACTGAAGATCGTGTACCTTTTAATCATATTATATATTTTACAATCTCATGTTATTAACAATTTCAGCACGCTTTGGAATCATCTTTGCATTCTCAAACCATGTAAGACCCTGGAGCAACATGACAGGCATCAAAGGCTCAATTTATTTTTCGGCATTTCAGCATAACATTTACTTTGAAATTGAACTTCTGAATTTCAACTACTATATTCATAAAAGACTGGCATGCGCTTATAAGCAGTATATGATTACATTTAAATATTTTATTTGGTAGTATTATGGTAAGATAAGCTATTTATTTCAGAAATCATCAAACAGGGCTCTTCGATCGCTCCAATTTCTATCTTTGAAATGTAACTAGGACAGTATAAAGAAAATTGTCAACCACATGTCTTATAAAAAAAACTGTCATTGATCTTTGGAATGATCTATCTGTTTTCAGCTTTTCCAGGCCTATTAAATAATTATTTTTTTTTTTTTTTTTTTTTTTAAAAAAACAGTGTATTTTATATATATTTTGTACATACGAATATTATGTTCTCCTATTTATTTTGAGCCCTAAAAAGAAACCCAACTCAATATATTTTTAATATATATTTTCTTTTTTTTTCATATGCTTATCATTATTAATAATTTCAAACATATTATTTTTTTTACAACCATATTGCAATATTGTATACACATAACCATTCTACAAATAAAATTTTGAAATTCGTTAGTTTTTAATCTCTTGAACGTCTATGAAGGTTGTTTCCCAAATAACACACAAAACATCTTTTTAGAATGATTTATAATTGTTTGTATTATAAATGTATTATAAACGTATTGCAAAACATGTCAAGTTCGGAGCGGTTTGGATCTCTCCACTCTATACATCACTCTTACTAACGGCCGAGCTAAAAATTCTTTTTTCACTGCTGCAAGGAATTAATACTTTATAATTGTTTCTAAAAACATGGTTCCAAACATTTATAAAACATAAATAGGACAAGCTTTTATGGGCTGTTCTATGTACTGTTGAAATTACATTACACCAACCATGTTTTGAAAAACGTGTTTTTTTTTACAACGATGAATTAGTTGTACAAGATTGTGGTTTCACTGTAAACATGAAGCAAATCATAGATACTCAGAGTTGACTTTTCAACAATCGGAGTTGGCTTAGCAAAGAAGCTACAAACCTATCACGCCAAGGACTAGTGTTCAAATCCCACGCTTGGCGATGTTATATTTTTGTATGAGGATAGTTTTTTTTTCCATTTTATGTTTTATATGGCTTCACTTTTTGCGCTTTTTAATGACGCATATTTAAGTATGAAATAGAGTATTATACACTTGAATTGATAGCCTGTTTTTGTCATTTGACAGTACTTTCAACTTGTTTAATACAACCTGTGTTGCTTGGGTTGGGTTGCCAGCACTTTCGGCAATATGTAAATTTCAAGACAATTATCAATTTTTCAAACAGTTGTAAGGACGTGGCCAGGTGCGCAGAGAGAAGCGGGTCTACGAAACTTTACATTTTGGCGAAATGTTGAGTGGAAGTGGATAGGCTTATCTCGGTGACTCCCCCCATGCTTTGTGCAAATGTTCTATGCTATGCTATGCTATGCTATTTACTTCACATTATCTCTAAACAATTTTCGACAGTCATCAGTGATTTTAAAGCTAGATTTGTCTGAGAAAATTAATTGTAACTACTGTTTAAAAGGATGAATAACTCATTTGAAAATCAGTTTAAATGTTAAACTGCATGCCCAGTTATTTTAAGTTTCAAAGCTATTTAGCCAAATATCTTTTAATCTTTTGACTTCAAAAAACGTCACAAAAATAAAATAATCAAAATGCAATTTTATGAAACCTTAAAATTATCATATAATAGTTTCTCATAAAATTTACCAGTCGGAATTTCTCAAAGTTAAATGCTAGTTTCATGAGCGCTACATTTCATAAATCAGTAAATCTCCAAAGCTTTTTTTAAAAAAGGAAAAAATCCCCAAAAAGAAAAAATCCCCGCAAGCACTAGATTCAGAAGTTTGCTTTTGGATACAGGAATATGTATTGTCATAAATGGCCCATGTGCAAAGAATCAAAAGAATGTATCTTTCGAAAGAACTGCACATTTCTTCAAGATTATTAAAAATAATGACCCATTCCGTCTAGCTTTTTAAGATAAAACATTTTTACAACTCAAACCTTTTCATTATTCATTCTTCTCATTTATATGGCCAAATGGCCGAATACCAATTTTTGCCCTTTTGAACACAAAATTTTTTAGTTCGGTTTTAAGTGAATCGATATAGGTGAAACTTAATCAGAATGCTTATTGCTGCAAATACGCATACATATTGATAAACTCTAGGTGTAATACGTCTAGAATATTTCATTACATCGGGATGCTACCTAATGCGTTTGAGAATATTTTTTTGGATTCTTATTTCCTTTCCTTAGCAATACATAGATGCCGGTAGACAATTTGGAATTCTGCTAGGTTTCATTGACCGAAGAGCCTCAATTGAACTGAAGCTGTCCGAAAAGATGAAGCAATGGACTGCAGTCATGTTGGAAATCATCCCCAATGCGAAGTTGATTGCTGTCAGCTCAGCAACATAAACAGAACAAGGTTCCTGAAGTTTATTGAAGGTACCAAAGCTAGTGGATCCATTGAGGCCAGACCCATCAATGAAAAACCTTATTTTTGGAATTGACGTGTTGATACTTTTCGTTACATAACTTGTGGAATTATAACAGCACGAAGTCGATCCGGAATCCCATGAGATGCTTTTGAAAGATCATAATGAATTGAGGAGCTGCTATGAATTAAGCGAGCACGGTCTTTAGTATAGCACGGAAGACACATATCCGACGATATGTAGTGGTGGTTAATTCTCATAAATCGAGATTGTTACCATCGGGAGTTCTTGCAAAACTAGAACACCTATTTATTGAAGCATGATCTTAATTTTTTTTTATTGTTCACTCAATACGTTCTACAACATCAATTAGGGTTCAGAGATGTGCTTTCTGGAACCCAAATATGAGCGAAAAGCGAAGCCACGTTGATAAAAAAGACGTGGCAGTTCCAAAAACTTTATGAAGTTTGACAATTGAGTCACAAAAAATGGGTTTTATAAAAATTTCTATATGGCAATGTGTCAAATACTTATCTCGTGATTCAATCAAAAGTTATTTGGCTTCCCTTAGCTCAGCTGGCAAAGGTGAAGCAACAAAGTAACACCATGCTGTAGGTGGCTGGGTTCGATTCCCGGTCTGGTCTAAGGAATTTTTCGTTACGGATAATTTCACGACTCCCTGGGCATAGGTTATGATTGTACTAGCCACTCAACCATACTAATGCAAATATGGTACCTGGCATCGAAAGCCCCTGTGTTGTGCATCCTTACATTCTCAACTCATAAATAATTACAAGTCACAAACCTCTCCGAAAACACAACACTTGAACCCCACCCAAAAACCCCCCCCCCCGGCCAATACTTTTTATTTTCCCCCCTTCCCCCCCTTCCCAAAAAGCAAAGGGGCCAAAAAATACAAAAATATTTCTATTATTTCCAAACCCATTTTCACCAACTACAACAAACAATAACAACATTTCCATACCATTATCTTTATAAAAAACCCTTAAAAAAAAATTTACAATATGTTCCCCCCTTTTTAATAAAAAACACCCCCCCCCCGCCCCCGAAGCCAGAACACGCCCTTCCGACGTAGTCCTCTGACATTGACGGCCATGTGCGTGTTATGATTGACTTCAGGGTTTTCACACTAAAGGGTGTCCACGATGAAATTTCCACACTATGAAATTGCTCTTACTTTTTAACCGTTGGGTAGAATTTAATGAAAATTTGGGCTGATTTAGTTCATAATGCCTTATTTACATCCTGCAAGTTTTAAAATCCTGTGATCAAAACTCGCGGAAATGGAGTCGAAAGAACAGCTCGTGCGTGATAAAATCTTGCGCATTCATCACGAGAACAAGGATCTCTCGCATCGTTCCATCGCTAAAACGTTGGGAATCGCGAATTCCACGGTGTCGCGAGTGATTAAGCGGTTCGAGGAACGGTTGACCACCGATCGGAAGCCCAGAAGTGAAGGAAAAAGTATTCCGTACAACACCAAAAATCACAACCGCGTAGTTGGGGCCTTCAACCGAAATCCGAACGCCTCCGTTCGGGATGTGGCTACGAAGCTGCACCTAAGCCGAAATTTTGTCCAGAAGGCCAAAACTAAGGCTGGGCTTCGAACGTTCAAGGTACAAAAGGCCCCTAATCGCGACGAGAAGCAGAACAAGTCCGCCAAAACCCGTGCCAGGAAGTTGTACCTCAACATGCTGACGAAAGTTGAATGCTGCATCATTGACGACGAAACATATGTGAAGGCCGACTTCAAACAGATCCCCGGCAACCTGTTTTTCACGGCCAAGGATAAGTTCAGCGTTCCGGAGCATGTCCGCACTCAGAAGATGTCCAAATTTGCGAAGAAATTCCTGGTTTGGCAAGCCATCTGCACGTGCGGGAAGCGGAGTGCACCTTTCGTGACCCAGGACACGATGAACGGACAGGTGTACATAAAAGAGTGCCTCCAGAAGCGGCTGCTTCCTCTCCTGAAGGCCCACAACGTTCCAACAATCTTCTGGCCGGATTTGGCCTCATGCCACTACTCCAAGGACGTGCTGAAGTGGTATGCGGACAATAAGGTCAATTTCGTGCCGAAAATGTTCAACCCTCCCAACACTCCGGAGCTCCACCCCATCGAGAAGTACTGGGCGATTATGAAGCAGCACCTTCTTAAACGACCTAAGGTAGTGAAGACAGTCCAGGAACTGAAGAAAGTATGGGTTTACATGCAAAAAACGGTTGATTCACAGGTTGTGCAGAATCTTATGGCCGGGGTTAAGGCCAAGGTGCGGGCATTTGCGTATGGACTGTAAATAAAATACGAGTAAAATGGTAAAATGAAGTTTAATAGTTATTTCTCAATCCCTGAAAATTTGATGGCAATTGGATGAAAACTCGAATTTTGCGAATCAATTTTGTGTGTGGCAATTTCATCGTGGACACCCTTTAGAACCCGCACCCCAAAACAACACGAGATTAACCCACACAAGAAAACAGGTGGCATTTTCAAACCGTTGGACGCCACCAAGTCAAACATCATGAAACCAGCTGGATATTAGGTTTGAAATTTGAATTCAACTTTTTCCGGACCACTCTCCATTTTCTGCGGTGAAATGAACCGGTCCGTGCGGCTGTTGGCCACAGCATCGATGCTGAAAAGCTTTTCGTCAGAAAACAGGATTATCAGTAATCTCTTGGAACGAGTCACTCGTAGTTCCTTGACCCGGTCCGTCATCAAGTGGCGTTTCACTCTGGCTCTGGGAGATGCATGCAGGTCTTCTCTGATGACTCTCCGCATGGATTTCTCCGAAATATTGACTTCCTTTGCAAGTTTTCTTATGGAACGCACCGGGTTGCGAGCAATTTTTGCATGGACCGATTTGAAAGTAAACATAAACAAATACACTTTCGACAGAAATTAGTCATAAGCTACACGAATTAACTCAAACTCAAGTTTGAAGATTTTCGCGTTATTTTCTGCCGCACCCTGTAACACAATAAGACTCAAATTTATTCTCGCACCGGTTTCGTTTCGCTAAATATTTCGTGCACTGTATCGTTTGAATACTCTTGCGCGCAGGTTTTCGACTCTCTGGTTTGTCCCAAAGATTGCATCTTGGGAAACATCCAGCCAAGCTCTGCACAGCACTTCGTTGTCTTGTTGCGTCCAATTCCTTCCACGGTGTTTTGATGCACTCATTTTTTCACAACATATCACAATAACTGTGAAATTTGCAAATAACACTTTGAAAACAAATCGGAAACATTCAAATTGAAATGAAAGTCTTCCAGATGAAGATGTTGTTTTGACGTTTCAACTTGTTTTGCTTATTTTTCTTCAAACAGCAACGCTCGGCTCGGTTGGGTCGGGTTGTCAAATTTACGAACCGGCTGCTCACCGATCGAGCAAATTGTCATTTTCAAACCCATGTTACCAACCACCGGTGCGGTGTCGAGTTGTCAAACAGGGTAACAATTTACCGATATTACCGTATTGGTGCGGTTGGTCTAAACAAAAACAATCAACAAAAAATTTCTTTGAATGATTAGAACCTGTCACACTCCCAATTAATAACTGTGGAAGTGCATTTAGAACACTAAGTTAAGAGCAAGCAAGAAGCTTTTTGTTAAAGCAATAAGCTTGAAATTCTAAGAAACAAAAATGGCGCTTCCAAACAAAAGTTTGTTTCACAAATCAATCACCCCTACTTTATGCCTAACATAAAGATTTCCAAACCTAAAAGATTCCGTCGAGCATACCGGGAATCGAACTCTCATGTGTGAATGTTACCCAAATCTGGTAACTTCAACAAATTTGGCAAATTAGTCAAGGAAACACCTTTCGAAGGCTGGATGTTCATCCGAACTGCGCACTCCATCAAGGCTGACCCAAATATTTCAATTCTTGGACCCACCCATCTTTTTACTCTCCTTTTTTTCCTCCAACTGCTCACTGAGGGTTGACGTTGCACCGAGCATTTTTTTTTTCTTGCATTTTGAGGTCACCGAGGATTAACCTTCCTTAAATCGTTCATTTAGCCAGAGAGAAGCGGTAATTGTGAGTAATTTTATGTATTGCACACATGACCCACTTTGGCGGCCACCAAACGTCGACGACTTTTGCCCGAAAGTAATAATAATAAGAAATGCTTTCGTGAAATAATGTACCGAGAGCATAAAACCCACAACATTCGTCTCGTCGGGTGGATGTCGAAGTGAAAAGGAAGCGAGACAGTTACAAAGAGGAAACAATTGTTCTCTGCAGCTCTGCAGAGGAGTGTGCATAATGCACCTTTCAAGTTTGGGTTTTGGGGACAAAACATGACACATGCACATGCAACTTGGGCAACTTGGGACCAACAGCCGAAAATGCACCGCAGTCACCGCAACCACAAAACACATTATAATGGAAATAATTCATAAAAATTTACATTTTCAGTATGCAAGTTGGGCGAGTCCTCTCGGCCGTGTTCTGAGCCAGACTGTGCTGTATGGGGAAACAGGGCGTGTGGCAATTTTCGCCGAAATTATTGAGGAAACAATATTGTTTTCGGCGCAGTTTCGTTGGAAGGAAAAGCGGATTGTACGATTCTGAGGATGAAAAATGAAAGTCGACAGCGACAGTATGCAAACAAGAGAATAACGGGATTTAACCATGACAGACGCATTAACGAAAATAACCGCAAGATTTTTAGTTTTCGATTATAGTGCGACAACGTATGTCTGGAAAACGAAGGATTTGGGCAGGATTGTTGAATGGTATCCATTTTAACGCTTAAAAGAGTTTAACCTTCCTTGGGTGTTAACATTTTGTGACGAATAAGGTGTTTCAGATTGACCCGGATTTCAAATTCACATTGTGGAAAATATATTGAACCAAATTCAAAGTCTTTATAGTCAAAATGCTTATTAAGATCCCAATTTTCATTTCCGGTGAGTACTGCTCTTTTTGACCCGATTGTCCACAGGGAATCGGTGCCGGAAGAGGATATGTTTTGTCACGATCCGTGAGGCGGCGACAGATACAAATTTTCATCGGAACATGCTTTTCGACAGTTCCCAGGTAACCAATAAGCAGTTTCAAAGCGTTTTTACGGCAGCCTATCAAGCAATTAAGTCGCCTCAAATGCAACATTAATGCCACTTTTGGCCCAATATACGGCTGCTTTACTGCAATGCTATGATAATGCTTTATTAATGCTATTTTGCATTCGGAATGCTTATTACAGACTACAAGCATTTAAATTGCATTTGAAATGCAACTTTAAAACAGATAGCATTCAAGATGCTGATCTAATGCTAATATAATGCTTGAAGCACCTGAAATGCAGATTAAGGGTTGATTTACTGCATATGCTAATGCTTATTGGTTACTTGCTCCCCACCCCCACCCCCCCCCCCCGGGCCCCAACCCCCCCTTTCCTCCCCCACCCTCCCCCCCCCTTGGGGTTTCCCACCTTTTACCTGAACTTTGTTCAGACATTCTTTCATCATTTTTTTTATAAGGTGATTGTCGGATACACGGAAAAAGGCACTTAGTACGCGACTACTGAATACGGAATGAAAACTGTATGGTTTATTCAACTGTGCTAAACTTTAACTTTTCACAACGATACAAAACGCGATGTCTGGAGAAAATCAATGTGATCATGCGAACGGTTTATTCGTAACTAACTTTATATCTATCGATCGTCGCTTATCTAGCTGGATGCGATGTTTTTCTTATCGGCATCCTACCTACGCTCGGGCCTGCTGACTATCGTGAGACGATCGATGGTGAACGAGATGCACTGATAAGACCTACATGCGAAAATGGAAAAACTATATCTTCTATCTATAATCAATCTATATACTTGGGACACTCATTGATTGAGTGAGTGATCTCGCAGTGCGGTGCGTTGGAAAGCCTTAGAATCCTATAACAGATGACCGGCGTAAACTTTCCCCCTTCTTATCTTCATTTTTTTTTTTTATTATGACTCCCAATTGCTCCCCCCACAATATTTACGACCCTTGCCCATCCCGGCCGATCCCCGGGGCCCCCGTAAAGGGGGGGAAAAAACAGATATTCCCCGATATAGCCGGTTCTGGGCCCCAACTTTCATATTTTGGTTTTGGTGGTGGCTTCCTCCTTTTGCTGGGGGGCGGTACCCTAATGGTAGCGCCCGATCATCCATTATTCTCCCCGCCGACCCCCGCGGGGGGGGCAGACGGGCTTTTTCCCCCGCGCCCGTCTCTCCGGCGCGCTCCTCATTTTTTTTCTTGAATAGTCTACTTCTAGGCCATTCCGGGACTATCTCTATGCCCCAGGGGAGGAGACCAATGACAGTTGCCTTTATTTACATACGAACTAGGATTGGGTGGTCTTGGATTGATCTTTACAAGAGCGATCCTTTTGATGTCGATTTTCGATTTTTCAAATTGATCTTATGACCCTAATGAAATCAGAAAGATCTTCTTTTGTTTTGATCATTTCGATCATTCGAAAATATACCACAATTAAAACGATAATTACATGCTAAACTTATGAACCTGGTCCAACAAGTAGAAAACAAGAGGTAAATTTGGCAAAAATATCGTGTTAAAAAAAATGTAATGTAACATTGCTAACACGATCCTGCTTTGTTAAGTTTTATTTAAGTTTTATGAAAGCCAATTGAAATCAATTTGGTTTTATTATGGCTCCAACAGTTGCCAATAGGTTTCATATTTTAGTCAGGTTTATGAGAACCTACATAGCTTGTTTACAACGATCTTAAAACCTTGTTTCTCAAATTACTTTAACTCCTATCAAAGGTTTTATTTCGACTGTATGAACTCGTAAAATGCTGTATTGAAATGCCGTTTTAGGACTCATTGATATTATTTTATCATGGTCAGTTGAAAAAGCATTTTAAAACCATTTTGCCTCCAGTAAATGCATTAAATGGCAAATTTCCATTGAAGGAAGTCACCATAAGACCAAATATAGTAGTATAGTAGTATAGTAGTATAGTATAGTATAGTTTTATAGTAGGCATTGCGAAAAAAAAATGGTTTAATGGCAAAACTGTGATATTTTTTTCAATCGCCATATTGGAATATAAGAAATAATTGATATGTGCAAAAATAAATGTTTCAATTTAAATTTTTTTGTATATTATGCCAAAAAAATGCAGATCGGAGACTAACTTCGGCATTTTTTTAGATAATCTCATCCAAATCCAATCACTTCATTATTAAACTATCGAAATTATTAATCTATCGAATATATTTGTTTTTATTTGATTTATGTTGTTGGAAATTCGCATAATTTCCGAGGCGCATTAATTTTCGGCTCTTATCGTGCCAATATCCACCATGAAAATAAATGCACATATAATTTGGAGCATAATAGGCTGTACAAAACACAATTTGTTTTGGATTTTTAGCTATCAAACAAAATTTCCCGAAACACAAGACCTTTTTTTTACTGATAGATGAATCAGAAGAGCAGAGAATCGAACAAAGCAGAATAACAAAAACCAACCTCGATTTTATAGTGAAGTTTGACAGCTTGACCATTTCGCCACATTCTGGTTTTCATGGCAGCCAATAGGTTTTATGAAGGTTCTCAAGTGGTCATAGCATCTATTACTAGAACATTTTCAAAATCTTTATGTTCTTATAAAGGTTTTATTAACTTGTTTTCACAACCGTCTATAGAGTGGGCAATTTTGTACAAATTTCGGCTTTAAAGAAGCATAGAGGAGGTGTTGGTAGACAAAACAGTTTTGAATATAGTTTTATCAACAAAGACGGGAGGAGTGTTATACGGCTGGAATAAAAGTAAAATTGTTACTTGGGAGGTGAGGCTGAAGGTGCAAACTTTTTTTGAACCGTTGTAGTGGCTATATTTGTGGAGTGATCGCGAAAATGTAAATATACTGTGAAAACATGAAGCCTTGGCGACAACTTCATGTTTCACGTCGTCAGCCCAACTCGGCAATGGGGAAATTCCTGACGCCAATCGCTATTGCTCAGCCGTATTGAAAACGAATGATTTGATTTTTTTTACATGATTAGTGTCTATGTGAAACTAGTAATGAACAGAATTTGAAGTCATTTGGTTCTTTTACGGCTGAGTAATAGCGATTGGTGATGAGAATTGATCCCCCACCTTATATGGGTTCATTCAGATGATTAAAAATCAACAGTACAATAAATAGTAATGGACCAAGATGAGAACCTTGTGACATCTAGGGCTGATTACAGGTCAATTTGATTGCTTTTCTATTGTTGTTCTCAAATCACATAGAAATATTCTAAAACGTCCCAACGTGCTTATAAATAAGTAAAAATAGTACACAAAGAAAACTATGTCAGAGCAATGTGATTCGTTTTGCAGATTCTGGAAGCTCAAAAAACTTGATTACCGAACTGGTTACCGAAATCACCGAAATCTGGCAAACTCGGTGAACAGCACGGTAATAGAATTCGTGAGTTTTCAAAATCAAAGAAAAAATGAACCAATTGACATAGCTTTCTTAGTTTATCATTTTTACTCATTTAGGAGCAGTGGCGTAGCGTGGGCGAAGGAGCAGTTCCCCCCAGTTGTTATCCAGACAGTTAAGGAAGTGAATGCTTATTCACTTTTATTAGTTGGGTTTAGCTTATTCACTTTCCCCCCCCCACCACACACAAATTTATATTTTTTTTTTTTTTTAAATAATAAAAAAAAAAAAAAAAAAAAAAATAGAAATAAATAAAAGAAATAAAAAAAAAACAAAACAACCCTGCCCACTCCTTCCCCCCCGGCCCGAATATAAAAAACAACTACCATCTTCGGGGGAAAAACTGTATTTGTCTCCCCCCGAAAGGTTCCCCCCGAGTATCCGAGTTGTCCCAGAATGGTCAATATAAAGGGCGAACACGAAATTATTGCGACACCGAAAATGTCATGCCAATTTTCTTATAATGTTTAGAATCAAACCAAAATTTTAGGGTAGTTTTATACACATATTTACTTCAAAAATCAACAGAAAAGTTAATCGATGGAGCCTTGAGTGTAAAATTGAACGCATTTTCGCTTTATGCCCTCCATCAAAGTCTTTACAGTGTCATCCGGTACCAGTTTCTCAGTTTTTTTTTTCATTTTCTTAACATGTCCTTCTCGTCTTTGACTGTCTTCTTGCTCTTCCGAAGTTCCCGCTTCATCATTGCCCAGTACTGTTCCACCGGGCGCAGCTCCGGACAGTTTGGCGGATTCATGTCCTTTGGAACCAAATGGACAGAATTGACCTCATACCACTCCAGGACACTTTTAGAATAGTGGCATGATGCCAAATCTGGCCAAAATAGCGGAGCTTCGTCGTGCTGCTGCAAGAACGGCAAAAGGCGCTTCTCGAGGCACTCAGATTTGCAGATCTCGCCATTTACTGTGCCCTTTTTCACGAAAGGCTCACTCCTTAGTCCGCAAGAGCAGATGGCCTGCCAAATGAGATATATGGAGGCGAACTTCGACATTTTCTTCTTCTTAAATTTGTCGTCCACATAGAACTTGCTCTTGCCGGTGAAAAACTCCAACCCCGGAATTTGCTTAAAATCGGCTTTTATATACGTTTCGTCGTCCATCACACAGCAGCCATATTTTGTCAGCATCTTCTCGTAGAGCTTCCGTGCCCGAGTTTTAGCCGTCGATTGTTGCCGCTCATCGCGGTTTGGGAAGTTCTGTACCTTGTATGTATGTAGTCCAGCTCTCTTCTTTGCATTCTGGACGTAGCTCTGCGACATGCCGATCTTTTTAGCCAAATCACGGCTTGAGACGTTGGGATTTGCTTTAATCATCCGCTTCACCTTTCCCTCCGTCTTTTTGTTCTCCGGTCCCGGTTTTCTTCCAGCTCCTTTGCCGTGGTCCAACGTCAACCGCTTCTGGAACCGCTTCAACACTCTGGAGACGGTTGAATGGTGAATGTTCAACATTTTTCCCAACTGGCAGTGCGACAGGTCAGGAAATTCCAGGTGTTTGGAAAGAATTTGTTCTCTCGACTCGCGTTGGTTCACCTCCATTTTAGTTGAATCGCAAAACACGACTTCAAGTTTGACAGCATGTAAACAATACACATCAATGAGAAAGTGTGCAAAATTTGGTTGATTTTTACCCAATGGTAAAAAAATTATGCCCTGTTGAATGTGTCGCAATAATTTCGTGTTCGCCCTTTAGGCGTTCGTCCATTTAATGACTAGAAGTAGATTGTTTACAAAAAGTCACGAGGTTTGAGCCGTCGAAAGGAATAAAATGATCCCCCGGGCCATCTGGATTGTCCCAGAATGGCGAATATGATCATTGATCCATTTCAAGGCTAAAAGTAGACTACACATGAAAAATCATGAAGTTTGAGCCGTTGAAAGGCATGTTCCAGCAAAAATTCATGTTTGTCCCCTCTTAAAGGGTCCTTCCGGGAGTCCGGGTTGTTCCAGAATGGCCAATATGGCCATTGATCCATTTCAAGGCTAGAAATAGACTACTCAACAAAAATCATGAAGTTCGAGCCCTCGAAAGACATGTTTCGGCGAAAATCTGTATTTGTTCCATCCTTAACGGTTCCTCGGTGGCATCCGGATTGTTCCAGATTGGCCAATATTATCATCGAGCCATTTCTAGGCTAGAAGTAGACTACTTATAAAAAATCATGAAGTTTGAGCCGTCGAAAGGCATGTTTTGGCGAAAATCCGTTTTTGTTCCCGCCTAAAGGGTTCTTCCGGGGCATCCGAGTTGTTTCAGAATGGCCAATATGGTCATTGATCCATTTCAAGGCTAGAAGTAGACTACTTAACAAAAGTCATGGAGTTTGAGCCGTCGAAAGACATGATTCGGTGAAAATCTGTATTTGTCCCCTCTCAAACGGTTCCCCCGGTGCATTCGGATTGTCCCGGAATGGCCAATATGATCATTGGTCTATTTCAAGGCTAGAAGTAGACTATTGATGAAAAATTAGGAGGTTTGAGCCGTTGAAAATTTGTATCTGTCGTCACCTCACGGATCGTGGCAAAACATATCCTCTTCCGGCACAGATTCCCTGTGGCCAATCTGGCCAAAATGGGCAGTACTCATCAGAAACTGAAAATTGGGACTCTAATCAGCATCTTGACTGCAAAGACTTTAAAATTTGCTCAAATATAGTTTCTTCAATGTGCGTATGGCCCGAAACACCTTATTCGTAACTTTTTTTAACTGCCCTTCAGAAATGTCAAAACAAATTGGGTTCAATGCAAAAACGTACCGCTCTATGATTTAGGAAAAGTCAAGAAAATTCAAACGTCTAGATGCTTTTTTGAAAAATTATGGCATTTTTAAAATCCATTCCGGGTCATATGGACTCCGATACCTAAAGAAGGTTAAGGAATTATGGGAAAGTGTTCAGTGGAACTAATCACATGGATTATTGCGGTTTTGGAGTGGCTTATCGATACATCAATGTCACGAGTTCAAATCTCACAAGTCACAGGTTACATAAATCTGACAAGTCACACACACATCGAAAATGATTTGTCTTA
Source organism: Aedes koreicus (assembly GCA_024533555.2). NCBI lineage: Eukaryota > Metazoa > Arthropoda > Insecta > Diptera > Culicidae > Aedes > Aedes koreicus. The sequence continues at coordinate 108,173 of JAHHFK020003172.1, read as the reverse complement.
GTTTGGTCTACGCAGATTGTATGAGTAGAAGGTAAAAATCGAATTATGATGAGCAATAAACTTCAAATGCCGAAAGAAGCAAGACTTAAGACTTTTATGGCCACAAAGTTTGACATAGATTTTTTTCAATAAGCTTCCTGATCAACCAATGCAAGAGAAATTTTTTTGGTAGCTATCCAGCTACCTAAGAGTTTTTTGATTTGTTGCTGATATGAGCACCGGTATCCGACTTCATATCTCAAAAGACCAGCAAGTGCTCAGTGAATAGAAAGGACTCTAATAGTTTTCCGACTTACTTACTTTCTCATGCTGATCCCACGTTCCATTAGGAATGCTTTACCATCAGGTCCGGATTTCGGGGAGGAGGGCGGCCATGGTCTCGGTCCTCCACATTTTAGGGGCCCCTACAAAATTTTACTTAACCATGAAAAAATTCAAAAACTTTTCCAAACAAGAAACCTAAATGCAATTTTTTTTAGCGTGATTAATGACTTGTTGTCGTGGCGAACTAGACTGCTTCTCTCTGTGGTGTAAATGTTATCAGAAAAAAATGGCTTCTCTTTTACTCCGATTGAAGTATGCAAAGAGCACTGCACCTGATTTAGTTTGAGGCATTGACGTTTACTGGCATCGTTTTTTTTTTTTCAAAATTATCTGAAGAGCAAAAGAGAAAGAGATAAAACTGTACAGTACCCGATACAATATCACTACCAGAAAAGAGGTGCAAGAAAGCAAGCTGGTTGAAGAAGTGCTCTCGAAAACGCCAAAAATTCAGCACGTTCTTTTCGGTGAGAAGCTCTAGCGCTGCGAGTGATTTGATTAAGATAAGTGCCACCAACGATACAAGTGCTTTTGGTAACTTTTTGGAAACCATCGCTGTGACATTTTTTTTTGCCTTGTCTTTTTGCTTTCGGTAAGGTCGTTGGCTGTTTGGTAGCGTCGACGGATAATGTGTTTTGAGCCTATTGCTTGACAATGGCTTGTGTTCGTCATGCAATGAGGAAATGGTTGCGGCTGATCTCCCGTAAACCTGTGTGGGTTAATGTATGGATTGTCTATAAGACCAGCATTGTGGTGGGCAGGAAGATGCGATCTTGGACGCCAAGAGGATAGATGAAGGGATGAAAACACTCTCGAACTCGATCACTGGCATGCAGCCCAAGTAGCACAACTTGTTTCAATAGAGCATTAAAATCTCTCTTGAAACAAATTAGGGATAGTTTTGTTTGGCATACACAACAGCAACGCAAAAAGCGCAAGGGTGGAGCCTATTTGCAACTTGACGCTGGCTCTACAGAGTTGCAATACCATGTTGTAAGACTTAAAAATATTGTAAATCGCCTTTCAGGAAAGTGAAATGATGCCGATGTTTAAATGAATGCTAGGATAACTTTTTTTTTAATGGATATCGTTATCAACCAAACATTCCTGATCAAAATATTGAGAAGTAAAATGATCTGAAAATCGTGTTGGAATAAGTTTATTTTTAAACGCTTTCGGATTTATGGATCAATATTCTGTTCTACTACGAAAAATATAAACGCCTTAGAATAAATCCTCGAGAATAGAGCATTGCTTCAGAACTTGAAAAAGAAAAATGTGTGTAAAATTATGTTTACATGTGGAAAAATCAGATTTCTGATTCATTCGAAGAATTATAAATCATTACAGGTTCATGTTAGGTTCAAACTGTGGAAGAATGAGTGAAATATAAAAATATCATTTTGTATTGCAAAATTTTGGCATATGGCGACTGCGATCAAACCAAATACACTACCGGCTAAAATAATCTTGAATCCATTCTTAACACGTGAAATACTTCTACGATATTTATTTATGCAGACATCTTAAAATTATAGTAAATCTGGTAGCGACAGTCGTAGTTTGATAGTGAGTTTTCTTTGTTTGTGTATACCTGATTTAATTAGAATTAAAAACTACTGTACTATTAATAAATTTAATACTACACTAAACTAATAGCTGCTTATTTGTTCAAAGGATATGCATAACGTACTGAAAACTGTTCAATCCATTTGAACACAGAATTTGAATAATTTAGATACTTTACCCTGTTTTGTTACTTAAAAACTGAAGAGCAATTTAGTGGGGATTTCGTTAAGAGGTTCAATCGGAATAATCAAATAAAATCCTAGTTTTATTAAATCTTCCATGAATTCGAAGTTTGGAATGCTCGCAATTGGATTATCCGTAATTTTGGTCAAGGTCACACAACAAAATTTCAAATGGTATTAAAACATAAAATAAAATGTTTTATTTCAATTACTTAAGACACAACTGTTTCTAAGTGAAGTTATCTTAGCAAAGGTAGAAAATATCAAACATGTAGAACTTATAGTGCAATTCATTGAAATTATTTTATTGCATTGTTTATGACGAAAAACCACTAGCCTTATAAATTCAATCATATGATTGCTTAAAGGAGCTTAATTAGTCGTCTCCTTTTCCTAACCCCGAGAAGTTAAATAATTTACTTTTAAAAGACTCATAATTTAAGTTGGTCGTTAAAACCAATCTTGATAAAGTTTATTTTATTGTTACTTTAAGATTATTCTATTGTTACTTGAAGATTTATTTGCTTAACTCACAAAAAAATTTCACGTAACACATTTTTTTTTTCTTTTATGAATTCATTTATTTGTACAAGCTCAATCGAATCAACTTTACAGAGCCATGTTTTTCTGTTTATATACATCAGTTATCTTAGAACTTAGGTTAAGGGGGTGGAACCGATTACTCGGGAACAAATTTATTGAACAACTTTATTATGATTATTTTCGCTATTTCGATTCTTCCATATTCAAAACATTACAATCCCTACTTTACAGATATTGTTGCTTGGGTTTTGATTTAAATAAGCTATTTGAAAAAAAAAATACAATCAAGTACTGATACATTGGAAATTTTACCAATGCCAAAGCTTTACTATGTGATGAATACATTAGGTGGTAGTTGAGAACATAGCAAAATATTTGTCTTTAAATTGGGTCCAAGGGTTTCTGGTGAAATCATTGATTTTGCTTTTATGTAAACAATTGGCAGAGTTAATTTAAAAACGTAACAGCTTATGTTCATTACGCACAACTAGTTATCTCACAACTGTTTATTTTGATTGGGAAGATAATTTATTTAAGCTTTAGCTACTATTTCATTTATATTAATTAGTTAGTGCAGCCAAAAATTCAAATATTATGCTGTCACTATTTGAGTAATCCTTGTTTAAAAGTTAATAGTAATAGCCACTACTATGAAAATCATAGCTGATAGAAGTTGCATAATGAACACTTCACGTCATTTTCTTTGTTAGACCTTTACAATAACAACAACCTCTTGAAATCAACTTATTCCTAATTTGATCAGATTATGAATTGATAATTTTTTCAATCATATCAAAACACATGTGGTCGGTAGTGCGCATTTCATTCTGATATATTTCAATCAGTATCACTGTTGTGGTAATGTGCAATTGAACGCTGCAAGAACGTAACGTTATTCATTGACTTTATATTGCGTTCTCATAACGTTGCGCATATGGCTCAAAAAACGCATTTTGAAAACATTAAGTATTAGAACGCTTCATTGGAACACGAGTGTAAATTATTTGTTATGTTGCACTGAAGGTGAAAAATACTCCATAATAAACATCACATACACTGGAAAATATTAAATATGCAACGTCATGATTAAGTTTACATAGCTGCAAGTTCACAAAGCCAAACAGGTATCGAATAACTTCAATGTTTGTTTTGAATGCAATTTAAGCAACACCAATGAAATATCTAGTATATCGTATACGTGAAATAAACTCTGATGTAACAAAATATGCTTTTTGTTACTGCAGATTTACTAAAATAAAACTTGAAAACCAAGTGTTGAATATTAAAGATGTTTTGTGTGCTACTTGGGAGGATCAAATTTCTTCCCAAATAGACGACGCGTTGAAAAACGGGATGGAACAGTTGAGACAAATTGTTTGTGGGTCTTTTGAAAAATTAATGTGTGAGAAAATCGATGCAATGACAAGTTCAGTTTTGGAAATTAATGCGCAGAAAAGTTTCGCTGTAATGAATGATGCCCGCGCGCGGCCTGTGATGGTTAACTCTGAATCCGATTCGAGGCAAATTGAAAAAAAAAACGTAAATACAAATAAGTGATAATGATGATGTTTTTCAAGACAACGCAACTTTTGCGGATGCCGTCAGAAGAAGTAATGAAAATTTCAATAAAAAAAAGTAAACAAAATAGTAATAATAAATTGAACAGTAGTAAACCAATCAATCGAAAGGCTCGTCCGGTTATTGTGATCAAACCAAAAGAGTCCAAACAAGCTTGCGATGATACTCGTATTTTTTTGAAAACAAATTTAGATCCAAAAACACAAAAGATTAGCAATTTTAGGAATGGAAAATACGGCGCCATTATTGTTGAATGTGCCATCGAAGCAAATGTCACGAATGTGAAAAATTAAATTGAAAGCAACCTGGGTGAAAACTATAACGTTTGCATTAAGAAAATGGACTTTTTTCGGATTGTGATGAAAAATAGCTAAGACAGATAATTGCTTTTGATAGATTTCCCATGGGAGGTAACTATTTAGGCTTATTTGCGAAAAAAATCATACGCCCTTGCGAACGGCCTTCCGGCAGTTACCCCACCTTATCCAATAACATTTTCCGGCAGAATGTTCGCCATGGCGGATGAAAACATGTGTGTAGGCATGGTTTTGGGTTCTTTCTTCGTTTTATTTATCAATTCCTCCTTAGTTTTCGCGACAAAATTGTTGGAGTAGATCTTACGCTTCAGTTTGGCCTAGAAACTCTCGATTGGACGCAGCTGGAGGACGTTGGGTGGATTCGCCGACTTGGGTACCCCATCGATATTCAGCCGCTCCATCTCCTCCAACGATCGCTTCGAGTAGTGGGCCGACGCCAGATCCGGCCAGAACACCGCGTCTTCGCCCTTATGGTATTTCTTTATGAACGACGCAACTTCCGGCAGGCATTATGTACTATAAATTTCCCCGTTCACGGCCATTCCGGAGCAAAAGAAGAGCGGCTTTGACATCCCCTTCTCGCTGATTGTCAGCCACAGCAGATCCTTCTTGAGGAACTTGGTGTGTGAAATGAACTTCACCTCGGAGCTCACTTCCTTCGTGGAGGAAGCAAAATACGAAGTGCCCTGCCAGTCGTTGCCATCCAGGGTGAGATAGGTCTCGTCGTCCATCACCACCGCCACGTCGCGATTCGCCGGGAAAATCGAGTTGACCATCTTATTCAGCCGCTGCCGCTGCGTCATTGCCTGCAGATCCGAAACTAGTGGACGCGACTTCTGCTTCCTGACATGTGTGTTCATGTTCGCCGGGTACTTTTTCACTGTTTGACCGGTTGAACCGACCTCCCAACCCAACGCACGCAGCGATGTAGCCACTTTTCCCTGGGTCTTCGTCTTCAACATCCTTTGGAGCTTCTTGTCGCTCAGGGTCGTCGGCCGTCCGGAACCGGGCTTTCTTTCGATGCTCTGATTGTTGTCTAATAGTGCCAAGATGTGGTAGATGCCGGCATAACCGGCGTACACAAAGTACCGCACGTTGTCCGTTTTCGACGCGGTGGGGTGCCGTTCTTTGAACGCGCACACTTCTGAACGGAGTTGCTTCACTATTTTTGCCATGACGGTTGGAATTCGACTGATAGAGCTGTCAAATTTTGTCTGCTGACTCATGGGTTACTATGATTGATGCTGCATGGGTAGTTTCGCCAGTGCGGGTGAAAAATCGGCAATTTTTTCCATTTTATTTTTAATACAAACGTTAGTGCTGTTGTTCCCACGTCGGTGCCAAGATGTAAAGTAAATTAAATTAAAGTAAAGTAAATTACTCAAAACTCTAACAGCTAAGGGTTTCAAGAATTTATCGTTTGAATTTTACTTCCCCTCTTTGTTTACAAAATCAGATTCGTCTGTTTGAAAAATTAAAAAAAGAACTATGCAAGATTTGTGATAATACTTCCTAGCAATTCATACAGGTTATTTGAACTACTTTGTTCGTTAAGTAGAACGAAAGTTATTCACAATCGAAAACTACCCAACTAACCCCCCCACAACATATTGAAAGAATGAACGTTGTCCTACGTCAAAAAGCAAATCTAGGCAATTTCCATAAAGGATGTATAGCAAGAAAGCCCGTTCCCTACTTAGAAAAACTTGTTGACCTATCGCAAAAGTGTAGGCCTTCTAGATTTTCAATCATTTTTAATCGCACCCGAACCGTTCCAAGTGCAATCCCATCGAACGAGGTACGAAAGTGCATTTCTAGATTTGCATCAAACGGGCTGCCCGCCACTCCTCCTTCTGAGAAAAATGACGCTGGAAAGCAGAGCATTATTTATCGCTTTCCATTAATCTATGCAAATTCAACACGCGTTGGGCCCTTTTTCCTCCGCCTGCGAACCTTCGTCATAAATCATCATCGGGAGTCACAACGCAAATCGATCTCGGAACCTCCCGCCATGTCCGATGCAAAGTCACTTTCAACTCCAACGCAACTCGATCAATCGACGACTTTATGAGTTTATTTGTTTGTCGGAGGTTGGTGCATAAACGCGCGGTCTGCAGGACAGGTCTTAGACAAGGAAGGAACTCCGGGAACACGGACGAGTCGAGTCGAGGCGGAACTGCAGCATCAACATATGTACTACAGTGTGTTCTCAATCGCAACTGGGCGGCATACTTTCCACAAACGAACATCTCCTCCCCCGCCTGAGCCGTGCCTCGTCAACTTGTCGCGCCGACAGCAAACAAACAAACAGCGAATCGATACAATGATTAATGAAGCAAATGAATCCGATTAAGGGGTCATCAATATTTACAATATTTATCTGTCGACATATGCTAATCATTCGGGGCATCCTTTTTTTTTTTGCCTCGTTTCCATTATCTCGCTCACTGAGTTGTGAAGCATGTTGCGGATTGCGTGATGGCTGCCGTTGCAACGTGCATTGCCGATTGCAATTCGATCGTCTGGAAAGTGCACTTCAATTGGTTGATCGGAAGGTGATGTGATTGCTTTTCGAGTGCATGAAAGCTAGCTGGTGAGGACAACAGACGGAACCATCTTCTTCGGATTATAATTGAAGTATTAATACCTTTGGGCAACCTTCGACTATGAATTGAGCGCAAAAAAATGGTGACCTAACTCCGGATGGGCGCAAGTGAATAAACATGCAGCGTCCCAGTCGTCACCGTCCGTCATCATCGGCTTTGCAAACTCATTCCAAGAAGACGCGACCTGATCAGCAAATGCACAAAATACTGCACAATGAATGAGGCCACCTCGTGCTCGCTTGGTAGATCTTACCGCTCGCTCGGCTGCAGTGTCCTCACGTCCGTATCTCACGGTGGTCAGCTTTCGTTCGTTGTGTAATAATCTGCATATTTTTTAAAGTTCGAAAACAAGCAACATTGAGTAACTAAATGTACACAAATACCGTACGTCGCCTCTCCTGGTGCTGACCACCCGTCTCTGCGAAGGTTGTTCTCTCCGTTGACGACGACGACGGCGACGACGAGAGAATGTGAGATGGAGATCTTTCCACCTCGTTCCTCATCCCTCGCGGATCACTTCCAGAGATGCTGCTGCTACCAGAAGACTCAATGGACAGCTGCAGCAGCAGGGAGTAGCTTCACAAATTCCGCAATCTCTTTTCGGATGAGGAGCTTATTGAAATTGGAATGAAAAATTCAGCCAACTTTTATTATTGCAAATTGCTGTATGCAAATTTGGACCGAGCTGCAATCGATATGCACCGCTGCACCGCAGCATCCTCCACTCCTCTGGCAGGTGAACTTCAACTGAGCAGCAGGAGCAGGAACTATATGGCCATGGCGTGGCCCGCAGTGGCAACATAACCAACTAAATAGAATACTGATACCGAACGAATGATCGGGCAATCGCGGAAGGTTTTTTTTTACGGATTCAAGTTGGCAGGTACTTTGGAGACAGTACCCATGCGGAGAAAGCCATCTCCTCTTCGCAGGAGGTTGGTAATAAGTGAATGCAAACGTTACAATAAAACACAAATAAACAGGGCGATAACATCTTCGCCTCGGTTGATTATTGGCTCGGCGGTATAAAATGTAGTGAAATGCAAATTGGATCGACGATGCGACCAAGACTGGAACTCCGAGCCGGCCTAAGCGGACAGAAAATGACAAAGCGAAGAATTTATGCTGCTGGAGCACGACGGGAGATTAGTTCGGATCGGCAAGTGTAGCATGTCTTTGCGCTTGCATAAATTAGAAGGACGAGCTGAGAGGGTCAAGAAGGTCATGATTCTAATGCGATTCTGGTTATCAGCAAATCACCAAAAGGCACGAGATGTTCTAAGCATTAGAAATTGTGAGCTGCTGGTTTTCGAAGAGATATGTTATTCTTGTTGCTGATTGTAGTGGAATTTCTGAAATTGTTGAAACATAGCACTCGTCTCGTAGCTTTGTATGTTTTTTTTTCGAAGCAGAGTTTTAGCATGGAATAGTTCCACATGAAACTACAGTGAACCATCATTGTTTTATTCAACGGAGGATTGCAAACTTGAGCCTTGTCGATTTCGTGTTAATAACACAATAAAAAGTACAAATGATTTGAGTGCGTGAGTGCGAGCTTTTAAGTGAAATAGTCGTGAGTGCGAGCTTTTAAGTGAAATACCTGTTCCGAGAAAATGAGAACAAAAATTAGTAATCTCCTTTTTATTCCAACTACCTATATATATTTTTTAGATACGCGTGTTTCGTCGACAATGTACAGACTTCTTCAGTCCCTTGCGCTGAACTGGCCGGCTTGACGTGCCGCAAGGGCTCAGTAGGGATTCTTGGTCAAGACTCAAAGCTAAGAGTCAGTTCCATTGTGGAAATATCAAATCAGTAGTTTTTCCACCTGCTACAGAGAATCGTGTGCCTGCAGGCCACATTGAGAATTTTACTATTCACATTAGGTTCGTAGTTGCAGCGCGCTCTGGGATCATCCTTGCCTAAGATCAATCCTAATAACATGGAAGGACATTACGGGAAATAGAGGCAAAATACATTTTTTATCTTCTTTTGTTGTTATGATATGAATGTATATTATTGCATAGAAATTGGTTGCAGATTATCGAAATTTGGGATCTACTGTCTTTTGCATGATGTATTTCAGGTCTTCCAGGTCATCGGTGTTGTAAAATAATTGATTTATTTATTTATATAATTCCGACTGATTATACATCTTATAGAAATGTAATGGGGTAAAGCTATGAGGCATAAAAACCCCCTATCTCTAAACCGTGCATTAATCAACAAAAATCGAAGGAATATAAAGCAAGTAAAACAAAATTAATTCTAGTATACACACAAAACTTGTCAGTAAAATTTAAAAAAATCTTTCGTGATGGAATCAGTCGTATGGTATCTTCGCCATTAATACCAGTACGTAGTACATGCCAGCATTTCTGAACTAGCGGCTTTCCATCCAACTACGGTGACGGAAGGTCTCAGCGGAACAGTTGAAGTCAAATAGAGCATAGAGTTCATTGAAGCGCGACGACATGAATCAAATTGGATCGTGTTGGCCGTAGTTTGCAGCACGAGTTCCGAGCTGCAGAAAATATTTTGTTTGCAGAATTCGTTCAGGAGCGTAGATAAAGAGTCCGGCCATTATTCATGGAGAGTCGGTTTCACCTAGCAGCACTTTTACTGCGAAGACTGCATGCATTACTGTACGCCTATGATCAAATGTTTCAACTTCCAGGATAGAGCCCACGAGAGAGCAGTACATTGCTTACAGACAAGTGGGATCACGAAACTCGTCGGAGATCTTAAACATGAAACCGAGCTGTCTGTTGGCTCTGGTAATCATATCCGTGTAGTGTTGTCTAAATGTCAAACCGGAGTCAAGCGTGATTCCATGGTCACGAACAGTATCAAGTTTTAGCAAAGGCTGGTTGTTTATTGTGTAATCAAATGCAAAATGGGTTCAATTTTCGATGTGGATTGAAGCATTTGTTAACACTCAGAGTGAGGAAATTCTTAGAATACCACTCTCCAAAGCTATTGACCAAGAGCTATAGTCGTAAGCAATCAGCGAAGCATCGCACAACCACATAGATTTTCGCATCGTCTGCATAGTATCAGTATCAGTCTAACCTCGTTGCTGAAAATGGAGAACAGCAGTGGTCCCAAGTTGCTGCCTTGAGGTACGCCCGACATATTGGCAAAGTAGTTCGATTGAGCTGAGCCGATCTTCACACAGAGTATCCTGTCCGTTAGGTAAGATTTAAACCAACGAACTAAGTTATTTGACACACCAAGTTTGTCTAACTTTGCCAAAAGTATAGCATGGTCGACCCGGACAAAAACAGCCTTGAGATCCGTGTAAACAACGTCGACCTGAGATCCAGCTTCCATATTCCGGAGACACGAGGAATCGAAAGGTGCAAGATTGGTTGAGATCGATCTTCTGGGGTGAAATCCATGTTGTTCAGGAGAGATGTAGTGTCTGCAGCTAGCAAACAACAAGTCGTTGACGATGATCTCGAAGACTTTTAAGCAGGCACAGAGTGATGTGATTCCTCGATATTTTTTGGCATTTTGTTTACCTCCTTTCTTGTAGATCGGGAACATGAATCCAACGTGTTGGATATTTTCCCTCGCGTAACGAGATATTAAAAGACATCAAAAGAGGAATCGTAAGCACTGCAGAGCACCTCTTTAGTACACATGAAGGAATTCCGTCAGGGCCAGCCACGTTTGAGAGTTTCAGCTTCTGGATTGCGGATTCAACGTGGTCCAATGTAATCGCAGGAATATTGAAGTCGAATGCGTCTCTGGGAGTATCTCTGAGTGCTTCGCTGACTTGCTCCAATGCTGGCATGGTGTTATTGAATACACTTTTGAAGTGCTCAGAAAGGAAATCACACTGGTGTGCAGGCGATTCTGTCGCCAAGATGAATTTCAACCGGTAGCCTATTTGCATTCCTTTTTGTGTTCACAAATGACCAGAACAACTTTGGGTTACGCCGAAGGTTTGATTGGATTCGTTTTGAATAATTCTTGTAGAGAAGACGATTGTAAAATCGGTATTGGGTACTAGCTGCAGAGAAAATTCGCTTGGTGAATTGATTTCGAGTTTTGCAGTACTTACGAAGAGCCTTCGACCTAACACGTTTCAGGTACCGTAAATGAGCATTAGACCAAGGGCAGGTCTCCTCAGAGGAACAAAATCTGATATAGCCCGGGACTCAACCTCGTCAATTAAGTCTACCGCTTCATCGATAGTGGAGCACGAGTCAAGGAACTGCCACTTGACTTGGGACATAGATTGGCTCATTGCAGCGAAATCAGTTCTTCGGAAATTCAGGTCATGTGGGTCAATTTATCGGAGGTAAAAGGTACTGATAGATTGATAGTAATCTCCAGCGCAGGATAATTGGCGTCGAGGTTAATTAAAGGTTCGGAGGCTTCGACAACAGTACATACCATAACGGCAGCTTCATTTACCAATACAAGATCAAGCAGTCTTGAGTTACGATTTGAATTTATTTGCGTTAAATCATGAAGGCTGAATCCATCCACCAAAGCACAGCAGATCGGTGGCATATGCGAACGAAGAACGTCAATTGTGGGATGACCAATTGTGGGAACATTCCAAACCAACCCAGACTGGTTGTAGTCGCCAAATTGTAAAGTGAAGTCGGTGTGATCCAAACGGGATAACATAACGCCAATCGAACTGATATGGTTCTCAATGCAGCTTAAATCAGATTTCCTATCGGAAGGTAAGTAAATGGCACACATACTTATCTTCCTGTGTGGAGTTGTTATCTGGACCCATAACTATTCGAGCGAAGGGTTAATAGGAGTGGGATCCAGGCAACTGTGAAGTCTTTTGGAAACTGCAAACAAGACGCCACCACCACGAGATTTTTTGCTATTTATGCGATTACGATCATTCCGAAAAACTGTGAACTGATCTCCAAATAGTTGAGCGGAATGAATTTGATCATTGAGCCAGGTTTCGGTTAGAACTATCACGTCGAAGTTGGACTCGATGGCAGCTAAGAAAAAGTCGTCTATTTTCGTTCGGAGACCACAAACATTCTGGTAATAAGCCAGTAGTCAATGAAGCAAAGCAGGCGTGCAATCAGAGTGTCTAGAATTGAAGGGCGCATCAGGTCTGGCTGGGCAAATAATGGAGTCGTACTTGCCTGAAGAAGCGTTTTGGAAGACCCTCTCCCCACTCCCACACGTAGGCCCGGGGCGGCTGCAGATCGCTGGCGGGAATGGCTCGACTACGGTGAGGGGAGGTGGAGTTGTTATCTGGACCCATAACTGTTCGAGCAAAGGGTCAATAGGAGTAGGATCCAGGCAACTGTTAAGTCTTTTGGACACTGCTATCAAGACGCCACCACCACGAGATTTAGTGCTATTTATGCGATTATGATCAATTATGAACTGATCTCAAAACAGTTCAGCGGAATGAATTTGATCATTGAGCCAGGTTTTGGTGAGAACTATTGGGTCGAAGTTCAAATCGACGGCACCTAAGTAAAAGTCATCTATTTTCGTTCGGAGACCGCGAAAATTCTGATAATAAGCCAGCAGTCCGTGAATCAAGTAAATGAATTTAAAATTTCATTTTTTTCCATGGCTGTCAATCATTGTCTAAATTTTATGGTTTATAATAGATGTGCAAGGCCGGACACAATTGCAACACATGTAATTTTAAGTTCATATTATAATATCCCTTTAATGTATATATTATCTTATATTCTATATATTATCTTACATTGTTTATTCATTACCATTACCATTCATCTTTATCATCATCATTACCATTTTTACCATTATTTTTGTTTTCTTGATTTAAACATTAACATAAACATAATTCTATAATTTTAATCTTATAGTTCCTTGAATACAAGAACCTAATAATGCTTTGAATACTAGAAGCTGCAAAGGAATTTGTGGTAGACTTTTGCACTTAAAACTGAATGTATTTTTCATTTCCGGATTGCAAATGGAAGTTTGACCAGATTTGCTAATCTGATTCATGCAGCGCTGTGTGCCATTTGGTTAGTGTCTGATTTTACAGTTCAATCTTTGTCAGTACTTAATCATAACTCACAATATCATTATATTTTAAAGTATTGTTTTATCGAATTTACTTCATAGATGATTTAAACGTTACTCCTTGTTTTTTTATGTCCATTTGTCTTTAACTCCCGTTTAAATGAAATCTTCCCTGTTTTTCTAACTCAGAAGCAATAACTATTAGGCTAGCAAATCTAAAAGCGGATTGCTGTTATACAATCAGCATCAAGCAGGAAATAGTGACCATGGCAACAATAAATTAAAATGTATAAATGTTAGTTTCTTAAAATTTCAAAAGATTTAACCAACTTTTTCAGGATACCTCAAATCAAGATTTTGGTGCATTGCAGCTTTCACTGAAAACGAATGAAAATGTGCTTAAGCACGGAACCGTAGAATTCTACACTTTAACACTTTTCAACATTTCTTGCATTTCTGGATCAACCGAATGAAGATCATATGTAATAGACACGAGTTCTTGTAGTATTTACATGAATACACATACACTATTGTATAAATATTTCATAAGAATGGGAGGGACCATCAGGGCACCCGATTGAAGCACTCTGGATGGGGAGAGTGGGAATGCCAACTCCCCATTGCTAAAAGTGTGCGAACAGAGGGCGGGTTCTTCTCCCCGCCCATTGGGGCATGCTCATGATAGATAGCTTGCTCTTATGACCAATTTTTCAATCTTGCTGTTGGAAGAAGATTCTTTAAATCCCTGTGGATACGTATAAGTGATGTTGCCTATCGATCCACCCAACCTGTTTTTGGCCCTTCATACAATGGCATGATTAGGATAATCAGTGGTTAGTAAAACTTGATCAAGTCTAACAGAGAAGAGAGCCCATTGCTGTCAATGCGTGGTAGTACATATCATAACGGGTGTTCAATAAAAAATGAGAATTTTTTCAGTCATAGAGTAAAAAAAAATTTCAACGAATTCAGTATTTTTTATTAAAAACATAATGTTTATTCTTCACAAAAAAAAAACATCAATGAATATTGGAGAAGGGGCCTCAGAAGAGCGCTCGACGGCAATGCCGTCCATCTTCCGGATACAATTCCGAATCCTCGTGGTCAACTGCTTCGTATCCTTGACCCGCCAATTTTTTTGTACACTAGAGCACTGAGGGAGCCGAAAAAATCCTCAATGGGACGGCACTGGGGCAAGTTGGTCGGATACTCCAGCAGCTTCTTGGCGTAATGGGAAGACGCCTTGTCCGACCAGAAGACGCACTTTCCATCCACATGATGCTGTTGAGAATCTTGCTCCGCATGTTGTATGCGGGTCGTCTCATAAAACCTTCAAGAGCAATGTTGAACAGCAGTCATGAGACTCCATCACCTTGTGAAGCTCCCTGCGGGATTTGAATGAACCCGATAATTTACCCGATATCCTCACACAGCACTGGGTTCCATCCATTGTAGCCTTGATAAGTCTGGTCAGCTCTCCCGGAAAGCCGTTCTCGTCCATGATCTTCCATAGCCCTTTTTGGTTTACTGTATCATATGCGGCTTTGAAGTTGATGAATAGATGATGCGTAGGGACTTTTATTCACGGCAATTATTGAGAATCCACCGCAAAGTGAAGATTTGGCCGGCCTGATAACTTCACCCGAATCTATTTGTTAGTGGCGACAGTCGCTGAAAGATGACTTGGGATAGCACTTTATAGCATTGAGGACGGTGATCGCACGATAATTTCCACAGTCCAGTTTGTCACCCTTCTACTCACTCCACACAAAATTAGTTTCAAATAGTGTACAAAATTATTAAAATCTATTTAATGTGCACTCTAAGAATAGGGTACCCAAAAGTGTGTTTTCTTTACCATCTCGCATGTTTTGTGCTTTAAGTTAAAATTTAATATAAGATGAAAACTCAATTTTTGGTAATTACATTCCATATAACAACGGGCCCAATTTACCTTATTCTGGGTACTAACATTTCAAGTGCCAATGGGTTAAATATACCTTATGAATTATCTAATGTTTTGGGTGAAGTTTACTTAACCATAAGGATTGGTAAATGTAAATGTAGATACCTAATGATCTTTTTTTTGTATTATTCAAAACAGGTTCAAGGTGGTACAGGTTGAAGTAATCGTTACTTTTTTTTAGAGTAAAATAAAAAAAAGCTCATAATTGCTACATGAATACGTTAGCAATGCATATGTGAAAGCGTTGGTAACTATTCTGCCATTTCATGAATTTTATCCGGCAAATTCGAGACTTTGAGTGATAGAAATATAGAAATATGACTAGAAATACAAAGTATATTATTAGTTGTTTCCTTGAGATGTAATTACTTAATATTTACTTCTGGGCGAGCTCCAGGACCAAGTTTAGATTAGAAATGCTGTTAGTATGTAAACAGCCAATTCGTGTTTCTCGTGTCTACACTGAAAAAAATTCCATGGTTGTACTGACAATTAAATCATAGTCAAGATGAATATTGCATATAATGGTTACAATAACCATGAAAATTGTTGAATTCCCCACGTTCATGGCATTCTTTCATTTGGTCATGGTAACAAGGACTATTCCGACCTTATAGTAAATGTTGAATCGACTATTTTTGAAGGGTGTTTTGAGCATGATCATAGTCAATTGAAAATCACTATATTTTCATAGTCATCCTAACCCCTAATAATGGTGAAATTGACCATCAATTTGTTGTCAAAGTAGATGGATACCCGTAGAGAACCGCGACGAGCAAATAATGCGTCCGCAATCGACCAAACAAAAAATGACAATCGTCAACAGAGTGCTACGATTTTCATTTAACATTAAGTTAAAAATACTCAACCGTAGATTGCACGAAGAGCACGGAATGATTAAGTAGCTTTAACTTAAAATTTTGTTGTTTTGAACTTCAAATTAAAATAAAAGCAAATTAGGTTTGGAAATACCAGTTAACAATTGTAAGAGGACCATTTCATTAAAGTTTTAAACATTGTTGATCAAATAGATCTATAAGCAAATAAAAAAAATGGTTTTAATTTACAAATTGACAATGACGTAGTTCACGACGAAAACAAACCAGCAAATTAAAATAAATAAATTTGGAATAAAACATCGAGCCCAAAACTACAAGGTACAGCCCAATAGGATTGTGCGCAAAGGTGATGTAGGACTACGCAGCAATGTGCAATCTAGATCGCTTGATTGGTTAAAGAGTGCCCGAAACTCTCGGTAGCAAATCTAATTCCCATACACTAAAGGTTTCGCCACACGGCGGCTATTTCTAGTATATAGTGAGCTTTATGCAAGAAAACTATGTAAAAGTTCATAGGAACACCTAAACTATGTAGTGATAGCTAATAGTTTCGACTTGCAAGCGATAGTCTTACGCTATGATCGTGTGTACACTCTAGCGACAGTTTCTATTTTATAGTAGTAGGCTATGAACTATTTCATCCGAACGGAATAGCTCATAGTTCGTTGGTCGAAGTTTTTTTTGACAGTTCATTTGAATTTTTTGCTAGTTTGTGTTTTCGCGGTATTTTTAAAGCAAAAATGGACTAGGAAAATAAATTCTACTTGATTGAGCTGTGAAAGCAAGATCCGTTGTTGTGAGACTCAACTAACCCCGATCACCTGTGGAAGTGTATACTTCAAAGTGAGTGTATTATTCTACATTGCAGTTCCCCGTCCTAAGAAAGTCTAGACCAGAGGATATTGATACCTAGCTAAGTACTAAGTATTTTCAAGATGATAACGTTGAGAGGCAGATTACGATTCTACCAGTTTCGGTGTTCAACCTTTGATTTTGATCCCTAACTCCAACGTACAATAACCCCCTTTTTGAAACTTGAAAATCCGAGTGGATCGAAAGCCAGCAGTGCGCAATTTGGCGCTTCTATCGAACTGCGTCGAAATCGTGTCCGAACACACGGAGCTTAAAAAACCAAAAAATCGAGCCACTATTCTGGGAAAATCGACCAACTCGTTGCTGGAGACGTTATGGGCTGAAGACTGCCTTGTTTAACAAATATTCGATGGCTTTAAGGAACTTGAACAACAAATTTGAGCAGTCCTATGAAGATAAAATAATTTGCAGAATATTTGAAGAGCAGCTGATTGTTCTCGCGTCAGATGAGCCATACAACTTGCCCATAATCGGAGCCGAAACAGGCATCTCAGGAGCTAAAGATCCTGCATCAGATTACCCAACAGCAATCGGCAAATACCGCATCATCACTGATCCTTTCTTTTGCTACTATGTTGACATAGGTAAACTTATATTCAGCATCCACCATACCCATTAGAACGATGCTGAATCGGCTTTTAAAATTTAAATAATTACTGACGCTCTAAGCAGGGGCTTTTATACTAACGTGTTTTCCGTCTAACGTGCAAAGGCAATTGGAAAATTTCAATTTTTCTTCAAAATCACGTGAAATCAACAGCCAATCCTCTTTTGAATAATATACGAATTTTAAATTTAGCTGTCATTTCTATTTCATTCAATTTTTGCTACTCTTAGAACCGGTACGAATACTTTGAAACCTCTAAGCAATGAATTTAACCGATTTCCATGAATTTCTCTTAAGAACATCCCTGAACTTCTCTGAAGAACTTCCAAAAAGTTCTCTGAAGAACTTCCCCGAAGATCTCTGAAGAACTTTTCTCAAGTTCTCTGAAGAACTACCCCGAAATTTTGTGCAGAATTCCACCGAATTTCTAAGAAGAACTTCCCGAAAGTTCTGTGAAGAACTTCCCTGAACTTCCATAAAGAACTTTCCTGAATTTCTGTTAAAAACTTCACTCAAATTACTTTCCTGAAATTCCCTGAATAATTTTCCTGAATTTCTCTGAAAAAATATCTGAAGTTCTCTAAAGAACTTCCCCGAAGTTTTCTGCAGAACTTCACTGAAATTTTCTGAAGAACTTCCCTGAAGTTTTCCGACGAACATCCCCGAAATTCTTTGAAGTTCTATAAATAATTATCTTGAACTTATGTGAAGAGCTTCCCTGAAGTTTCTCTGAAGAACTTCCCTGAACTTTTATAAAGAACTTTCCTGAATTTCTGTGAAGAACTTCCTTGAAGTTCCTCTGAAGAACTTCCCTCTAGTTCTTCTGAAAAACTTCCCTGAAATTCCTCTGAAGAACTTCCCGGAAATTACTTTATTAAAATTCTCAGGAGAATTTCCCTGAATTTCTCTGGAAAATTATCTGAAGTTCTCTGAAAAACTTCTCCGAAATTGTCTGAAGAACTTCTCTGAGTTTCTCTCAAGAACTTCCCTGAAATTACTCTGAAGAACTGCCCTAAAATTTCTCTGAAGCACTTCCCTGTAGTTCATCTGAAGAACTTCCCTGAAATTATTTGAAGAACTTTCCCAAACTTCTCTAAATAATTATCTAAAGTTCTCTAAAGAACTTTCCTGAACTCCTCAGAAGAAATTTCTCGAACTTTTCTGAAGAACTTCCCTGAGCTTCTCTTATGAACCTCCTCGAATTTTTCTAAAGAACTTTCATTAACTTCTATGAAGAACTCCTCTGAACTTCTCCGAAGAATTTCCCTGAACTAGTGATCCGGATCTTCAAAACCCAGCTCCTTCAGCAGATAAGCTTATATTCCCTAACTTTCAAGAAGAGCAATCCACGGTTTTGGCCAGACTGTGCGAGTTTGTCGTTTGTCTCCTCTGTCCAAAGCTACGGAATGTGCCCATGATAACTTCCCATTTTTTTAAAATCTCGCAACTGAATATATGCGACCACAAAGAAAATCAATCGCGTATACACCGAAAAAAAGCTAAGTGATTGCGCTGCGGCAAAGATTTCTACTGCATAGCTTCTATTACTTCAAGGCTCAAATTTTTCCAAAAACGTGTCCCGAATCTCATAGAACTATGCAATAGATATCTACAACGGCTATATCATAGTGAACTAGAGCATAGATTTCAAGCACCGATTTCAAGCGCCGTGTTATCCGTTATCCGTTCGCCAAATGCTGCGACATTTCACTTAGTGTAAAGCAATGCCATGTTCAGCCGGGGCGCTGTAATATAAATTTCAAACAGCACAAGAGAAAAATTCAACCAAACAAACTCTTTAGTTGGCAAACTGATTTGGTCGTCCTGAAAAGGATATAGTTGAAGGAAGAGAAACATGCTTCGCGATTGAAGTTGGGCTTGGTCTTCTTGGTTCAGTTCCTCGTCGTTGCGGGTGGTCATCTGCGGGTGACGTGGGATAGTTGATTCTTGTCTCGTTGTCACGGGCGGCATTTTCCGCTAACTCGTAGGCTTCAGCAGCCATGTTTCTCGCAGCGAGATTGACGGGAGCATCTGCACTAACATCCAACTGCATCAGCGCCTATCTGGACGACGACTGGTGCCAGTATACCTTCCAGGGTGCTTGCTACCGCCAAATGCGCTCCTACAGCAGATCTTGCTCTGCACAGCTCCACGACTGCCGAAAAACTAAATTGAAATGCGAAGGTGTACCCGTTATGTATCATTCAAGGCTGCCTAGGAGACGTTCCTTACTTAAATATAAAGTCTGTGCCAGGATTATACTATGCATTTAGTAAATTTACTCTGAAAAAAAATAATCTCAGACATCACCTTGTATTTAGGTTAATTTCACTAGCTGAATGTTGAAAATCAATAAATTTCAATATTAAAACTGATGCGTAGAAATATTCCAGACAGATTGACGCATAGATTTAGAAAATCGGTCATGAAATGAATTAGTTAACGTTCAAAACCTAAGCATATTTCGTGACGCTCCAAATTTTTGTACTCACAACGTGTATCCCTGTATTGAAAACAAAGACGTAGTACTATGTCAAAAAAAAAAAAAATGCTAAATTTGAGTTCATCTATCATCACTGACTACATGTGTGAATTTAATCTGCATCAATTTTATAATTCACCCAACTGGTAACCTTACTTGACAGAACTCAACGTTAAGTTTTTTTTTACTTAATTTTGGGTACTATTTCCTAGCGTGTAGAGTAACTTAATTTTGCGACTTTTTTTTTCTTTTGGAGAACAATCTAGCGCGTTTGGATAAATATATTGTTAACATCATTCAATTGGCTTAAAGCCAGAAAACCAACGACCCTTTTTCAGGGCCATTAAATTTCCCATAAAGACTAAGTTTTGAATTAATGAATTCTAAGCTCAACATATAAGTTCGCTTCACCTATTTTCTCTATCCAATAGGTTTTGCCTGAAAGCATAAATCTGCCCCAACTCCAACTCCTCATCGAACTCCGTCCAAATCAACGCCAAGGTCTTCCGATCCCCCCTTGCACGGCCGAAGCATTCCAATTTCTCCTAGCTCTGTTCTGTCAAATTACCCGGTCCGTTAGCTTTGAAAGTCAGGTCATTCGGCGGATGTGGAGTCTCTCCCGCACTCTAACATTTTCCACTTAATCCAACCGAAAACAAACCCCGAAAACGTAGAAGAACCAAAAAAACACTTGCTCGTTACTAACCCAAAACAACTTGTTGTTGCTCATTTTATCGAGCAGCAAATTGATTGTTTCGTTGGTTCGTTCGTTCGACTCCGGTAGTTTGCCTCGTACTCGAAAAACAAGCAAAACCCTAGAATTCCGCGCTTGATTGACTGACATTAAGAAGCGCGCGATTACTCCATCTCTGCACCCGCACCGAAATATCGGGTTTGCCAAGAAGAAGGTTACCGGGGTTGGGTGTGTTTGTGTTTGTGTGCGCGTATTCAGATTTTAATTGCATAATAAGCCCCGAAGGCCCCCATCGAAACGAGCAAAGAATCTGCTGGGGCACTGGACAGGGACCCGTGAGCTCGTACCTGTGCACGACGACAATAGTGAGAGGCATTCCATTCGTGAAAGTGGAAGAAATTTGAGAGAGAAAAAGCTAATTATGCCATAAATTTCAAATCAACTCGACTTTAATGACGCGTAATTACAGGGTTTGAGAACGGGCGTCCGCCGTGGTCTAGTCCGGAGAGACACACTTTGTGGTGTGGCCATCAATCGGACGACCAAAAACGGTGGCTAGTCAGATGGTGTGTCTTACCGGACAGTGGTTCCTTGCAGGTTCGCGGTCGGCAGCGATGGTAGGAAATTAGATCGGTCCTCCGGAGTGCTTTGGAATACACGCAAGCACTCTGGTCATAATTCAAATTTAATAAACATCAAGTGACTGCGGCGAGCCACCGTCTTGGGCAAGTGATCTCTACCGAGAGCCATAACGATTAGCTGCAAATGGATTCGGTATAATTTCGTGCGTAATGCCTTCCCATTTCCAATGAGGCCTAAAACAGATAGGCGGCGTTCGACGGTTGCGGCTCTGAGGTACTAAAACAAACTCCGGAAAGAGCCTTTACATGTAATGTACCGCGTGCAACGAAGGGCAATTTTTCATTTTTCCAATTAAACCGTGCCATCATTAGGTTCTTGGGTAGATATTTAAGCCTAGCCGTATCTTAGGGTTAGATAGAACCACCACCAAATACCTCTTGTAAGTGCGTAAAACAACGGGGTGCACGTGCCAAGTTGGAAGTAACTTTCCACCTAAAATACAAATCGATTTAATCCGCAACAAAGTACCCCTCACACTCCCACACAGGTTCCGATCGAAAATTCCTAACCTGTCAGGGCTCCACAACGAGCTCCCGGGTGCGACGGAACACTGGGAGCTACATTCAAAGTCCAGAGACCAAAGAAATTTACCGCGCACGCTTGCAGTAATAACCCAGCAGGGAGTCCTTCTTCCATAGTCCAAACGAAAAGCGCGGTAGCTCGAATTAGGTCCAGGATTTCATTCCGGACCGAACGTTCGGCTGATCTAGAGCAAAACCACACCCGTTCGGTAGGTCAGCAAATCAAATTAACATTTTTGCCTACCGTTTCACGCACCATTTCAGAACAACCTGAGCCCGAACGTGGCGGCACCTGAAGAAACGCATGGCGTGACGTGTTTAGAGCACACAGGCTGTCAAATGTCACTGACTTTCACGAAATCGAGCTCGGCCGCCCGTTCGTCAGCTCTGGTTGGTTTGATTGGACATGGTATGACATAAATTTGACATTTCGAGTCTGAAAAATCGGTAGGGGTCATGTTTTTACTTTGCAACGGTTGAGAAAGCTGCCGAACGATGGCTGGCCTACAGGTTGTGGATCGATTTCTAACGCACAGGGCGGTTAAATCAAAAGGGGCTTGCGACTGAGGTGAAAGAATTCGTGTGACGGAGTCATGGCTGCCAATTTGAATGAATGCAACAGTGGGGTTTTCAGCTGATATGATAAACATATCTGAAAACCGAAACTACAAAGAAATAACTCACATAGTTACTGAGTTACGTTGCTGCATAGGTTGTCACTTCGGTTGTAAATCATAAATCAACACAGGAATAGCTTGAATCCCGACTGTCCCCAGACATCTGTCCAGACGACGAGAACGATTCCAGGTGACAACACGGTCGTTGACTGTTTGAATTATCCACCCATTCATCATCTCCTAGTTGCATGGATTTGAGCACCGATCCAGACTGGATTTGCCGCAATCCAACGGACACCGAACTGGATTCATCATACTAGCCAAGATCTCTGCCGGCCGAAGAGCGAACACAAACGTCACTTGCAGCCCACAATGGCGCCTTACGAGAAAGCTCGGTAATAACAGCGAGAACAAAAAATAGCCCTAGTTGACCGTATATCCCTCATAAATACTACAAAACAAACAAGCATTGCACCATATATTCTGCTCCACAATAAATCGCATACTCGGTAGAGTAGCATAAGAACATAAAAAAAACGCACTTTTCCTCACTTGCCCCGCCCCATTCCCATAAAATTCTCAATCGTTGGTGGATTTCATGTGCCGTTTGTGAATGAAGAAATTAATATAAATTGAAAAACGCTAACTCACCATTTTTGCCGAGCAAACCGCGCGTGGATCGCGTGTTCATAAATGTATGACGATGATCGGAGTTCCGTTCGCTGTGGCCGCAGTCAGTCATTCAGCGAGTCAGCCGCGCGTGGACCGTTGCGCGCGCGATTTTAGTTTTGACGCGCGCGATCCCCTTCCCTGCCCCACAAACCATCGTCGGATCACGGTGCGTTCATGACGAATCTACAAACCATCGGCCGTTGGTAGTGGTTCTCGTTTCGGAACAATCCCCGGCTGTGGAGGCGGTAGTCGTCAACTAAATGGCAACAAGAAAATTAATGCGATGAACGAGGGGTTCTAAGATTGTTTCGGATATTAAAATGAAGTCATGTTCAGATTGAATTTCATTGGTAAAATTAATCAAATAATCAAACAAATAACATGAAATGGTCTGTGAAGATGGCGGATTCGTACGTGCCTTCACCAACCCTGCATTGGGGATGTGAGGCAAAGAATGCGTCCTTGGTTCGAGTACTTCTATATCCAAGCCCTTCGCTCATTTTTCAATACTTTTATTCATTTTTCACAACCTGCTGTTCACTGACAGAACTATCAACACTTCTCCCTTCATATCTTTCAGTGCTAGCAAACATTACTGTCCACTCTTGGGGCCTCATGGTGATGAGCGAATACCTCCTTCTACATCATGAAATGGTGTCTGCGTTTAACGATTTCACCCAGGAACAGATTGACTAATTTTCATAATTCCTGATTTTTTGTTCGTTTTGAGACCCCACCTCTTTCATAGAATAAATTTACAAACTGCTCCTGTGAGTAACACAAAAACATAAAAATCATCTTTTTCTGGTCAAACATATACTAAAAAAGTGTAGAATTTGTCCAATCCAGTGATTTTGTCACCGAATAACAAATAGGAGAGAACCCAAGTAACAATTTTAACTTGTAAAAGCGTTTCTTCAAATTCACTGTTGAGCTTAATGCTTATCAACCGTCATTTTATTTGGAATCAAAACTGCTTTTCAACTTTTGTTTACTCAACATTGAAGAATCTATTCAACATCCGCTGCTCAACAACTTTTGTATAAAAATGTTTATTCAACCATTCTCATTTGTATTTATTAAACATCTAACATTATTAACAATTGTTATAACCATTGTAAAACATCAACTCAACTCTTAGAGCATTACCAAAGTTAACAGTTGTACTATAATATTGCTGCTTTACCAAAGCAGTATTTTGTGGTGCTGATTCGATCAGCCAGGCTTTGGTCAGCCTTACGCGCACTTGTTCAGACAATAGAGCCAAAGCAGTTAGTGGTATCTACAGTTGGAGAACTGTAGAGCACTTTGCTAAAGGATTATTTCGGTTTGCAGTGTATTCGGACTAGCCGAATATTGCATCGAAACGCAAGGTCTTGTGTATGAACATAGACTGTCTAGTACTTTATTTTCCATGGGTTTTTATAGTTGAACATGTATCATAATTTACAATTCGGGTTCACTTAATCTAGTATGCTAAAGTGAGAAGGAAGATACGCCTGGGACAGCGTTGACAAATATTGAACCTTTTTTGACTATGTTGCTTTTCACGCAACGATCGATAAATTATTATTTTGGTTACCCGACACTTTTCAAGTGTTCCATACTGGTCCGTAAGCGCAAGACCTCCGTGCTGCATATATGCGGTAGAGAATAGAATACTCAGCGAAAACACTTGTTGGTGCATCCCTGACCGTCCTCTATCTATCGCATAACGGCATGACGAGTGTATCGAAAACAAACGGTGTGTAGTGGAAATTGAATTGCATTAGGTTAGCCGTATTTGGATGTAACTTTATAATTGGTGTTAAAAAGAGGTATAGTACACCTCCCCCCTGTTTTTTGAATGATGTAATGAGATTTTAAATTAAATGGAATCATTCATGAAAATTTACTGTCCCAGATGTATTTACAGTATTTTACTTTTTTTTTTTAAATAATGAATTTTTGTTAAAGTTATTTTAATTATATACTAACCGAGTTTAATGCACTTCCTCAAGCAAAGCTTGGGAAAATTTTACCTACTTGCTTTTTTTCACTATTTTTTGATTTCTATAATTTTTTTTGCAAGTTAGGCTCGGTATATCATTAATCCTATATTGAAATTATGTTTTAAAATTGATTACATTTTTATAATTCTATTTTTGTGTACGGTTGTAATTTTTCTCGTATGTAATTCTTCTAGTTTGCAATTGAGATTTTCTATATTTTTTACTTTAAATGGTCCAATGTAATGTGGCTCTAATTTTTTTCTATTCTCATTGGTAATATATACTAAATCTCCTTCGGAAAGTTTAATTGGGTTTGTATATTTATTTAAATTTTTTAGTCTATCTTCTTTTTCTTTGATAAGATTTTCTTTAGCCGTTAAATTTGATTTTTGAAGTTTAAATTTAAGTTCATTGTAATATTGTTCTATGTTATAAACTGGTTCTATCTTGTTTTTGAAAATTTCTTGAGGTAAATTTGCCTTTCTGCCGAATATTAACTCGTATGGTGAATAATCTGTATCTGTATGTGTTGTTGTGTTGTAAACAAATGTATAAAATTTTATCCAATCATCCCAATCGTCATGGTGTTCGTTTGAAAAGGATCTTAGATACTCATTGAGACATCTATGATTCCTTTCTAACGCGCCAATTGTTTGTGGGTGATAAGCTGTAGCAAAGTTTTGCTTAAATTTTAAAATTTTACTTATTTGTTTTAATATATCATTATTGTACTCGGTACCTTGGTCCGACTTTAATTCTAAGAAGTTTCCATATGTTAATATGAAGTCTTCCACCAAAGCTCGTGCTATGGTCGAAGCTTCTTTGTTTTGTACTGGTATTATAACCACATACTTTGTCAAATCGCACTGTATTGTTATGCAGTAGCGATTATTATTGTCAGTTTTCGGTAAAGGTCCTACTGTGTCAATTGATATTACATCAAAAGGTTTAGCAGGTGTTGTTGTTACAATATTTGGTTCTTTAGTATGTTTACATACTTTGTTAAGTCTGCAAGGTTTGCAATTTTCTACAAAACTAGCAATTGTTTTCTTCATACTTCTCCAATCGTATGATTCCTTTAATTTTCTGTATAGTCGATTTTGTCTTATGTGACCTCCCGTAGGCGTCATATGATAGTCATGTAGTATTTTGTTAATTTCGTCCGGATTTTCAATTTTTCTTCGTGGTTTAAAAATCATTATTTCCACATCTTTTAGTGATTCGATCGCGATCTTTTTGAACGATTCTACTGGTAAAATCGTAAATATTTTATTTTGTGTTGACATAGCTATTTTCTTAATATTCATTTCATCAAGCATGTCATTCAACCTTAGACAAGCGGACGCTAGAGTCTGAATTCCATCCATCCAGTGACTGCACATAATTCTTCATTTTCTTTTGGATCCGTTATAATAATTGTTATTTCATCATTCGAGCTCGTTATTGTGTATAGTTTTGGTAGTTTGTACGTTTTTGAAGGATTGTCCGTTTCGTAGATAGACAGTTGCGCACCTGTCTGCTCTGTTGAATTCGGTTTCCTTATTGTCGTATTATTTTTAGTCATAGATCTAGTGTTAACCTTTAAAATCGTCATTTCTTTTAATTCGTCTGATGTGATTGCTACTCTAGAGAGAGCATCAGCACCAACGTTGTTTTTTCCTTTGATATACTCGATTTTAAAGTCGTAATCTTCTAGATCTAGACGCATTTGCGTAAGCTTTTTGGTAGGTTCTTTCATACCAAAGAGATACACTAAGGGTCTGTGATCGGTTCTGATTTTAAATTTTCTTCCATAAATGTAGGGTTTAAAATGATTAATTGCCCAATGAATGGCAATCATTTCTTGAAAAATTGTGTGTTTTTTGGCTTCCGCCTTATTAAAAGTTTTGCTAGCGTAAGCAATGGGTAGGTCATCACCATCGTGGTCTTGAGATAACACTGCTCCACATGCTACATTTGATGCATCTGTCGTAATTATGAAGTCTTTTGTAAAGTCCGGATATTTTAGAATTTGTGGGGATAGTAAATGAGATTTTATTTTTTCAAAGGCCTTTTGACATTTATCAGTCCATTCAAACTTTGTGTTTTTCTTTAATAGGTCATTTAATGGTTTTGCTATTCCTGCGAAATTTGGTACAAATTTTCTATAGTAATTACAAAATGCGACAAATCTGCGAATATCATCAGCATTTGCTGGAATGGGAAATTTTTTGACTGCTGAAAATTTAGAATCATCGGGGTAGATTCCTTTATCAGTAATCTTATGCCCTAGATAAGTAACTTCAGATTGAAAAAATTTACATTTTCCTGGATTTAATTTTAAATTGTAGTGTCTGAGACGTTCAAAAACTTTGGTTAAATTTGTTAAATGATGTTTTGTAGAACATCCTATTACGATAATATCATCAATGTATATAAATGCGTGTTCAGGTGTTAGACCTGCCATGGCTATTGTCATCATACGCTGAAAACTATTTGGACTGATATTTAATCCAAACGGCATTCGCGTATATTGATAATGGCCTGACGGGGTTGAAAAAGCTGTATATTTGCGTGATGCTTCTGTAAGAGGAATTTGGTGAAATCCTGACATAAGGTCAAGAGTACTGAAATATTTTGCCCTACCAAGTTGATCTAAAAGAGAATCGATTCTTGGTAATGGGAATTTGTCTGCTAAAATTTTTTTATTGAGTTGTCGAAAATCGACAACCAATCTCCATTTTTTATTATTATTATTTGACTTTTTTGGTACTAGTAAAATTGGTGAATTGTATGATGAAACTGAGTGTTCCACAATATTTTCTTTAAGCATTTTATCTACTTGTGTTTGTATTTCTTCAGTTTGTGAATGGATCTGTTTGTAATTCGAAATATACGTCGGGATATTATCTGATAGATGTATGTCCTGAGAATAAAAATTATTGGTTGAAAGAGTATCTTCGTTTAAACAGAAGATATCTGAATAATCCGTAATTAATTGTTTAAAATCTTTTTGAACTAAATTAGGTATATTTTCTGTGTCAACTTCATTCCAAATGTTTTCTTTACGTTTATGATTACTGGTATTGCTAGTTTTTAAAACGTAATAATTGTCAAGAGGCTCTGTGATAGGGTTAATCTGATCGTAGGGTATGTATACTGGTTCATTTGTAGTATTAATGAATTTTGCAAAGGGTTCGTCTTTGGAAATGATCGTATTGCCCAAAAAAATTCCTGGTTGGATTTCTTTAGCATGTACTACCATTTCATTTTTGTAAGTCTCATTTGTTATTCGTCGAATGGTTTCACTCCTTTGAGGAAGTATGAATCCATTCTTAAAGTTGTCTTCGATAGGTGCTGATACTGTTACATTGCCTAAATCAAAGTGTAACAGCCATGATTCATAATCGATTTTACATCTATTTTCTGCAAGAAAATCACGTCCAAGGATTCCATCGGTTTGAACAGGAAATCCTTTAGATACTAAATGAAATGTATGTTTAATTTTTAATCCATTACCAAAAATTAATTTTGTGTCTGCGGTGGCAATGGTTTCAATTTTTGTATCGGTAATTCCAGTTAATTTAATTTTTCTTGAAGTATTTATTAGTTTATCTGGGTTTACTTTGTTAATTTTGAATAAAGATGTGTCTGCTCTACTATCTACTATTAATGTTATTTTTCCAACAGACATTGAACAAAACAAAATTCGATGCATTTAAATTTATTGAGAGGATCGGTCTACCCGATCTCTCCTCTCTAAAAAATCATTATGTCGGTTTTCTTGTCGGTCGTTTCTCTCGTCTCTTCCCTACCCCCCCTTTTTTCTCACACAAAAAAAACCATCAAAAAAAAAAAAATAAAAACTAACAAAAATAATTTACCAAAAAAAAAAAAATATCCAATACCCTTTACTTCACCTATCTTTTTTTTTTTTTTCATAATAATAATAAAAAAAAAAATTATTAAACAACTTCTTCCACTATTATTAATACCAACACCAAATTGTATTAAATATACAAAAAAATTTTTTTTTTTTTTTTTTTTTTTTTTTTTTTTTCCCCCCCTTGTTTTTTTTTTTTTTTTTTTTTTGGTTTTTTTTTTTTTTTCTTTTTCTTCTACAAACTTTTTTAAATACAGTACACAAATTTGACTTTGCTTATCCCAGATTTGAACTTGTGATTCTTGGATTGAAGGATGCCTTATTCTCCATCTTCTCCATCCTTGGGTATGCATTTGACACACTCAAAAGCCGTATTTAAATCATCTGTCTCTAATTTGCATGACATTGTTTAACAATCGTTAGTTAACAGTCACATACACAGAACTTTGGCTATGAGTTAATGGAGTTTTATAACTGATCTATAATCGTTCCATAACATATTAAAAAACGGTAGCTTTACATGATTGATTAAACGTTGCACAATTAAGACGCAATTAAGACTCGTCACTGAATTATAGAATTATATGTCTTAATTTATATTTTGTAGCACTGTCTTATATCAACACATTTGTTGTTGGGTCACCATTTTAACAAATTGGGATTGTGCTTAAGATGAACAAGGGATTGTTTTTAATCAGCGAGCATCTCATTATTTAAAACGTGTGACTGAAGCTTAGGCCACGGTTCTAAAGCGTCAATTACTTTTTTTACAAATCATCCATTTGATGTTGATTAAATCCTTTTCAGGTTCTAGTTCGACTTGTACTTTCGGAGTGCAATAAACAGCTCGGATATCGTATAGCTAAACAATACGTCTAGTGATGATTGTTTAAACGTTTTTCAATAATTATATCTAGCTGTTATATAATAATAACGATTTTGGAGTTAAATGCCGTTATTCCATGTTTTCTTAGCTTTCGTTCATGATTGAACAGTGGAGTAATAAAAAATATAGTACAGCTAATAAAACATGTTTTTAAACCAAATGCAAGTAATCATCCAGACAGACAGACAGACAGACAGACAGACAGACAGACAGACAGACAGACAGACAGACAGACAGACAGACAGACAGACAGACAGACAGACAGACAGACAGACAGACAGACAGACAGACAGACAGACAGACAGACAGACAGACAGACAGACAGACAGACAGACAGACAGACAGACAGACAGACAGACAGACAGACAGACAGACAGACAGACAGACAGACAGACAGACAGACAGACAGACAGACAGACAGACAGACAGACAGACAGACAGACAGACAGACAGACAGACAGACAGACAGACAGACAGACAGACAGACAGACAGACAGACAGACAGACAGACAGACAGACAGACAGACAGACAGACAGACAGACAGACAGACAGACAGACAGACAGACAGACAGACAGACAGACAGACAGACAGACAGACAGACAGACAGACAGACAGACAGACAGACAGACAGACAGACAGACAGACAGACAGACAGACAGACAGACAGACAGACAGACAGACAGACAGACAGACAGACAGACAGACAGACAGACAGACAGACAGACAGACAGACAGACAGACAGACAGACAGACAGACAGACAGACAGACAGACAGACAGACAGACAGACAGACAGACAGACAGACAGACAGACAATTTCTACCTGGATTAATTATTAATTCCTTTATTACACAACTACTAAGATAAATAAATGCATAAATGATAATATAATAAAAATCAATACATTATTCAATCTTCAAAAAAGAAAAATACTGAAATCATCAAAAGATGCGAAAACAAAATTAGTATACATCACTGAAAAATATTAGAGCAAAGAAAACAGACGAATTTCACGCCAACTCGTCTTCGTGATTGGCAGCACCCTTTCAGAATTCAATGAAACTTTGTGGGTGGGTAGACTATGTCTTTTCAAGCAACTTTGCATACTTTGTTCTTCAAAAATTATTTAGACTACCTTTTGAAAGATTTTTGATCGATTTTTTTTTAAATCAACATAACTCAAAAAGGAAAAGACTTACAAAAATAATATGTATATATTTTTTTTTAAATATAGGTGAGATAATTGTCTTAAAGTTCGCCATACATAGCTAGATGGGCACTTCTAAGGAAAAAAAAAAAATTAAACATAAGGTTTTTCATGCCCAATTTTACCGTTTATCGCACCAACTCGTCTTATAATTTGGTTCCAAAACCTCACAGAAGCCAATTAAATTTAATTTAAATGACATTTTGGATTTTTAAGGGTCTTTAAATGTTTTAAAAACCAAGGCTACTATTTGGAAAGCGCTTATTTTGAAACTATTAATAATTTTAGATTTTTGTGATAATACAATTAAATCAGGTGGTTGATCCTGTTTATTACCAAACCTTTGAAGTAAATTACAAGAAGGACGATAAATTGGAAAACAAAGCTTTATCATAATATCTGAAGTATTGACCCATGACTCAATAGCAGTTCAGTTGTTTATACCAAAATTGCTAGATTTCATTAAACAAAATTCAATATATTGCTCGAAAATTATTTTGATGTCAGATGGAGCAGCGGCCCATTATAAGAACAAAAAGAACTTTGCCAGCATGTGAAATTTCAAGTCCATGTATGGATTGGAACTTCTTATGAGAAATGTCAATGTAATGCTTTTGGGGGTAATTTCAAGCGAATGGCAAACAGAGCAAGTCTTGCTCAAGATTATGGAAACTCAATCAAAACTCCACGAGAACTATATGACTGAGCAGTTGAAGAGTCAAATAAAAGTTTTACAAAACTGAACTTCTGCTTCATGTCAGCTGAACAGTATGCAAAAATGTCAGAAGAACTTGAGAAGTAATATAGCCACGTAACACAGGTTCATTGTTTTGTACCTATTTCAGAAAATCAAATTTCAGCTAAAAGGTTTCCTGATTCAAAGGATAATCCAAAGAAAATCACTTTGTATGTGAAAGATTTATAAATTTAATATATGAAGCTATATTAATTGCTAATACGTGAAGATTTAAATATAAAAAATAAATAAAATAAACCAATAAACCTATGAGATTTCATTGATATAAACAGTATTTCGAAAATTCATATAACCTCAAATTTGAATCGTCTTTGAACGAATTTGCATCAAGTCTTATCAAAGTTGAATTCTCTAGTAACGTCATATTTGAATCGTTTTTAAATGGATATGCATCAACCATTTAAAGACGACTCAAATATGCTATTTTTTTAGATTTATCAGCCCCCCTCTATCACAATTTTTCCTATAGATTTTACACATTCTGTAACAAATCCTGACCTTTCTTCCGCCTCCTCACCCCCTCAAAAATATACGAAGTCATAGTTGAATCACCCCTAAAAATAGGAATATCCGAACAATCAGTTATGAATGACTTGTACTTAAACGTACACTTTTGGTTCTGTTTTACTGATGTAAAGGGAAATATAATGTTTTTGACCCTTTTCAAATGTTAGTCTAGATGGTTATCTTTTTTTACCAAATGTTCAATACATTCGATTCTTCATGACTGCTAAATTTCATTGGATACTATAGGGGTGTTGAAGACCATAACTAGACGAGTTTGCGTGATACACGGTAAACATAGGACATGAAAAAGTTTTTGTGAGAAGAAACAATTTCCTTCAAAGTGCCCATCTTGCAATGTATGGCGAACTTTTCGACATTTATATTTCCTTTATTGAAAAAAAAATCGTCCAATTTTAATATATCCATTTTTTGCAAATTGACTTTAAATGTTAAAATATATTTTTTTAGTGCGTAGGAATCGATTTAAGAATTTTCAAAAGCTTTTTATAAAAAGAGAGACAACTTTCTGAAAGTTACCCAATCATCACTTTTTTGTAAATCATTTTCTTTTAGAGTTATGTTGATTTAAAAAAAAAAAGAACAAAAAACTTAAGCCCTCTTCAAATGGTAGTCTACATAAATTTAAAAAAAAAACAAAGTATGCAAAGTTGCTTGAAAAGACATCGTCTACCCAACCACAAAGTTTCATTGGATTCTGAGAGGGTGCTGCCAAACACTGGATGAGTTGGCGTGAAATTCGTCAACAAGAAATTGAAAAACTGATTTGAACACAACCAAAGAAAAAACTAAATTAACGAAGAAAACACAACAAAAAATTTAACAAATTAAAAACACTAGATGTAAATAGGTAAAAACACAAATAATGTCCAAATTTATAAAAAGGAAAAAATGGTTTATTAAGAATAAAATTCATTTATTCGAATGGAATGTCAGAAGCAAAAAAAAAATAATCTAACGAAAAACTTAATGTTGTGAAAATTCATTGTAACTGATGTGATGTGTTTGTTTAAATTTTTTAAATTTTCCGAAAATATCATGTTGAGATTTAATCTGAATTGAATATATATGATGATCATATATGATATATGATGATGATATGATAAATTAATAGGCCTATTTAAAATACCACGAAAAAAAAGGTATGATTTTCAATATGTTATTCGAAAAATAAATGGATGTGTGCATAGTAAACAATCAATCGTTAACATCAGCCAATAAACAAACAAACAAATGGACATAATCAAAGTTAACTAAATCAATAGTTTATCATCAACTTCAATAATTAAATACAGATTAATAAATTTGCAAACATTATGTGACTATTAGTATGATCAGTATTTTTGCACTTTCTAACATCGGTCATTTCAGAATTTGTTACAAGTTTTTCGGTAAGCAGACATAATTTTTTTGAGGCCTATGATAAATCATTTCGTTAAGAGCACGATTCACTATGCTGAAGGCGTTGGGGTTGATTTCAGGTACGGTCAAAGGAATCTTTTGAGTTGAACATTTTGTCGTCTTCCCTGGGTCGTATTTACAAGATAATATACAAATTCAAGCATGTTGGCATAGAAATCTCAAAGTTAATATCTGAAGATGTGCTTCAGGAATGATTAACTCTAAGCAGTGGATGTAATGATCGGTTTTAACATGCAGCCAAGCACGGATCAAGTATGTTAAACAATCAAAGACTAGTAATAAATTAATAAGTAATAGGATACTTTTTTTACTTTTGCTGGCCAATGTCTTTTCAGAACAGCACCTATGCCACAGTGTTTCACAAAAAAAAAACTCGGCTAAGGGTTGCTTGTCGCTAGTACACTTATTATGGTACAATTTAAACCTTTAGATCTTGAGAAGTCCATAAGGTGTGGCCCATTTAGCATTGGAACAAACATTTTCGATTCTTACAGCGACCCTACATCTCGGCAAAAAATAGCGTTATTTTGTTTGGAGAAGTATTAAGCGAATTTCTGTAGTACGAAAATGTCACACCAGGCTCTAATTTCATTTGTTAGCATCTGTAGCTGTGGTAGGAAGACCGAGATTTTCATCACTGATTAGCAATTTAATTCAGAGCTGTACAGAACGGAATGTCTCCAAAAGCGAATATTGCCATACATCAGATCCCACAATGAACCTGTCATGTTTCGGCCAGATCTTGCAAGCTGTCATTACAGTAAAACAGTGCAACAGTGGTATAAAACCAACGGGATTCAATTTATACCGAAAGAACTAAACCCTCCTAACTATCCCCAGCTCAGACCGATAGAGAGATTTTGGGCTATTATGAAGAGGAAGCTGAAAGTGAATGGCAATGTCGTCAAAAGCATCAATGAATTGAGAACCAAGTGGAATAAGATTGCCAAAACGATGGATGAGAATAATGTGCGCCGGTTGATGAAACTTATTCCGGGAAAAGTCTGCAAATTTCTTCGAAATCGAAATGATTAATTATTTTTTGTATTTTCCCTCTAAAGTTCACATAAAGTCGAACATTTTAGTTTAAAACAGAATACTATTTTGTTAATGTATATCTGAAATATTTGCAATAGTCTATGCTCCAATTCTAGCTGGGCCACACCTTAGTAAGCACGACTTCCGTCTATACACTTCGCATCCCTAATCCAACCTTTTCTTCTTCAAGTTTCAGCCTGGTGTTCTGTTTAGTTACCATCTGGAACGTTCTTTCGACAATGTCCACGTTATGAGCGAAGTGAATTAATTAACTGGGTTATTTGAAAATCTTGCCCGCACGTTTTTATTAAATGAACTTCCATCTTTCGATCACCTTATGTTCATCCTACAAGATACCTGCAACCTTATTCCGACGCATTTCAGCTCACAGCACAAAACCTCTGTGGGATGCGTTGAGATTTTTTGTAGAATTTTCGCCTTTTTTGAGACGGATACAGCTGCTCCATTTATTCGTACTCCAACTTCTCCGGGTGGCGCTTCTTACCCCAAACAAGACGACTTTGCTGTTTTCATTTCATTTTCAGTCACTGAGTCTTGAATCACGTGAAAATCAATTATATACCCAAATAACATTGCCAAAACCATCCTGTTTTAATAAGTTTTATATAAAACCAAAGCCACTACAAATCAATTTGGTTTTAATATGACACCAAGAGGTGCCAATAGGTTTCATATTTTAGTCAGATTTATGAGAACCTACACAGCTTGTTTAAAACGATCCTAAAACCTCGTTTCCTCAAATTCCTTTTACTCCTATCAAAGGTTTTATTTCAACTTTATGAACTCATAAAATGCTATTTTGAAATGCCGTTTGAAGACTGGTTCATATTATCCTTTTATGGTCAATTGAAAAAGCATTTTGAAACCATTTTACCTCCAATTAATGCGTTAAACGGCAAAATGGCATTGAAGGAAGTCACCAAATGACAAAACAGTATTAAAGTAGTCATTGCGACGATTACTTGGCTTAATGGCAGAATTGTGATTTTTTACCAATCGCTATATTGAAATATAAGAAATAATTGAAATTTGGAAAAATAAATGCTCCTTATTTTAAATGTAATGCAAATGAATTGTAGATCGGAATTTCGCATTTTTTTTAAGGTAACCTTATTGAGTTCCATCAATTTTCAAGAAATTCATGATTTATTTATCGAATATATTTGTTTTAATTTTTTGTTTTTGTCATAAGCTCGCATAATTTTCAAGGTGTATTAATTTTTGGCTCTTATCATGCCCATATTCACCATAAAATTCAATGCGTATATATTTTGGAGCGTGATATGCTGTTAGAAGCTCAATTTGTTTTGGATATTTTGCTATCAAACAAAATTTCCCGCTAAATGAATCAGAAGCGCAGAGAATCGAACAAAACAAAACAACAAAAACCAACACCAATATCACAGTGAAGTTTGACAGCAGTGGCCATTTTGCCGTATCCCTGGTTTTCATGACAGCCAATAGGTTTTATGATGGTTCTCAAGTGGTCATAGCATCTACCACTAGAACATTTTCAAACTCTTTACCCAAGTAACACGAAATGTTTGATTGCATGCATTTTTGCTTTAATATGACAAATGATTATGTTGCCAATCCAAGGATGGTAACCCTTTTCGGGTACTAACGGGTGTCCACTAAAAAATGAGAATGATTTCAAAACTTTTCCATCAGAACAAAAACGGCCGCATAGAAATGTCACTTTAGATGAATGAATCGTTGCACTCCCCAGAAAATTTTCATACACTCTTATTTCACTCTAACATGTTCAGTCGTGTTCAGCATGCCGTCGAAACAGGAAGAACTGCGCGCGCGCGTTGTACAATTCTTTCAAGCGAACGAAGATCGTGGAAAAAAATACACGGTGGACCATTTTTGTCGTGAAAAAGTTCCGGTATCCACCGTATACCGTATCCTGGCATGCATGAGAGTAACCCGGAAGAAAGGTTGCGGCCGTCCAGCGAAAATAATGAATGAGAAAACGCTCCGCTCGCTGCGCAGCATGTTCAACAACAAGGACTCGGTAAGTCAACGGGAAGCAGCCCGAAAGTTCCATTGTTCGAAGTCACTCATCTGCAAGACGCTAAAGAAAGAAGGAATAGTGTGTAGAAAGAAAACCAGATCCCCAGAGTACACAGATGAGCAGATTCAAACCGTGATATCCCAATGCCGCTGGATGACTCGGAATTACGGCGGAAAATCTTTCGTTCTGGACGACGAAAGCTACTTTCCTCTTTCGAAGTCTCAGATACCGGGAAACGACCGATTCTACACTAAGGACAAATCTACTACTCCTCCAAAAGTAATGTATAAGTTCAAGCACAAATTTGAATCGAAGGTTATGTTATACATCGTAATATCCGATAAGGGTATTTCGAAGCCGTGGTTCAAACCAAGCGGTTTGGCCATCAACCAGGAGGTGTACCAAAGAGAGTGTTTGCAGAAAATACTCATCCCATTTCTTAAACAACATCACTCGGATGGCAAATACGTGTTTTGGCCGGACAAGGCATCATCGCACTACGCAAAAAAAACGCTAACGTTTTTGGAGAGCCAAAATATACCATATGTCCCAAAAGACCGGAATCCGACAAATTTGCCACAGTGCCGTCCTATCGAGGATTTCTTCGGTCTTTTGAGCTCCATGGTATACAAGGATAATTGGAAGGCCAAGAACACCAAGCAACTTACCAACAGGATCAAAAGCTGCATCCGAAAAATCGATGTGGCTGCCGTCCAACGGTCATGTTCCAGCATAACGACTAAGCTGCGCCGCACGGCGGACCACGGACCATATGACAATATTCACTAAACTTAGTTTGAAGATTTAAGTTGACCCTTTTAATAAAATAAATCAGTTTGAACAAAACTTCACTGGTATTTTTTTCCTGACCCATTCTTTTCGTTCTCATTATTTAGTGGACACCCGTTACTATAGAATTGAAATAGCGCAGAAGGTGGAGCTTATGAAACATAATTTATATCAGACAATTGTTATAAATAAAAAAGTTTAAAACAGTATTTAAAAAAAAATTCGTAGGCAACAAAAAGGCTTTCATGAACCAGGTTCACACTATGGACTCCAAGCTTACTAGATCGGTGTTCTTACCATTCGCTCATTTGACATATGAGATTTAGAGTAGTCAGAATCTTCTTAAACCTTGCCAGCATCATACATATTTGCCAACCTTATTGGGGACTTGTATAGATATTCGCTTTGATATAAGTGAGTTCAGGCTAGAGGTATTGATTTAAATAAAAATCATTTGCACAAGAAAATAATAGTTCGATTGCGCTGACGTTTAGAAGTATCAAAACGTTATCATAAAACCAATTTTACCAATCCTGATATTCGATCATGTAAGCAATTGGCAACTGAAATTTTCAATATTTCATTTCAGCATAACTGAACTAGGTTCTTGACTGTTGAAGTGGCAAACGAGAATGTGACATAAATGTATATATTTGATATATATGTTTGTCTAAAGAAAGCTCAAAACATGTATTTTTCCGTCCAACAAACCGTACTAGTTTTGTTGACGTTTGACCTTTTCGCAAATGTTTGTTCCTTGAAATACGAAAGACTAATGACGATGTATTTATGAAACATAATATGCAAACAAGATTTTAGACGTAAACAAACATGTCCTTGCTGGAAAACCTCTAACACGTGTATGACAAATTAATAAGAAGGCTAAAATAATCTAGATTTAAATTGCATCAAACGAACAACTTCATGACAAAACTAGTCAAATCACACTGTTATAGACCTACAGCATGACACAGGAAAAATAAAACAGGAATATTTATGTTTTCGGTGCTACTTGGGTATGGTCTTAGAAAGGTTTTATAAAATTGTTTTCACAACCATCTATAGAGTGGGCCACTTTGTACAAACTTTGCCGGGAGGAATGCTATACGGCTGGAATACAACTGAAATTTTTATTTGGGTAGACTCTCCCACTGATTGAGATTGACCGGCGTGTAATATATGTTCTTAGAAGCTTAGAAGAGAGATGAGAAAAATAATATTATGCATTTTGCGAAGATTTCCTACACAAATTGTGCGAAAACAATTGTGAAAGAGCACCGTTAGGCTAAATCATTTTGGTGTCTTCGGCACAATAATTGCGATTATTCATTAGCGCACTTTCTGACTTTTATACGTACAGGCGCACTTCAACAAACGAGGGGGAGGTAGCTAATCGAATCTTCCGGTCCGCCTCTAAGCAATTTAGTCATAAGGTACCAGGTGGATATCCACCGATTACCTGTTGATTTGCAAAATTTGGAAGATATCTGCATTGAGTTAGATCATATAATATTATTCCGCCCACTCTAGGACATTAGAAATAATTAAATCATCGGGAAAATGAGGGAAAAAAATAGAATACAGAAATAAACAACAAAACTGCTTCCCGGTGACATGGGTGGTTTCGCCGGGTATGGTGGGCCGATGGAGGGGATTATAATTAGTTGTGATCCAGGCTTTTGGTTCGCGATACTCGTCGCGATATCATATCTTGGAACGAGTAAACCACTATCTCATTTTGACTCCGACTACATCCTTATGTTGGTATGAATCGATAAAATTGGCACTCAAGCGGTATCATAAATCAAATTGTTTTCCTAACGAAAAACCACCATCACACTTTGTGATTGGCTCCAATAGCATCCTTACTGTTGATATAAATCGGTTCAAATATTTAACGGGACTAATATTTAAATGTTTTACTAGACGCTGCGTGAATTCAGCTTATCGTTTACCAAAACGAACTCTGCTGCTACCCAATACTGTTATGCAACATCCCAGTGATTTCTCGTGGAAGTGTTCTTGTAGAGCTGTTTTTGTCTTCTAATTAAGCTAGTTTCACGTCAACATATTCGTACCCTTTCAATATTTGACCTGCATGCGGACGGGGCCGGCGCCGGCATTGCCTTAGTTTGGGAACCCCACCTTTTTACACATTGAGGATATATGTTAGCCCCAAGCATCATCTGTTGGTTCTCTGTGCAATACCAGCTGATCTGCACTCTACCTAAATGTCATGTAAATGTCTGTCTCTTGAGACCGACACATGAAAGCGTACATAAGAATGAGTTGAAAGAGATGAGAAAATAAATTCAATCAAACACATCTTCTGTCGAATTGCGTATGCTTTAGTTTCAGGAGACATAATTTTAGACGAAATCGTTCTTTACGTTCCCCGACTATTTTCAAACATGAATTACGTCTGGTGTAAAATTCATAATA
This sequence comes from Aedes koreicus, assembly GCA_024533555.2. Classification (NCBI taxonomy): domain Eukaryota; kingdom Metazoa; phylum Arthropoda; class Insecta; order Diptera; family Culicidae; genus Aedes; species Aedes koreicus. Next base: position 68,186 of record JAHHFK020003172.1, on the reverse strand, counting down.
TCTAAATGTGAGGCAATAACGGAGTAGCAATCATGGGCGGTCAAGCATGCTCATGCTCATGCTTAAGTCGCACTGCTACAAGCTGTTTCGCACATCAGGTGCGATACATTTTTAAATAAAATAATAATGCCTCATAATACACTTTTCGCAATCGTAAGGCCCCTCTTGACAAAGCGCACGCGTCCATCGAGTAAAACGCGTCCAGCCATTTTTTGCTGCTTCTAGTCCGCAAAATGTACGCGTCTTGAGGGTGGACAGAGAGCAACAGAGCAACGCAAGAGAGATGGAAAGCCAGCTCGACCGAAATCGCGTAAACAACAACTGTCCACGATCTCACAAAATAGGCAAGTTGCACACCGCCAAGTACAAATCCATTTGATCGCGAAGGCGTGAGGGTGGCGTTCCGGCCGATGTCCATTGGTGGGTCTGGCGAGTGGCGCTTCGTCGCTCTTTGGAACATCAAATTAAATGGAAAATTATGCGCAAAAGAGGCAAACACACAAATGAATCAGACAGGCAGAAGCTCCAGCGACTCGAGGGAGGCTTTAAATGGACGGTAGCAAAACATGAAGGTAGAGACCTCAAATAGCAAGGTTTAAGCGGAAAAACAACACACGCACCCTGGACTTTCGACCGAGTTCGATCATAACTGTGCAGCAACGTGGCACGGTGTGAGGTCGGGGCATTTTGGGGTGATGAGCTGGAGATGGACTCAAGAACAAGTGGACCTAAACGATCAACAACCCAGAGCGGAGGAGGAAACGCAGATTAAGGCCCGTTTTAGTTCGGGATGGAGTAAATGGCACGCGGCCAATTGTGGTTCAACGGTTGTTTCTATACCTTCGTCGGTCGGAAGGTTGGTCAGAGGAAGGTTTGCTTGTTTTTGGGGCCAAGCGCATCAGTCTAGATGCTATTATTGCTGTACTTTAGTCTCCCCGTTTTGGACTCTGGATGCGTGTGTGGAAGGGAAGAGATACGCCTGGTTTAATTGTGCTGGCGTCATAGCGGCATCTTAAATGGAGCTTTTGTGAGATGCTATTTGGAGGAAAAGGGAACGATGATCCGATAGAACATCTAACCTTATTTCTATAGAAATTATTCTATTGAGCCTAATGTGAGCAGCTTATGATGATTTACCTACCAAATTATGATACTTCCCAAGTTGCATTCACACAACGCGGAAAACAGCCCGTAAACGGTCAAACCAAAGTCAGCATGCGTGATGAAGCAATTCAAATTGTTCTCATCATCCCATTTTCACCACCATTTTCGCGGTCAGATTGGACCCCCGTTGAATTGTGATAAGGAACATTGTTGAACTTTCCCATACATGTCGAAAATCTCGCGGACACATTTTTTTCCCATCATCGGATTAACAACAGCAAAGTCCTACCCGACGCCGAACAACGCAGACTTGATACAAATTATACACACTTTGCGTGCGAGCATTATTATCACAATCTTCTCCCCGCCGATGAAGATGAGGCTAATGGTGGGCAGGTAGAAACGTACCCCAACGAGAACAAGCCTCCAACGATCCGATTCAAGCTCTCCGGAGCATGTGCTCATCAAGCCACCAGCACCTCCGAACGCATGCAAGTGATGGATGTCTTCGACTCTCTTTTGACTCTTTACGAGAATTCCGCGCGATCGCGCACCGCTTCAAAGGGCATCCAAAACCGGTAAATCAAAACTTCTTTGTTTTGATTTTAAATTCAACAGAACAAATCAAAATTTAAATGGAAAGCAAAGGGGCAGACCGTCGAAGGCAATAACAGCGGAGGAGAATTTCGGAACCTGACCCGCAGCCGCAACCGAAAGAACAAACGCGTTGAGAATTTGATTCGGGACCTTTTCTGTTCCGACACGGATACGCAAGCCAGAGGGAGAGGGAGAGAGAAAGAGGTGGCGAGCGAGAATGGTGCGGATGAAGAATTCTGGTCGGTGGGGCACGATTACGAAAGGAATGAGAGCAAAGTATTTTGCTCGGAGCGAATCATTGTGCCGCTATGGAAAAACAAGTGTGAGAACACAAAGTGCACACGGACACAAAATTAGTTCCATTTTGAGTCGTGTTTAAATCATTTTCGTGAAAAGTGGAGTCACTCAAATTTGAGAAAAAAATTACTGGGATTGGTGAAATACCTATAACTAGAAAAGAGAACAACCTTTATTGCTTATCTTGACAGATACGCGTATCTCGCCTACAATGTACAGAATTCTTCAGTGCCGTGTACTCGAGTATAAATACACGACACTGAAGAAGTCTGCACATTGAAGACGAAATACGCGTATCTGTCAAGCAATAAAAGTAGTTGGAATTAAATGGAAATTACTAATCTCTCTTCTCATATTCTAGTTATTGAAAGGTCGACAATTCAAAAAATATCGACTTAAATAAGATGGATGTTTTTGATTTGTCAACTTGTCAATCTCAGTTAAATTAACTTAAATTTGAGTGTCTCCCCTTTTGTCGAAAAAGCGCCCAAAACGACTCAAAATTGTGTTAAATTTATTGGCTGTGCAGAACCTGTCGTTAGTTAATGACAATAATGGATGGAAACACCTCACACAAAATAAAAACGCTAGATTGTAAGGCAATTTCACATGATATTTTTTCATTTCTAGTAATGGATCGCAACTTGAAGAAAAAATGCAACATTGGTCGTGGGCAGAACGCATCATTTCGCTTTGCAACATTCAATGTGAGCGTGAGGTTGTGCAGTGTATTAGTTCTTAAGTATAAGATTGGAGTCCGAAAGTTCAATGGCTAACAAATAAAAAACGATCTCGATTCGTCACCGAGATTCGAACCACGGCTCACAGAATCACGACTCTCTATAGTTACCATTCAGCCACTTTAACGAGTTGAAATCAATAGAATAAAAGCCCTACTGTTGCTTCGATTTTCGAGGCACTCAGCGGTACAGCAATGAAGCAAATGTAGTTCGCACACACTTGCATAGACTTCGTTTATTTCATAAAACGCTTGGTGATCAAGAAGGGCAAACTTGACGAGAGGGAGATGGGAGTGCGCTGACGAGTGAAAATAATAATAGAACACTTGACAGCGGAATTCCAACAGTGGCCAATAGCGTTGCGGCATTCTGTGGTATTGTCTCACTCATATTGAAAAGTTGTTGACGAATGAACAAAGACCCAACGGTTGCTTCGGCTGTCGAGGCACTAAGCACACAGCGATCAATTTGTTTCGAGGAATCTGTGTGCTGCAAACCGCTTGCACACTCTTGAATGGCTTCGTTTATGATGATGATGATGATGATGATGATGATGATGATGATGATGATGATGATGATGATGATGATGATTAATACTACCATCTATTGAAGCAAGGTAACTTTCCATAGCAGTGGAATAATCTGAAAAACGATTTGATCAGGATTCTATTATTGTTTGTGATCATCAAGCTCCTGTATGAAGGGCCAAAAACGCTTGTGCGGGCCCGTAAGCAGAGACACTTACGTAAACCCCTCGAATATAGGGACTTAAGAGAATCTCCTTCCAAAAGCAAGTTCACACTAACACCACTAGAATCGAGCCCTTGATTGACAGAATAAACCCAATAGATGGGGTCGAAGAGCCCACTCTCGTTCCGCGAAATGTTCACAATAGAAAGGAGGCAGTCCCATGCTCCCTATCCAAATCGTTTCACTTAGGTGCCCAGGTGGTCCCTCCCTTCCCCCGTTATATGTTACTTATTTAAAATATAGTACATTTTGCCGTGATTATTTGATTGCTTACCTTGTGTTAGAGAATTTGGCTGAAAGTACGGGTTGTTTATTGATCTTTATCATTGTATCTGTCTGTCAGGACCAAGGATAACATTATAATAGCAAGGTTTGTCTCTCTGAGTGCATTTAATGTTTAGAATTCAGCTTATTTGAATTGTGAAAAATACAGTAAAAATCAAATTTTTATAATTCATTGTCGTTTTGCGCACCCTTTGACTAAATTATTTTCGATTGTTAGTATCTCTTTTTTAGTATGACATGTTTTATGAATGCTGTTATTTTTCGCTTGGTTCGTTCCTCAACTTTAATCAAAGGTTTTAGGCGTGATGTGAAGCAAGTCGAACTGCTTTGTAGAAAAGTTAAGAAAAATGTATGCTTTTAATTTTTGCTTAAGTCTATTTCGTTTATTGCATTCAACTCAACACGATAAAATTAAAATTCTTCATGAACTCATTCACGTGAGGTTATTTTATTCTTACTCATTGATGAACCTATTAATATCAAACCTTAATGTTGTTGTTTTAATTTTTTTTTAATTTTTTTTATTAGGTGTGCAACTAAGTTCCCGCTGTTTAGCAATAGATGGCGCCAGTAGTAAGTGCTGGTCGAATGTTGTACATCTCAAGCATCATAAACCAAGCTCAGACATATGGTAAATAAACCGCTTTGCCAAATCAGTGATTTTGGTTTAGTGTTATATATTTTGGTTGTTTGAAGATGTCTGATTTCGTGCCAAATAATCGTCATTTGCGGGAAGTGTTGATTTTCTTCTTTCATTCGAAGAAAACGGCGGCTGAAGCACATCGAGAGCTCCAAAAAGTTTACGGTGATGCTGCTCTGAGTGAAACAACGTGTCGTGATTGGTTTCGTCGCTTCAAAAACGGTGATTTCAGTGTTGGGCTGCAAAATGGTGAGTAGACAACTGGGATGGAGCTTGCGTCCCCGCAACATAGCACTGGTCCTCACAAGTTCCTACCTCATGCTTCCACGGGTCAGGAGGTGACAAAGACCGCCAGCTTAGGGTTGCGTACTTAGCTGGTAGTGCAGCCTGGGCACTGTTGTCCTTCTGACTTCAGCTAGATTGAGGAGGTGCGTTCCGAGCGTCTGTCTACCAAGGAGGTGCAGCTCATTCAGTGTCTGTCCTGGCATCCAACGGCTGAGTAAAAAACGCTGTATCGCGTCATCTATACCTTATGAAGCAGTCCCACCAACGCGATGTAGGAAGGTAGCATGCTGAAATCTTAGCCTACCACATAAAATGAAAGTATTCTTTATACGGTGTATAATTTCAGATCATCTATGGAATTCCCAAGTGTTGTTTGATAATTTTAATTTTCCTTCGTGGCAATGATAATGCAAGAGCGTCTACAATTGCAGCTGGACATCAGTCTACAGACATGCAGACAGTACAAACATAATTGTTACTATCATTTTATATTATAACATCCCTTCACAATAATTTTAAAGCTATTTTCAGGTTCGCATCTATGCATCGTCGTAAGTTTTAGCCCACCTAACCCACGATATGTATTTGAAAAGATAGGATGGTTTTTAATGTTTTTTTTAGAAAGGATCATACGACAAATTCTACTAAATAAAATTTCCAAAAAAGTTTAATAATTCAAAAACTAAAATTGTTGATGATCTCTCATTTTCTATTGCACAGATACAAAGAATTATTTATGGGCCCAGTAGAAAGCAAGAGTTATCGGAGAATTCAAGTTTCATTTTTCTTTTCTCTCTCTGATTTTTTTTTTGTAGATTTATTAAGCTTCCGTTTTTGGGCAGTAATCATAATCATTTGAAATTTATTCCGGCTAATTGTTTGCTTAAATTTTCTTTGCTATTCTGCTTGGCTGCCCGGTGATCAACTTTCTTTCATTATATCACTTTTGAAAATTTCAGAGTTTCAATCATCTAACATCACAGCAGAAGAGACAAATAGTTGCATTTAATTTTTATGTGTATACTATTACAACATCGTATTATTTTCATCATATCATCATTATATATATATATATATATATATATATATATATATATATATATATATATATATATATATATATATATATATATATATATATATATATATATATATATATATATATATATATATATATATATATATATATATATATAGTATAAAAAAAATAAATCATATTAAAAATATTTACTAAAAGATTAATAATAATAATTAAATTTCATTTGCTTCAAAATTACAAGGAAATAGATTCCAGATAGTACAGATATTTTATTTCATTGTATCTAAAGGTGTTTTCTATGAATTTAAATCATTGAATTTTATTAAAATTAATAAATGCTCTTCAATTCTGCTGATTATGTATATCTATATGTCATGAATACATACATATTTTTTTGATTCATGTATAATTAAATGGTTTATGTTTTATTTAATTGCAATAAGACCTTCACATTCCAGAGTTATATTCATCTGCCACTGATTGAGCTGTAAATATGCACCAAGCTGCATATGATTATCATATGCCTATTATTACTATTTTAACTATTTCATCATATTACTTTATTTATAACCATATTTAAATTACAGGATGACGAATTCCAACCATGGCATATTTTAATTAAATATAATAGTATATAACATTGCTCTATTACATACTGCATATATTGCATATTATGACATATTATGTACATTATATATAATAAATACTGGGTTGGGAGCGAGCATCAGGGTATCATTCAAGCTGAAACTGGACGATGGTTTGATTGACTGCCTGAGTCTAGGAGGGAACGAGCATTATCATTTTCTTTATCCTACCGATTCGATTGTGATGCTGCGAATTCTACTCTAACAGTTTCAGTGAGAGTGACGCGCCCTTCTTAACAAGCCATCCTGTAGCAAGCTTAATAAGTATTGCGAATTGGGTTATTCGAATTGTTGGATCGTATCGTTGGAAGGAGATTCTTAATTTCCCGTGGATTTCGCGTGAGTGTCTCTGCTTACGGGTCCACCCCTCCGTTTTTGGCCCTTCATACAGCGTTACTGTGAATACAAACCGGCAACTCAATTTGATCTTGCTATTAAGTGGAGCTGCATCCAAGCCAAGGGCATGAAGGGATGGTGGCTACCATACATACATACATACATTTTTTGTTTTGTATATATGTATGTATTTTTTCATATTCTTTGTATCTTGAATAGTGTATCTTTAAAAACTTATATTACACTCCCACATAAACCAGTTAACCGAACCTACCAAAATTAATTTATACCTTTTTATTCCTGTGTCAATTAATCGGCTTCAACTCTATTTTTCAGTTCTTAGTGTTTCTTTTCCAATATTTGTACTTTTTTGATTTATCAGTTTCTTCTTCCGATGTTTCTCCGTCAGAAACTTCGCTATCTGATTCCTTGTATATTTCTTCTGCTTTTTTTTTAAATTTCTCTTTATCCTGCGCTAATCGTTTCCATTCTTCACTGCTTATTTCCCTATATATACTCAAGTCTTGTTCTAGTAAGTTTTTCCACGTTAGGCTTGGTCGGCCTTCTTTTTTATTGTTGAATTTTAGTTTGTTAGCTAGTTTAAGTAGATGTTATTCAACTCTTCTCAGAATGTGACCGTAATAACTGATTCTTCCTAATCTTGCTCTCCTATTTATTGTTTTTCCTTCCAACAGTGTCTTGGCATTAAATTTAGTATTTGTTGGTTTCTTGCAATGATTAAAAATACTTCTTAATATAAGCTTTTCATAATTTGCCATATTTACTCTATTATTTTTTGTCAGAGCTGCCACTTTCGTTCCATATATTATAGATGGGGCTATCACTGTTTTATATATCAACTTCCCTAATTCCCACGAGGGGTTAAATTTTTTACAAAAATCTAGAACTGTTCTACTTGTTTAATATGCATTTTCGCATCGTTGTCTATTTTTTGATCGCCTCTCTAAGGATGCTGTACTCCTTAATATTTTATCCTGTTGCATACCTTAAAAGTTTTTCCAATTAGTACTTTTTCTTCTGGCATCTGATCGTTATATTTTGGAAATCTCAGTATTAACTGGTATTTGTCGTAATTTAATTCTTATCCTATTTCTCCTAATTGATTGACGAGTTCTTTCAGTATGTGTTCTAGTTTATCTATACTGGTTGCTATTATGAGCAAATCATCTGCAAACGCTAATAGTAACGACAATTTGAGAATCTTTAGAAATTTAGTTCGGATATTTTTTCAGCAATTTTACGAATTATATCTTGGGGGCTTCAAATGGTGAGTTGACAACTTCGAAGGAGGATGCGGCTGACCTCTCGTCCTCACAAGTTCCTACCTCACGCCTCCACGAGTCATATGATCACAAAAGACTGCCAGCTGAAACTTGGAGACGCTGGTTGGCGTAGCCTGGGCAATGTTGTCAATCTGACAATAGCGAAGTGAGGGGGTGCGACTGAAGATCGTGTACCTTAAGTCATATTGTATATTTTCCATTCTCAATTTATCAATAATTTCAGCACTGACTAGAATCATCGGCATCGAAAGCTCTCAATTAATAACTGTGGAAGTGCATTTGGAACGCTGAGTTGAGAGCAAGCAATAAGCAATTTGTGAAAGCAATAAGCTTGAAATGCTTTGTATAATAACGCTTTAGAATCATCTGCATTCCAAAACCATGTAAGAGCATAGAGCAACATGACAGGCATCAAAGGCTCAATTTGTTTTTCAGCATTTCAGCATTACACTTAATTTAAAATTGCACTTCTGAATTTCAACTACTAGAAGACTGGCATGTGCTTATAAGCAATGTAAGATTATATTTTAATATTGTGTTTAGTGGCATTATGGTAAGATAAGCCATTTATTTCAGGAATCATCAAACAGGACTCTTCGTTCACTCCAATTGCTATCTTTGAAATGTTACTAGAATAGTATAAAGAAAAAATATTACTACATGTCTTTTAAAACAATATCTTTTATTGAAATTTTATCTGTGATATTTGGAATGTTCTATTCTGTTTTCAGCTTTTCCAGGACAAGAAGGATATTAATTCATATCTAATTTTTATTTATTTTTCAGTAACAATCCATTGGTAGTATCATTCAAGTTTGAAATTTGAATAAATTGGCATGTTTGTCTATAATGATATCCTAATATTGTGTGTACAAAATATACTAAATATTAAATAACATATAACGGGGAAAGGTAGGGACCATCAGGGCACCCAAGTGAAACGATTTGGATAGGGAGCATGGGACTGCCTCCTCCCTATTGTTAACATTTCGCGGAACGAGGGCGGGCTCTTCGACCCCATCTATTGGGTTTATTCTGTCAATCGAGGGCTCGATTCTAGTGCTGTGCGTGTGAACTTGCTTTTGGAAGGAGATTCTTTTCCCTATATTCGCGGGTTTCGCTTAAGTGTCTCTGCTTACGGGCCCGCCCAAACGTTTTTGGCGCTTCATACAGGAGCTCGATGATCACAAACAATATTAGAATCCTGATCAAATCGTTTTACAGATTATTCCACTGCTATGGGAAGTTACCTTGCTACAATAGATGGTAGTTTTATATCATCATCATCAATTTAACACCCCATCCCACTCCCCCCCCCCACCCCCCCCCCCCCCGCCCGCCCCTCCCTCCCCCCCCCCCCGACGCAAAAAAAAACAACCGCCTCCCCCCTCTTCTACATCCCCAATCCCCCCCCTTGGGCTTGTCCCCCTTCCCCTTATCACACGGCCCCGAAACCCCCCCCCCGCCCCCATTGGCAAACCAATTTTTTCCCTTACCCCCGCCACCCGACACACATTTAAATTTTTTAAAACCCCCCCCCTCCCTCTTCCCCCCCCACACAAAAACAAAAACCCAATTTCACAAATTTTTACAACATTAAAAACAGTGTATTTTTTTTTTTTTTCTTAGAGTCAAAACACAACTACATCCACTGATTAGGATTATTGTTGTATGACCCATATTTGATTTGGTGCAAGTCAAATATCCTGTCACAATTAAGGTGTGATGGACATTGGTTGACATAGCCCCTGATTCCAGTTAGGCTCGACTTGTTTCATAAAGTCTAATACCCTACCAGGATCGTTTTGCCAAATTTCTGGGGGCTCTAGTAACCCCTTTCCAAATATTGACATTCTTTGATTGAATAATGCTCCACAGCTGCAGAGTATATTTTCTGCAGTTTCATTTTCAAATTGGCAAAAACGACATTCTGTAGAATGAATTCTACCAATTTTGTTTAGGTGATACCTACTCGGGCAGTGATCGGTCAATAGACCAGTAATTACCCGAAGGTTTTTTTTATTAAGATTAAGTAAGATCCGGGCTTTTACAGCACTTGGTTTTATAAATTTCTTGGCTTGTCTGCATGTATCCGTAGCGTTCCAGTTTGATTCTACCATGGACAGTTCCCAATTTTTTATTTCAGTCCTCAGAGCACACTCTGGGACTCCACAAAATGGTTCCGGACCAATAAAATTTGATGCTGAACCTTCTCTTGCTAAGCTGTCTGCTTTTTCATTTCCTTCAATACCACAATGACCGGGCACCCAGTATAGAGTAACTTCGTTCCTACTGGCCAATTGCCTTAAAGAAAGAATGCTCTCCCACACTAGCTTAGATTTACATGTAAAAGCTTTAAGCGCATTGAGAGCAGCTTGACTATCGGAAAAAATGCAGATCTTTGCAAATCTGTATTTCCTCGTTAAACAAATATTCACACATTCGATAATGGCATGAATTTCTGCTTGAAATACCGTTGGACTATGTCCCATTGGTATAGTTTTCTTGATTCCAGGGCCATAAACCCCGGCTCCAGTATTTTCTCCCATTTTCGACCCATCCGTGTAAAATACAATGGAACCTGGACGTAAACTAGACCCACCAGACTCCCATACATAGCGGTTTGATTTAACCACTTCGAAAGGAACGTCGTAGTTTGTCTTCGTTGTCATCCAATCTCCTATTGTTTTAACATCTGAGTTTAGCTTGAAATTCTTAAGGATCTTTAAATGTCCAACCAGATCACCATCTAAAATCTTGTTGTATCGTTTGAATTGCAGGGCACTTTTCGCTGCCTGCTGCTTTATAAATTGGTGTAAAGGTAACATGTTAAGAAGGGCATCCAAAGCAAGGTACTTACAAGCAGGTTTGTTCCCCGTGAAAGGAATAAATAAATATAAATAAATAGATATTTTTTACGATTTAAATTCTGTGACGTTTCTATAGTGTGAGTAGGAAATAGAATGTGTACGTACATAGATTCTTTCATCCCATATGTATCACACCCCATCACTTCACACTTCAGTATTTATATGCAGACTTTTAAATTTTTTTTTTTTTTTTTCAAATAAACAAACCCCTGGTTATTCAATCACTTTGACAGCTTTCATGGTTGAAAATAATAATTTATTTGATTTACACACGCCTGACAATATGTTATATGGTGATCGACTTTTTTTAATTCAATGCAATTTGCAGCATGCATTTGACTTACTTAGGAGCTTGAGTACTTTCCATTTTTTTGACTCAAGAGTAATTGAGTTGTTTAAGAATATTAAAGTAGATTAAATGGAGCTAAAATTCAAAATATTAACAGTTATGATGCACAGGAAATATTTTATAGAAGGGCGATTACATTTAAAAAAAAACACCATTCATACACCTCTCGACGAAGTTATGTATGGAAGTGAACTGTTACTTAATCCTTAAAGTGTCATTTAATAAACTTAAAGATTGGACTCGGAAAAAATGCGATACTTTGTTTTGGGTGTAACTTTTTATCGCGTGGGTAAACATCAATGAAATTTTGGGTTATACTAGTTTAGAGTGTTATTTTTATGTGTGCAAAATCGCGATTGCGATCTGTCAAGTAGTTTACAAGATGCATTCGAAACAAGAAGAGCTACGCCATCAAATCTTGGGCGCGGTGATCGATAATCCTGGTCAGACGCACAGATGGATCGGCAAAAGGCTTGGAATCCACCATTCCACCGTGTCCCGCGTTGTGAAGATGTTCCAGGAGACGAACACCATCGAGCGGCGCGCTGGAAGCGGCCGAAAACCGAAAATCTATGAAGTAAAATCAATAAAACAATATTACCAAATATAATGATAGTGTGAGTTATGATGAAGTAATGACAAAGATTGAAATGTAAAATCAAACACTAGCCAAATGGCACACAGCGCTGCATGAATCAGATCACCTCAGAATTAGTAAAAAGTCCATTTGCAAACCGGAAATGAAAAATACATTCAGCAATAAGTGCAAAAGCCTACCACACATTCCGTAATTTTCAAAAGCCTACCACAGATGTAATTTTCTGCGTTATATAATGGACATATATGCAATGCTAGATGTCTTAAATTGAAGGTTTGTTTCGTGTTTAAGCCAGATATCGCCTAAATCAGGTTTGTTAAATGAAAATGTGAAGGTCATGATATGATGGAAATAATACAATGTTGTAAAGAAATACTACATAATGTACATATAATAATTAAGTGCCGCTATTTGCTTCTTCCTTTGCGATGTTAGATGATTGAAAATTGCGAAAATTCCAACGTGATATAATGAAATAAAGTTGATCACCTGGCAGCCTAGCAAAATAGCAAAGGAAATTTAAACAAACAATAATCCGAAATAATTTTCATATGAGTATGATTACTGCCCAAAAACGAATACTCAATAATTCCAAAACAAAATAAATTAAAAATAAATGACAGGAAGTTCTTCGATAAATCTTTTTTCCTACTGGGCCCATAAAGGATTCTTGATGTCTGTAAAACAGAAAATGTAGGATCATAAACAATGTTAGTTTTTGATTTAATTATTTTGGACGAAGTTTTTTTGTGTAGCATTTGTCGTATTTAATCGTCTCTCTAAAACAACGCAAAAATCATCCTATCTTTTCAAATACACAACGTGAGTTAGGTGGGACAAAACTTACAACGATGCAAATGCGAAGCTGAAAATAGCATTGAATAATATTGTGAAGGGATGTTATAATATAAAATGATAATAACAATTATATTTGTAATGTCTGCATGTCTACTGATCCTGCTGCCTCATCGATTATAATAAAAATTTGAGTTTCATTTGTTTGAACCCCCCCCTCCTTCATAAAAGGGAGGGGTCTTGAACTACCATAGAAATATTCTTGCCTTCAAAACCCCCCACATGCCAAATTTGATTCGATTTGCTTGATTAGTTCTCGAGTTATGAAGAAATGTGTGTCTCATTTGCATAAGAGCCCCCTTCCTGAGAAATTAGGGGTCTCAAATAATCATAAGAACCTTCCCCAGCCCCAAAAACCCTTTCATATAAATTTTCACGTTGGTCGATTCAGAACATTCCGAGTCTATAAGGGTCTGACGGACAGACAGACAGACAGACAGAAATTCATTTTTATGTATATAGAAATCTAGCTTCCAAAAACCCCCATATGCTAAAAGTGGTTTAATTTACTTGATTAGTTCTCGAGTTATGCAGAAATTTGCTTTTTATTTGTATGGGAGCCCCCCCTCCCTTCAAAATGGGGAGGGGTATTGAACTGCCGTTGAAACATTTCCTGCCTCCAAAAACATTAACATGCCAAATTTGGTTTCATTTGCTTCATTGGCTCTCGAGTTATGCTAAAAATTATGTTTCATTTTTATGGGAGTCTCCCCCTACAGAAGGCGGAGGGGTCTCAAACCACATAAGAAACATTTATCGCTCTCAAAAACCTCCACATGCCAAATTTGGTTCCATTTGCTTTAATTTTTATCGAGTTATGCAGAAATTCGTGTTTCATTTGTATGAGAGACCCCTCTTTCAGTGAGCGGAGGAGTCTCAAACCACAATAAAATCATGTTTTGCCTTCGAAAACCTCTACATGCCGAATTGGGTTCCATTTACTTGATAAGTTCTCGAGTTATTCAGAAATTTGTGTTTCATTTGTATATGAGCCCTCCTTTCAGAGAAAGGAGGGGCTCGAGTCAACTTAGAAACATTTCTTGCCTTCAAAAACCTCCACCTGCCAAATGTGGTTCCATTAACTTGATTAGTTCTCGAGTTATGCAGAAATTTGTGTTGGATTTGTTTGGAAACTCCCCTCCCACCCCCTTCCAGATGGCGGAGGAGTCTCAAACTTCCATAGAAACATTTCTCTCCTCCAAAAACCTCCATGCCAAATTTGGTTCCATATGCTTGATTAGTTCTCGAGTTATGAACAAATTTGTGTTTCATTAGTTTGAGAGCCCCCCTCTTACAGAGGCCGGAGGGGTCTTGAGTTACCTTAGAAACATTTCTTGGCTTCAAAAACCGCTACATGCTAAATTTGGTTCCATTTACTTGATTAGTTCTCGAGTTATGCAGAAACATGTGTTTCATTTGTATGGGGGCCCCGCCCCCCCCCCCTTCTACCAGAGAGAAAGGAGGGGTTCTCGAACCACCGTAGAAACATTTATTGCCTTTAAAATCCCTGCAAGCCAAATTTGGTTCCATTTGCTTTATTAGATCTAGAGTTATGAAGAAATTTTAGTTTCATTTGTATGACAGCACCCCTTCTAGGAGAGGGGAGGGGTCTCAAACCACCATAGAAACATTTTTCGCCTCCAGAAAACCCCACATGCCAAATTTGGTTCCATTTGCTTGATTAGTTCTTGAGATATGCAGAAACTTCTATTTCATTTGTATGGGAGCCTCCCTTTCTAGAGAGGGGAGGGGTTTCAAACTACCATAGAAACATTTCTTGCCTCCAAAAACTTCCGCATGCTAAATTTGGATTCCTTTGCTTGATCAGTTCTCGAGTTATGCAGAAATATGTGTTTCATTTGTATGGGAGCCCCCCTTTCAGAGGAGGGAGGGGTCTCTTACTATCTTAAGAACCTTCCCCGGCCCCAAAAAACCCTGCATACAAAGTTTCACGCTGATCGGTTCAGTAGTCTCCGAGCCTATTAGGGTCAGACAGACAGACAGGCAGACAGACAGAAAAAACAAAAAAACATTTTATATTATATAAAAAAAAAAAAAAAATAAAAAAAAAAAAAAAAAAAAAAAAAAACCCCCCCTTTTTTTTTTATTTTTTTTTTCAAAAAAAAAAAAAAAAAAAAAAAAAATAAAAAAAAAAAAGTTTTGGCGTGTTTTTTTTTTCGTCTCGCCCCTACCGCCCCCCGGAAGGAAAAAAAAAAAAGTAATTAATTTTAATAAAAAAAAAGATTAACAGAAAAAGTTCCTTCATAAAAAACCCACCCACCCAAGAACTTACCAACCCCCCCACCAAAAAGCAAGAAAAAAAATACTTAAAAAAAAAAAAAAAAAAATTTTTTAAAAAATTTGGTCCCCTAAAGTTTGAATTAAAAAAATCGAGAAAAATTGCCGATTTTGCATGGATTTACCATCACCCGCAATGACGTAACAACTGTATTCGATGAAATTTGGACACACAAAATAGGTCACCAAAAATTTTCCTTGAGCCCGATTCTTTTCAAACTTTCTGGAAATAAAGTACTACTAAATGGTTAAGTTTTGACATCATTAGTTTATTGAACCACTTCTCCCAACCCAAATGCCCGCACCTTTGCCTTGACCCCTTTCATCAAATTTTGGGCAATGATAGGACCATTGGCAAAGGACCGACTTGCTTACTTACTTTTAACCACACTTTTTTTAGTTCAAGTTCATTTTCTATCAGTTTTGGAGTTTTAACGAGCTTTGCCTTCATAATTGCCCAACATTTTTCAATTGGGCGAAGTTCCGGAGTGTTTGGAGGGTTGACGTCTTTTGGTACAAAAACTACATTATTATCTTTGTACCAGTCTAAGGGCATAGTGGCAAGATGCCAAATCCGGCCAAAACAGTGTCGGGCCATCGTGAGATTTCAAGAAGGGCAGAAGTCGTTTTTGGAGGCATTAGTCCTTGTAGATTTGTCCGTTGACGGTCCCAGAGGTGATGAAGGGCTGACTCATTTTGCCACATCCGCAGATCGCTTGCCAGACAAGGAATTTTTTTGGCGAATTTCGCAAGTTTCTTCTTCCGGAACTCTCCGGAATGGCCAACTTAGAGGTGGCGACGTAGTGTTCCTGTCCTGACATTTGTTTGGTGTCTGCTTTAATGTAGGTCTCATCGTCCATCACAATGCAGAACGGTTTTGTGAGCCACTCCCTGTACAGTTTTCTTGCACGAGTTTTGGCCACCGAGTTCTGTTTATCGCTCCGGTTCGGTGCCTTCTGGACCTTGTACACATGTAATCCAGAACGTTTCATTGTTTTCTGCACAAAACAAACTGAAACTTTCGCCTTTTTCGCAACATCCCTGAACGAAATGTTGGGATAACGCTTAAATTGGTTGAAGACCATCCTGGCCTTCTCCGGATTTGATGAGCCACGTTTTTTGCCACTACCATTTTTCCGCTTGGTTGTCTTACGGTCCTTGAACGTTTTGATCACATGAGATACGGTTGAATGTGCGATTCCGAGCTGTTTTCCGATCCATCGATGAGAAGCGTTTGGGTTTTCGAAGTGAGTGCCCAAAATTTGTTGGCGCACTATTTCTTCATTCGATGCCATCACTGAAATCATTCGACCGATTTTCACGAAACTCATTACACAATTGACACAACACAATGAAATACATTCAGTTAAAATTTCAATAATTTTTACCCACACGCGTGTGTCCAAATTTCATCGAATACAGTCTTTAACTACCCATGCAGTATCAATCATAGTAACCCATGAGTCAGCAGACAAAATTTGACTGCTCTATCAGTCGAACTCTAACCGTGATGGCAAAAACAGCGAAGGAACTCCGTTCAGAAGTGTGCGCGTTCAAAGAACGGCACCCCACCGCATCGAAAACGGACATCGTGCGGCACTTTGTGGTCGCCGAATACGCCCATTACGGCATCTACAACATCTTGGCACTATTAGACAACAAACAGAGCATCGAAAGAAAGCCCGGTTACGGACGGCCGACGACCCTGAGCGACAAGAAGCTCCGAAGGATGCTGAAGAGAAAACCCGAGGGAAAAGTGGCTACATCGCTGCGTGCGCCTGTCCGGGAGGTCGGTTCAATCGGCCAAACAGTGAAAAAGTACCTGGCGAAATTTATTGTACGAAATGCCTGCCAGATGTTGCGTCGTTCATCGAGAAATACCATAAGGGCGAAAAGACGCGGTGTTCTGGATGGATCTGGCGTCGGCCCACCACTCGAATCGATCGTTGGAGGAGATTTTTTTTAATCATTTTTTTGTACAGTCGAATCAACTTTACAGAGCCAAGTTTTCATATTTATATACATCAATTAACTTAAAACTAATGTTAAGGGGATAAACCGATTACTCGCGGCCGTCCCGAGGTTAATAGGAATAACAATTGAACGGATGGAAAGATGGGCGGGAATTTGAAGAATGGTTCACAAAGCACGTTTATTTTAAATTCGGAATTGGCTAAAAACTTACAACCATACAACTTTTGGTTTTCTTTTGACTTGAACATTTTTCCATAGCGCCCTTCTTTGCAAGCGAGTCCACTCTCTCATTGCTCAGAATTGAACAATGTGATGGGACCCATACAAAGGTGATGATAAAATAACGCGAAGATAAAGCAAATTAGAAGCTCCTGTATTTTCATGAGAAAATATGAGGAGTGCTTTACCGGCCTCAAGGAGCGAATAACCTCTATAGAACGGAGACTATCCGTGAAAATGTAATACTGATCCGGTGTTAGTGAGGCAACAATTTCTAGCGTTAAGTGTATTGCCGCTAATTCAGCGACATATACGGAAGTCGTTGGAGGAGATGGAGCGGCTAAATATCGATGTGTGTACCCAAGTCGGCGAACCCACCCAACGTTCCCCAGCTGCGTTCCATCGAGAATTTCTGGGCCAACCCGAAGCGTAAGATCTACTCCAACAATTTTGTCGCGAAAACTGAGGAGGAATTGATAAATAAAACGAAGAAAGATCTCAAAAACATGCCTACATGCATGTTTTCGTCCGCCATGGCGAATGTTCCGGTTAACTGCCGGAAGGCCGCTCGCAAAGGCGTAGATTTTTTTTGAAAGTAAGCTTAAATAATTACCTTCCATGGGAAATTTATCAACAGCAATTATCTGTCTTGGCTTTTTTTTATCACAATCCAAAAAAGTCCATTTTTTTTAATGCAAACGTTACGTGACGCACCTGGATGAACCTCTTCCATAGGATCCAGACTTTGATAGTCCTCTACGAATCAATAATAGAAAAACTTCTTCTCCATAGATTGGTGCCGGGCAAGTACGAGCAGGTAAGCTGACGATGTACCATCTGCTTCAAGCTCGTCCAATATTTGATTTACATATAGCTAGTCGAGGTGGTTGTTTGTGTAAACGTGACTTCTCTGAACTACCGGTGAATCATACTGGACCTTCAAGCAAATTTCAGGTAACCACAATTTCAGATTATGTCTAGCGACCTCAGATTTGCGAGATTCACATAGCCTTGTGCGACGCTTTTAAAAAATATTAACAGAAAACATCCTATTAATCTATATTCGATGACGCATGTCCAATCAGCCCGTTGCCGAAATGCAATCTTTCTTACGGACATATCTCACAGTACAGAGAGTTTATGCAGATTGTCGTTGACCCAATACAACTTGAAACATGACGAACGCTTAAGCCTGGCAAGATCCAATGAACACAAGAGACAAAATAAACGACTCAAAACCCTGGCACCAAAAGCGGCCCGGAGAAAGAAGCTCCACCATTCATCCATCGCATCAACCAATATCGTAAAAAAGGCACACCATTCCCGAGCAGCAGGTTTGCACGAGACCCCGGGAAATCAGGTGTTTATTTTTTGCGGTCGGATTTTTATGCTGCTTTATGGATCAATAATTTAATTTGTGCGGTTTCATAAATTCTTAATTTTATTGATATCGTTGTTTAAAACTGTACTAATATTAAGTTTGCTGCACTGGGCAGAAAGTGCATGCCCCTTGCATCGAGGGGGAACGTTGAACGGAGACGGATGCATTTCAACGAGCGGTGGCATTTCTCATCTGCTGCCCCGAGAAGGACTCGAGTGAGGTTCGAAGAAAATAAATAAAAGAAAGTCAATTTTCTCTCCTTGGCGTTTGGTGAGGCTTTTGGGGCTTTGGAACCAATCGTCACTGTCGAGGGAGGTTGAGGTGAAAAATAATACTCGAGGTGTTTTTATGGCAAGTTCATTCGTTGTTGTTTTTGGCCGGTTGGAGGGAAGAAGGGGATGTTTTTGGTTCAAAGAAGCAATATTTTGGTCAATCGCTAAGGTAGCATTTGGTGAGAGCGTTTCGTTGCCGCTTTCGCTTGTCAGTGCGAAATTATTGGAATATTCTTATTCCTGGGTGTTACGCGTAAATTAAATATTTTTATTACTGGAGATTGTTTTTATGCTTTCGTCTCTCGTTTTTACGACGAAGAACCCGGAGGCTGGTTGTGTCACAATGCGAAACAGTTTTGCGCGAAGGTGTCAGGTGACGCTTTCGGATTTTGGCTTTTGAGGGGGTGTGGAATGTGATAGGACAAATTGGTTGCAAGCTTACGAAAGGTGAATTAATGGGTAGAATGATCCATAAATTTGAGCAAATGATGGAAAAAGCAATCGGTAGCCAATCAGGTTGGGACCCATGCTGAGAGTGGAGATTGTTCACGGGGTTTAGGATTGGATGTATGATATATAATTATTGAGTAAACTGTATTTATCTTTATTGAATATGGGTCAATTTGAAATTCAGGTAAGGAGTGGACATTGTTACACAAATTATGGATGGTAAAAGTTCCGAGGCACGTTTGGATTAGTTAACTCTTGTGTATTCGACAAAAAACACCTTTAAGTGTGATACCCACCAAATTCAAATGATTGTAACTCTGGAAATTGTTGATCGATTTTAATTCTTTTGGGATCGTTAGATTCAAAAAATCACCCGCTTTATGGATTTTTTTTAGCAATATCCGGATATCCGGGTCTGTGTTCCAGTACGGAGACACTATTTGGGAATATCAATTGAATTTCGAGAATGGATGTCACAATATACCGACTTATTTCTGGATCGCCCATTCTGTTACAGGTTCCCGTGAGGCCTCGAAAGGCCATGAACATATATTGTGTGATCCCTGCTCGCTTACTGGACAATTCCTTCTCAAGCGACTAGCGAGGCGGGCGATCAACATCGATGAGATTGATGGGTGTTGGACATGCATTAAACATGCAATTATTGTTCCTATTCGGTTGGACCAATTCAACTCGAAACAATAACACATCCTAATAACACTTTTATTTCACGCGGACAAACTATAATTTATTTTTAACGAACTACATAACTTTATTCGTAATCTATTAACTTAACTTAGACACATTAAAAAAGGAACGAACGAATCAAAAACCGACGGTGTGTGTGCCGTGTGTCTCGGTGGTGGGAGTAATTGATACTGGTCGTTGGTCAGTCTCATCCTGCTCAGCAGACCTTCGGAGATCCGAGGCGATGTTATCCGGCGTTAGCTCTCGTGGATCTCGTCGCCCAAATCAGCAGTCATTCGGCCTTCTTATCGCTACTGTGCGACTGAATGCTGCACTGATCGTAATGACGATGATGATGATGATGATGATTGAGAGATGGTGAGTGTGCTGAGTTCCTCGGTTCGGCTAGCTACGTGCAGGTAGTGGACATTCGAATGCATTGTTTCGCTTGACCGTCTGAGCTGGTGTTGTGGTGGATTTGTGTTGGCAGGGTTGTAGTTTTAGGGGGTCGTCATACTCTCCAACATATATAGAAGGAAACCTTGGCAATATAGGTATCAAAATTCATGGAATTTCTCCAGTATGATATTTCTCAACGTTTTGTGGCCATCTGATGATTTGTCCTCGAACCAGTCATTCCAGAACAGGTTCCCGTTTGGCCTCGAGTGGAAGTTATAAAGGGTATCCTGCCCTACTTATCCCTATCGGCTGGATTTTGGATTTTGGATTTTGAATTTTGAATTTTGAATTTTGAATTTTGAATTTTGAATTTTGAATTTTGAATTTTGAATTTTGAATTTTGAATTTTGAATTTTGAATTTTGAATTTTGAATTTTGAATTTTGAATTTTGAATTTTGAATTTTGAATTTTGAATTTTGAATTTTGAATTTTGAATTTTGAATTTTGAATTTTGAATTTTGAATTTTGAATTTTGAATTTTGAATTTTGAATTTTGAATTTTGAATTTTGAATTTTGAATTTTGAATTTTGAATTTTGAATTTTGAATTTTGAATTTTGAATTTTGAATTTTGAATTTTGAATTTTGAATTTTGAATTTTGAATTTTGAATTTTGAATTTTGAATTTTGAATTTTGAATTTTGAATTTTGAATTTTGAATTTTGAATTTTGAATTTTGAATTTTGAATTTTGAATTTTGAATTTTGAATTTTGAATTTTGAATTTTGAATTTTGAATTTTGAATTTTGAATTTTGAATTTTGAATTTTGAATTTTGAATTTTGAATTTTGAATTTTGAATTTTGAATTTTGAATTTTGAATTTTGAATTTTGAATTTTGAATTTTGAATTTTGAATTTTGAATTTTGAATTTTGAATTTTGAATTTTGAATTTTGAATTTTGAATTTTGAATTTTGAATTTTGAATTTTGAATTTTGAATTTTGAATTTTGAATTTTGAATTTTGAATTTTGAATTTTGAATTTTGAATTTTGAATTTTGAATTTTGAATTTTGAATTTTGAATTTTGAATTTTGAATTTTGAATTTTATGAATTTTGAATTTTGAATTTTGAATTTTGAATTTTGAATTTTGAATTTTGAATTTTGAATTTTGAATTTTGAATTTTGAATTTTGAATTTTGAATTTTGAATTTTGAATTTTGAATTTTGAATTTTGAATTTTGAATTTTGAATTTGAGTGAGTGAGTCAAAACTGATTTAAAGTGGCTGGCCGTGTAGAGCGTGTTGGTTGTGTTTCTCTTCTTTTTTTTAAACAATATCGAGAGAGCGAATGCAAGGCACCAAATCAATAGTAAGCTTATTATGAAAATACCATTTAGTATTTTCATTAACACGTGAATGAGATGACATTTGATAGTTGACATGCTCCCATTTGACATACATTTAGAAGAGGGGCTTAGTCATATCCGGTTGTGATTACCTGTCAAACGTTGAAGTAACGGAAAAAGACGTGTTCAAGCAATACTATAGCGCTGAGTGGCAAAAAGCAGAAAATACATGAAGAGGCCTGAGAAGACGTCAACTTGTTTTGGAAAATTTTCAAAGAATATAAATTTTACTTGGCATCTAAAGTAAAAGCACAAATAACCGCATTTGCTCTAATTGTGGACTGTTTTTTGCGATAAAAGTGAACCGCAAAAGAAACGGAGCTACGGAAGTTCTTTGCATAGAATCACGTTTCGTCGAAATCATTGGACTTAACATCCAAAAAACTATCCCAGCAGAACTTCCACTGACGAGCTTTAATAACTGGTTCAAGCAGCTATGGTGTGAGCATCTTAAGCATTTGCATAATTGATTGTTTTTTCATTTTTGCAATTTTTATGAAATAAAATAAGAACGAATAACGGAATTACCTGATTGTTTGAGTTTAATTTCATAATTCGTTCCACAAACATATTTTAGAAAATTTTCCACAGATATAATTTTTTTTTTTTTGATGAAGTCTACGTAGACTTGAAGCAGGGGGGGGGGGGGGTGGTAAAAGTCTACTAAAGTCTACGAGGGGGGGAGGGGGGTTTAAAAATGTCAAATTTCGGTCTACGTGGTTTATGAACAGTCCCAGAGTTATAACTTCATACTAACGAATAGCGTATGGCCTAGTGAGATCAATCACGGATTGTTTAACACACGACTGGTTGACGTAGACAACGTTAAACCGTTTGACTAGTTTCGTAATTTCGTAGCGAAACATTGAAACGCAGGTACTGTTCTCATGGGACGTTGGATAAGCATAAGTAGGTGAGTAAAGGGTGTCCACGATGAAATTGCCACACACAAAATTGATTCGCAAAATTCGAGTTTTCATCTGATTGCCATCAAATTTTCAGGGATTGAGAAATAACTATTAAACTTCACTTTACCATTTTACTCGTATTTTATTTACAGTCCATACGCAAATGCCCGCACCTTGGCCTTAACCCCGGCCATAAGATTCTGCACAACCTGTGAATCAACCGTTTTTTGCATGTAAACCCATACTTTCTTCAGTTCCTCGACTGTCTTCACTACCTTATGTCGTTTAAGAAGGTGCTGCTTCATAATCGCCCAGTACTTCTCGATGGGGCGGAGCTCCGGAGTGTTGGGAGGGTTGAACATTTTCGGCACGAAATTGACCTTATTGTCCGTATACCACTTCAGCACGTCCTTGGAGTAGTGGCATGAGGCCAAATCCGGCCAGAAGATTGTTGGGACGTTGTGGGCCTTCAGGAGAGGAAGCAGCCGCTTCTGGAGGCACTCTTTTATGTACACCTGTCCGTTCATCGTGTCCTGGGTCACGAAAGGTGCACTCCGCTTCCCGCACGTGCAGATGGCTTGCCAAACCAGGAATTTCTTCGCAAATTTGGACATCTTCTGAGTGCGGACATGCTCCGGAACGCTGAACTTATCCTTGGCCGTGAAAAACAGGTTGCCGGGGATCTGTTTGAAGTCGGCCTTCACATATGTTTCGTCGTCCATGATGCAGCATTCAACTTTCGTCAGCATGTTGAGGTACAACTTCCTGGCACGGGTTTTGGCGGACTTGTTCTGCTTCTCGTCGCGATTAGGGGCCTTTTGTACCTTGAACGTTCGAAGCCCAGCCTTAGTTTTGGCCTTCTGGACAAAACTTCGGCTTAGGTGCAGCTTCTTAGCCACATCCCGAACGGAGGCGTTCGGATTTCGGTTGAAGGCCCCAACTACGCGGTTGTGATTTTTGGTGTTGTACGGAATACTTTTTCCTTCACTTCTGGGCTTCCGATCGGTGGTCAACCGTTCCTCGAACCGCTTAATCACTCGCGACACCGTGGAATTCGCGATTCCCAACGTTTTAGCGATGGAACGATGCGAGAGATCCTTGTTCTCGTGATGAATGCGCAAGATTTTATCACGCACGAGCTGTTCTTTCGACTCCATTTCCGACTCCATTTAACTTGCAGGATGTAAATAATGCACTATGAACTAAATCCACCCAAATTTTCATTAAATTCTACCCAACGGTTAAAAAGTTAGAGCAATTTCATAGTGTGGCAATTTCATCGTGGACACCCTTTAAGTGTGATAGAACATTCTATGATTCGCTTCTTAGAAATTATTTGGCGCAAAATAGTTGATTCATATTCAATATACTAGTGTAAATATAAAAGAAACACGTTAGAAAATAATGACATTAAAAAATGTTAGTAATATTGATATCATGTGTAGGTTAATAAAAATTAAACGTATGCTGCGCATTTTTTCATCAGAATAACCGCATTAAAACTATCGAACGTATTATTAATACTGGTAGCACTATGCGATTCAAATGCGGTCATTCAATTGTTACGATAAATATTCTTATATCTTAATAATCTATATACAGGTCATTCAAATATAAAATGTTATGTTAGAAGGAAAGAGAGGTGAAAATGGTTTTGTGAAATGTCATTAGACTTTGCTATAGGTAGAGGAAAAATAGTGAATCAGTATTTGCACTTTGTCAAGCTGGTTAACCACTTGATTTTATTTCCTACCTCGAGTTAAAGGTCCTTCTCTAGCGTCCCAATCAATTGTTGGCAACGCATTACTTCTGGCTGCTTTCAGTTTCACCCGATAACCACGAGCTCTCTCGGAATCGGTACATGGTCGTTTAGAAGAATTTTCGTTTTTCGATCTTAACGCGTTTTTGAAATTTGCGCATACGATTGGCATCAAAACGATTAGATATTGCACTTATTCTCACTTTTCTCAAAGTTTCTCAAAGCTTATTTCTTACTAGAAGTAAAACTCTATCCAACGTGAATCGTTAACACAACAAAATAATTATTCATAACAATACTAATACACTGAACAATCAGTCAAATAATACCAATACATAATTATAATCACCTCAGATTCACAAAAAAAAAAGTGAATATTATCTTAAGCAGTCTTATTGATATTGAAGTACCTATCACCTCAAATAAAACCGTACCAATTGATTCATGTCCACATCCCTATCTTATCAAGCCAAAGTATCCAGGAGTTCCCTCGGTCGCTTTTTTCACTACCCGTCAAGGAGCTGTTTCCGACAGAAATAACTCAATAGCAATTACTGCTCTAAATTGCTAATAAATATTTCCACAATGTATTTAGCAGCCATCTCGGTTGACGTTTTTATTTACGATCTTTCCATCGCACCGCTTTAGCTATGGGTCTCGGTAGAGAGAGAGAGAACGATGAAAATCCGCCACGTCCATCCACATGTCGCGCAGCTATGCCCGAGCGTCTCTGGAAGACGATCGAGAAAGCGACATAAATTATTCACGCATAAAACGATGTCGACGGGTAGGGAGGGGGGTACAGAGGCTAATGGCGAGTAGTAAAAGCATAATCGGTTTTGGAGTATACAAGCTCAGCGAAGAAAAGTGCTCCAGTGGCGTGCACTTATAAGGTAAACAAATCAATCCCATAAATGAGCGGCTGATCGTTGCTGAAAAAAGAGCGAATAGACGGGAGCTTCCACATTAGCGCTGAATTCATCTCGACAACCTGAGATTGCGCAAGGGGTGCGAAATATTTGCACTTCAGTTTCCGTTGCCTGTGGCCCCAGCGCGGTCTGATGGGATGAATATAACGATGTTTAAGTAATGATGATAATGTAGCAATAATTGCAATTATTATTGCCGTTCTTCCGACACGCTCGGCGAGATGAGGCGCAGCTCATCATCGGAGATCAGCGCCCGGAATATGGATGAAGGAGAAACATAAACGTTTAATTCAATTAACATGATAATTATAATCGCCTAATTATGGTATTTGCGTTACGTGATGAGGCTCAATAATGAGCTGGCAAAATTGCCACTTAACGTCTAATTTGCCCGTCCTCTGGACGACTGTGTCTCTCTTTCTAAGCGTCGTGTGTCGAGTTGAAGTGATGGCGCTCGCAGCTCATGTCAGGTGCGAAAAAAAATACACCTTGCACAGCATGTTGAGCCTATAACAACTATACATATTATAAGTATGCATTTGTTTAGCGTGCCGAGTCGAGTGGCAAAGTGGCCAGTTCGCACTTGTCGAGATGATGTTTGCTTTGGAATCTCCTCTATTATTACATCATCATCATCATCAACATCATGATCATCACCAGCAACATCATCAACGGCAGCAGCAGCAGCATTAACGAAGAGCCAAGATAATTGCTCACCAAGTCTAGGCTAGTACCTACTCATACTACCGAAAGAGACGGAGAGGGCTTACCACCCCTTTCCACCCAGCCCGGGCAACCAATCCGCGACAACAAGTGCACACAGCGAATCGCCATCATATGAACTTACCGTGCTACGCGCCGTGCGTTTTAAAATTCCCATCATTTACTATTCCTCCGCCCCCTGGCTTGATTGATCATAAAACAGAGACGACTTGGGCTGGTGGTAGTTGGTAGCTCACTACTGCGGAAATGAATTAGCTATTGTGGATGAGTAATGCTGAATTAATGCAACTTGTTTTTTTTGCTCTCGCGCGGTTTTTCTGCGCTTGCGCCAATGGGCGGGATAAAGACGTGGGAGAAAGAGCCGTGATGGATGGGGGCGCTCAGTGCTTTGAAACAATAGACTGCTACAATGTTGCAGGCCAGTAGGCGACGAGCCAAGCGCTCATTGGGAAAATGAAGACTTTAACCATGAATTTAGAAGTGCCGTTTTAAGAGACTCGTTGGAGAAAATGAACCGATAGCTTCTTTTAATCTGAATATGGTTATGGGATGCCATGCTGGCCTAGTTTCTTCATTCGGCCTATGTACCAAATATGTCATCAATTCATCGATAAACCACGATGAAATCTTGATGATCAACTTTTTTGTAAGCTTTTGGGAAGTTTTTCTTCACACTATTGTGGCATAATAGATCGATATTTATGATTCCCCTAACCTTATAGCTTCGATGATAGCTTACCTTACCTTACCAATCAGACTAAGGCCGGTGTGGCCTCTGCTGTACACAGAAGTTGTTTCCATTGTAATCGGTCCATGGCTGTACCTCACCAGCCTCGCTGTCTGCGCAGGGTCCGCAGGTCGCCTTCTACTTGATCAATCCACCATGCTCGTTGTGCCTCTTCTTCTTGTACCTGCCGGTTCGTTTTCGAGAACCATTTTTACAGGGCTATCGTCCGACATTTTTACGACATGCCCAGCCCATCGTAGTCGACCGATTTGACGATGTGTATGATTGGAGGTTCTCCCAGTAACTGGTGCAATTCGTGGTTCATTCGCCTCCTCCACGTTCCGTCTTCCATCTGCACTCCACCGTAGATCGTACGCAGCACCGTTCAAAGACTCCAAGGGCGCGTTGGTCCTCCACTAGCAATGTCCATGTTTCGTGGCCGTAGAGAACTACCGGTCTAATTAATGTCTTGTAGTGATCTTAGCGTCCTTCGGAGTCCAAAGTAGGCACGATTGCCAGCCATAATGCGCCTTTGCACCAGCAGAGAAAGCTGGTGTCGTTATCGGCGGTCACCAATGATCGACGATAGCTGATGATTTGTTTTCATGATCTTCAGATGCCTAAAATGTGAATAAAATTGATCGGCATCTATTGTTATACAGCCTAGATCCGCGGAAAATAGTCACAAGCTTCTAATTAAATATTCTCCCAAAAAAAATTTAACTGGCTTTGCAAGAAGACCGTCGCACAGTTATCGAAAAATCCTTTTTTTTCTCGGCGAAATTAATGATTCCTAATGTTACGTTTCCGAATCATAGCGTCTTCGACAAAGTTGTACCATCTTGTGGTGATAGTTTCGTAGTTTCAAATTTTATCGTTAGGGTGGTGCTGTTGCTAACTTTTGCACGAAACACAATAGAAGGGTGATGTCAAAAGCAAGTTTGTAGGGAATGTAATTTGAAGGAACTTTACTCAAGACAACAATTTTCTAGCTCTTCATTCGACTATAAAAGAGCTATTTTTCTGCTTTAAAGGGTGTCCACGATGAAATTGCCACACACAAAATTGATTCGCAAAATTCGAGTTTTCATCCGATTGCCATCAAATTTTCAGGGATTGAGAAATAACTATTAAACTTCATTTTACCATTTTAATCGTATTTTATTTACAGTCCATACGCAAATGCCCGCACCTTGGCCTTAACCCCAGCCATAAGATTCTGCACAACCTGTGAATCAACCGTTTTTTGCATGTAAACCCATACTTTCTTCAGTTCCTCGACTGTCTTCACTACCTTAGGTCGTTTAAGAAGGTGCTGCTTCATAATCGCCCAGTACTTCTCGATGGGGCGGAGCTCCGGAGTGTTGGGAGGGTTGAACATTTTCGACACGAAATTGACCTTATTGTCCGCATACCACTTCAGCACGTCCTTGGAGTAGTGGCATGAGGCCAAATCCAGCCAGAAGATTGTTGGGACGTTGTGGGCCTTCAGGAGAGGAAGCAGCCGCTTCTGGAGGCACTCTTTTATGTACACCTGTCCGTTCATCGTGTCCTGGGTCACGAAAGGTGCACTCCGCTTCCCGCACGTGCAGATGGCTTGCCAAACCAGGAATTTCTTCGCAAATTTGGACATCTTCTGAGTGCGGACATGCTCCGGAACGCTGAACTTATCCTTGGCCGTGAAAAACAGGTTGCCGGGGATCTGTTTGAAGTCGGCCTTCACATATGTTTCGTCGTCCATGATGCAGCATCCAACTTTCGTCAGCATGTTGAGGTACAACTTCCTGGCACGGGTTTTGGCGGACTTGTTCTGCTTCTCGTCGCGATTAGGAGCCTTTTGTACCTTGAACATTCGAAGCCCAGCCTTAGTTTTGGCCTTCTGGACAAAACTTCGGCTTAGGTGCAGCTTCTTAGCCACATCCCGAACGGAGGCGTTCGGATTTCGGTTGAAGGCCCCAACTACGCGGTTGTGATTTTTGGTGTAGTACGGAATACTTTTTCCTTCACTTCTGGGCTTTCGATCGGTGGTCAACCGTTCCTCGAACCGCTTAATCACTCGCGACACCGTGGAATTCGCGATTACCAACGTTTTAGCGATGGAACGATGCGAGAGATCCTTGTTCTCGTGATGAATGCGCAAGATTTTAGCACGCACGAGCTGTTCTCTCGACTCCATTTCCGTTTGAGTTTTGATCACAGGACTTTAAAACTTGCAGGATGTAAATAATGCACTATGAACTAAATCCACCCAGATTTTCATTAAATTCTACCCAACGGTTAGAAAGTTAGAGCAATTTCATAGTGTGGCAATTTCATCGTGGACACCCTTTAAATGGGTGTCTCTAAAAAAATGAGTTTTTTTTTATTATAACTTTTTTGTACTCGGATCTATTTTAAAGTTCTGTCCAGTAAGAATCTGGAATCACTTATTATGTTGCAGCGGCACGGAAAGTGACCGCTGCAATAATTATTTTACAGCAGTTTGTTAACCTAGGCGCTCACTTTCTGTGGTATACATTTCATGGTGTTTCGTGCAGTTAGTCAAATGTTATTCCAGATGGAAGCCGAGAGGAGCGAAAAAAATTGCACACTCACTTTGATAATCCAACGTGGTCCGCTATAAAAGTGGCAAAAACGTTGAAAATCTCCAAATCAACCGTGTATGATGTGCTCCAACGTTACAGGGAGCAAAAGAGCGTGGATCGAGTGCCTCAAGGTAAGCGTCATAGTGGAACATATGACCGCAAGCTGAACCAGAAGGTGTTGAGAACCGTCAGAGCAAACCCGGGACTATCAGATAATGAAATCGCACAAAAACACGCGGTTGCACGCAGTACCGTTCAAAGAATTCGTTTGCGAGCAGGATATCGTTCTTATCGAGCCATCAAGCATCCAAATAGAACGTTGAAGCAAAGTTTCGTCACCAAAACTTGAGCTCGGAAATTGTACCAGCAGGTTTTGACGAAGTACCAAGGATGCTTGCTCATCGACGATGAAACTTACGTCAAAATGGATTTCAGACAGCTTTCTGGCCAAAAATTCTACATGGAAATGACACGAGGAGATGTTCCTGCGAAGTTTAAGTTTGCTTTTATGGACAAATTTGTCAAAAAACTGATGATTTGGCAAGGCATAAAGTGTTCATGACGAATAAGACGATGGACTCGAAGCTGTACAAGGAAGAATGCCTCAAACACCGCGTAAAGAATGTGCACACCAAAAAGTAGTCGTCGGAAATGCCCTAATGCAGTCTTCTCCGTGTACGCTTTGCTAATCCGATCACTACTACATGAATATTAATGTATGTGTGCTATGATGAAAACGTCGTTTGGCTACAGTAACCTTTAATCAGTAAAATGGCGTCGAATCAAGAACGCGTGCGCGAAGCAATTTTGCACAAAAGAGTGGAAAATCCAGATATTTCGCACGGCGATATTGCCAAGTCATTAAAAATCGCAAAATCGACGGTTACTAAAGTGCTAAAAAACTTTCAGCAGCGCTTAACTTTAAAGAGAAAGGTCGGTTCCGGAGGTAACCATGATTCTCGTTTCGTCGCGGAGAGGAAGAAAGTGATTAAAGAATTTAAGAAGAAACCGAATATCTCCGTTCGTGATGTGGAAAATGTCTCCATCGTTCGTCCAGAAAGTGAAGAAAAGTGCAGGCTTGAAATCATCCAAAGAAGGTGTTGCTCCAAATCGTAACGACAGCCAGAACAAGAGCGCAAAATCTCGATCGAGAAAATTATATGACACTATGCTGAAGGAATACGACTGCATAATATTGGACGACGAAACATATTGCAAAGCTGACTTTAAGCAGATACCCGGAATACAGTTTTATACCTCGTTGCAAAGAGGAAATGTTGTTGATCGTTTTAAGCAAAAAATAATTGTCGAAGTTCCCAAAAAAATACCTCGTATGGCAGGCAATATGTGGATGCGGTCTCAGAAGCGACATCTTCATCACGACTGGCACTCTAAATGGACAAATTTACGTAAAATGAGTGTCTGAATAAACGACTGTTGCCGTTCATTCGGGAACACAACGGTTCGGTGCTGTTCTGGCCTGACCTGGCATCTTGCCACTATGGAAAACTGGCTAATGATTGGTACATTGCTAATGGTGTAAATATTGTCCCAAATTATTGCAATCCGCCAAATTCGCCAGAACTCCGTCCGATCGAAAAGTATTGGGCTCTGGTCAAGAGGAATCTTCGAAAAACGAATAGCGTAGCAATTGATGAGAAAAGCTTCAGGCGTAACTGGCAGAAAGCTGCAAAATTGGTGACGGATGACACTGTGCAATAACTGATGGAAGGTGTCAAACGAAAGGTGCGGGCATTTGGATATAACAGGTCAAATTGACTTAACTGTATATGTTTTATATTTGTATTTTTATGAAGTCTTGAATAAACGATTTACTTTTGATATTCTCATATTTTCCATTTAATACCACTAATTTCCCGTTGACTACTTTTTGGTGTGCACATTCTTTACTACCTTTCATTAAAGCCCATAGAGGTCCCGCGAAGTTTTGGCCAGATTTGGCGAGTTGCCACTACAGCCGGGAAGTCATCCAGGGGTACAGCGATAATAACGTAAATTTCATCGATAAAAACATAAATCCACCCAACAGCCCGCAGCTCCGGCCCATCGAGAGATTTTGGGCAATAATGGAGCGGAAGCGTAAGAAAAGTTGAAAAACGGCTCGGGACGCGACTCAGATGACCAAAATGTGGAACAAATGTGCCAAGGAAGTTGACTCCGGAGGTGTGCAGCGTTTGATGGGAGAAATAAAGAAGAAAGTGCAAATTTTCTTTATGATCGAAGGGAAATGATTTGTATTGATATTTTTTTTCCTTAAAGAACCGTGCGACCGTCACAAAAAAGAGGTCAGGTTTTGAACGTTAATATATTAGGGAAAGGACGATTGCAGCCAGGATATTTGGGGTCGGAATGATTGTAGCAGGAACGAGTGAGTTATTTTCAATGTTTTGATGCACACCACGCTTATTTCTCAAGCAATTCACAAAGTAAGCTAAGATTATCTTTGCTATGGTTCTGGGGATGAAGGAAAAACCCGAATTTCTGTTACCAAATTAGAGAAGACTCGAAATTTACAAAATATTTCGAGATTTTCTGACCACCAAATGAGAGGTGTTGACAATAGCTATAAACTTTCGTGCGTGAAATTTTGGTTTTCTCAGATTTTCCCTTACAAATCATTGATAACATACTTTTGATTTTGCCCCGCTGAAATGGTCACTTTAATAAACGTTAATTTTAGAAAAAAATGATCTGTTGAATTATCTTTTGTATTTTGTTTTTCATTTGCATCCGAAGTAACATTACTATTTTTTTATGTTTTCATTGCGTACAGTGCGCCAAATTTAAATTATAATGTTTTGAAATTGGAAATATCTTCTCAACATCATTGGATCCTAGTAGTGAACAGCAGTTTCTGCTAGAACCAAAGATGTGAAGAGAAAGTGTCGATAGGTCCGATAGTGCTTGTCAGGTTATGAAATTGAATAGAAGTTGTTTTGAAATTGAGCCTAGGGGTTTGTTCTTGGCAGTATTTGGAAGCAAACACAGACACTTTTGCCAAACATTCCACTGCGGGGTTGGTCAAAGCAGGGACGGATCCGCCACCTGGACTGGCAATTTCAATTTCAAAACTACATCTATTCAATTTCATAACCAGCCGAGCTCTATTGGACCTATCGACACTTTCTCTTCACATCTTTGGTTCTAGCAGAAACTGCTGTTTATGTTTACTACTGGGATCCCATGATGATCCGAAATAAATCCATTTTGTTTTATTGCATACGTTATCAGTTCTATTATCAAAACTTGCCATTACTGATTGATTTTAAATTCACAAACATACCCTCAAAATCTAAAACGTAATAAGGGTAATGGTCTCCAGCTGGTCGATCCTATCAACTGAATCATCACAGCCAACACACCGTTGCTCTTTCATCATACTAACACTCAAACCAAGATCAAGAAGCTGGAAATCGATTTCTCGCACAAAAATGTGCATTTGATTTGATAATAGAGCTTTGATTTGATTAATATAGAGCTCAATAAAAAACTAATCCGAGAGAAAGCATCCAAAGTGACCCATCTTATTCCGAAGTAATATGTCAAATAATTGATACATAACTTTGGTTAGCAGTATTTGGCAATTCGCCATTTTCATCATAATGATGATGATAATGAAAGTGTTCTCACCATCAGCGCAAGGATTATCTATGTATGTAGCATCATATCGGAACGTAATGTTCTACCTGATGGCTTGTCGCAGCAGGGTAAGTCGAAATCCCTGAAAACCTTCGGAAAAAATCACAATGGCTGTTATCTCGTGACAAAAGTCCGGCTACCCCACGTACTTTTGTCCAATAACCGGATGATTTTGAACCCTTAGGCTAACCCCCTCTGCCCCTTCCAGTAGATAGTAAGTAAATAAATGTTATTATTTTAATCACTTACCATATTGTATCAAATGCATCCGGGAGGCGACTCCGGCTTAGTGGTTAACATCCACACCTCTCACGCCCCCGGTTCAAATTCTCCCCCCCCGGCCAACTTCCCAAAATCCCCCAAAGGTTTTTGAGGGGCTTTTTCCGTGGGGGGTGAACCGGCCCGGGGGTTAAAATTTTATTATTCAAGGAATTTTTTTTCCTTTCGTGAATAGCACACGCGACGCAACAACGCGTGATCACGGTCATGCCCGATAACAAAAGACTATGCGAGTGCATTTCTTATGATATCAGAGCATAACAAACACACAAAGCATAAACACCTTTCGCGACTACTACATTCAGTAGACTGTATGGCGAATCAATAGAGTGGGTCATAATTAATTATCACCGGCCCACCACAC
Source organism: Aedes koreicus (assembly GCA_024533555.2). NCBI lineage: Eukaryota > Metazoa > Arthropoda > Insecta > Diptera > Culicidae > Aedes > Aedes koreicus. The sequence continues at coordinate 34,469 of JAHHFK020003172.1, read as the reverse complement.
CCACTGATTAAACAAGGCGTCGTTTTTGCATTAATTCGCATCCTTAATTGTAAGTGGTTAGTCCTATCTCATAATGCTACCCAAGTCCGCTAACCAGGTAGAACTTTTATGTGATATTAATGTCTTATGTTGTGCTGTTTGCATCACTTTCATCATAAACACAGTTTTCAGTTAATTCACACTAAAATAAAATAAACAACCAACAACCCCCATGATCAACCCAAACGCGTTTCGAACTAAATATGGCACCCTGACGGCAGTAATAACTATAAAAAAACACACTGTACGACATGAGTTGAATTGCAATCATGCAATCCCATTCCGTGTCATTTTGATTTCTTTTTTTTTAATGAAAAAATAAGCAACGAGAGAAACTCTTCAAAAGTCCATGAGTTCCAGTTTGCTTAGGCTGCGCTTTCTGCAGCTCCTGTGAAGGAGACAGGTTGGATTCCAAGAGGAAACCATATTCGCTCTCGCTCATGCCGTGACACAACGAACGGGGTGGGTCCCCTCGGATGCATATTGGAACATGCACTTGTTCATATTGCAGTCGGCCGTCACAGCTGCCGTGCCACTTGGACGCGACCAGGCAGGAGGAGGGGAGGGGACGACTTTAATTTAATCTCATCCCACGCAGACGCCCCAACCTTGAGACTTGAAAGCTTCACTTCAGCGCTCACGGTCAAGATTTCTTTCAATTGCAGCAGGTTTGTTCTGCGCAGACGGTGTCGTCGTTTTGTCGACGCCAGTGCAGTAAATGGTGGCTACGATCTGCAATGCGTGAGACAGGGGACACACGTCGCTTCGGGTGAGTGTGGTTTGTTTTACTTCTTTTTTTGTGGTGAGGAATAATCGAATCAGGGAGGGCCATTTCCGGGTTTTGTCGATTTACAGGAATTTGCTTTAGAGACCATTGGATGCAGGTAGCTATACGACAGACGAACAAAAGTTCAGAAATCTAATTTGAACTAATCACACTTGGCAGTATGGAGTTACTATGGTCCAGCCACCAAGAGGAGAAGAAGCAGAAGAAGAATTTTAACTAATCTATGAAACCTCTCAAATCTTAGTGAACCGTTCAAAAGAGCCAATGTAGAAGGAATAGACAAAATGCCGATCAGGACTTATTGGTAACCGCCGATAACGACACCAGCAGAGAAATAAAAGGGCCATTGTGGCAGGTAATCGTGCCTACTTTGGACTCCGATGGACGCTAAGATCGAACAAAGTTCGCCGAACTACAAAGTTGACCATCAAACATAAATTAAACTGGTAGTCCTTTGCGGCCACGAAACATGGACATTGCTGGGAGAACTTCCCACCTCTAAAATTGGTCGACTATGATGGGCTGGGCATATCGTGAGAACGTCGAACAACAGCCCGGTTAAGATTATTCTCGAAAACGAACTGAGACGCACAAGAAGAAGAAGCACGCAACGAGCAAGGTGGATTGATCAAGTAGAAGGCGACCTGCAAACCTACAACCTGGCGAGATGTAGCCATGGACCGAATAGAATGGAGACAACTTCTGTGTACAGCAGAGGCCAGACCGGCCTTAGTCTGATTGGTAAGATAAAGAAAGCCTGTCCACGTTCGATTTCGGACACTTTTCGTTCAGTGTAGATTTTGAATTACTTCACGGATCGCTGAAACGTTCCACTTATATCGCAGCTGAAACTCTCCACTTTATTTCGTGGCTCAACATACCAAGTAGCACAAAACAATCAAAAATAGTTGCAACGACTTGATCGTGACATAGTTGAGCCACAAAGCAGTCACTCAACCAATTTGTGACAAGTGTGCTACTAGGGATGTTAACATTTTTGTTACAATCAGTAAAATGGCGTTGACTCGAGTGGAAGTACGCAAACGCATGTTGTACGAACGGCAGCAAAAACCGAATTTATCGGTACGCGATCTTGCCAAAAAATAAAACTACCGAAAATTCTTGTTTGTATTTTTGTTTTGAAAATCGTAACAAAACGGATTACCGGCTAGACTACATACATAAGCACTCGGTACCAGTTTTGAATAACAATGGCATAAAACAAGAATTAGTTAAATACGTTCATTGGCAGGAAATTCGTCAATCAAATATATACCACTATAAGAGAACACTCGCATGAACCAACAAGAAAGTTACTATCAATGTCGATGTTCATAACTTCTCATTTTAAATTTGATTTCGAAAAAGTTTCTCTGCTGGTAAATTTAGTGCACATTGTGTGAATTGCGCCAGGATTTTTTGTAAATTATTAGCAGTTTCAAGCAGTTCCTTGATTCATTGTTATTTAGTTGTACTAGAGGTTCGAATCCGGGGTATCCCGGGACAAAAAATCCCGGGAGCTTGAAAAATTCGGGATTTTCCGAATCCCGGGATAAGATTTTTCACCGTCCCGAAAATCCCGGGATTCCCGGGACACACATTTCTTACATATTTTTTCGCTTTGATACTTCCCAATAAATTTCAGTGTACCGTATACGTGCATTCAATATAACCCATACAACGCCAACATACATATGTATTGTACCTACATCGATGTTATACATCATTCATGAAAATGTATCATTCCTTGCGTATTGGTTCAGTAGGCATTCGCATTTTTGCCTACACATTTAACACACACACACGCGCGCGAGCGCCAATACGACGCAAGCTGTCATTTCCATTCAAAACATTGTTTTCATTTACTGATTACTGCTTCTGTGTTCATTGAATAATTTCGGATTGCCGTTACATCAAAGTAAGTAGTAATACAAAATTTGTGCTAATGTAGCCTTACATCCAATTATTTTAAAGGCATGGCTGGAATTTGGAAACACTTCGATAGAACTGCGGATGACAAAGAAAAAGCACGATGTCGGAAGTGCGAGCAAATGTTGTCGTGCAAGGGCTCTTCGACCAGTGGCGTGCTCCGGCACATGAAGAACAAACACGACATGGATTCCAAACCCCCCACAAATCCTAGTGAGTCTGCTGCGAAAGTTAAATCATCCACACCGAATGTCCCAGTGAAACAAGTATCGATGCTCATGTTCGTTAAACGTCAGTCACTGGCGGAAATTGTAGCTCGGCTGGCAGCAGAGGACGGATTTTCGATCAATGCAATCACCAAAAGCAAGTTCATCAGACAATCGATCGCAGATCGTGGATATTCTCTGCCAACGTCGAATACATCCGTCATGAAGCTGGTCGCCGAATACTATGGATACGCTCAGCAGCAAACGCGGGATGAAATAGTGAAGCGTATCGATAGCGGTGAACTGGTTAGTCTCACTTTGGACGAGTGGACAAGTCTAAGCAACAAGCGCTACTTAAACGTGAATGCCCATTTCGCTGACGGATCATTCTACAACCTGGGTCTCGGCTAAATTCGTGGATCACTACCTGCTGACATGGTTTTCGAAATGGTCAAGGATATGGTCCGAAAATTATGGATGGAAAGATTGTAACATCAACGACTGACGGAGCTCGAGTGATGACGAAGTTTGGATTGTCGGATTACCTTCATCAGCAGTGTTAAAACCATGCGATTCACTTGGGGCTTTGCGATGTCCTGTACAAAGATCAGCCACCGGTACCGATTGAAAATGAGGATTCAGATGGCGACGATTCGGATAGTAATAACTACGATGATGAAGTTGATTCTTCGGGTAAACATATTGGAATGTTCATGTTCATATTAAAGAAAACAGCTAATTTATTTCAATTATAGACTTGTACACCACGCGATTTGGAGAGTCTCTGAAACGTATTCGAAGAGTCGTGAATTTTTTTCGAAAATCGTCTGTTAAGAATGCACTGCTTCAAGAAAAAAATCACGAAAATGTTACATAAACCACTTCAACTGTGTGTGGACGTCAACACTCGTCGGAACTCGACAGAAACGATGCTGGAGCACTTCATTCGCGGTTTTGATTGCATCAAAGAGACACTTTCCGAAATAGGCCTTTCAGGTCTTATGTTGGACAGTGATTTCGAGGTTGCAAAAAACCTTCAGGAAGCTCTTCAGCCAATCAGACTCGCTTCGGAAGCTCTGGGAAGACGAGATGCTACATTGCTGTCTGCGTAAGGCAGCTTGAGTTTCTTGTATTCGAAGCTTAAGAAAAGTAACTCCAAAGTTGGAAACGACCTCTTCGATGCAATAACGAAAAGAACGGCGCCAAAAGGAAATAATAACAGCGCTGAAGTTCCTTCAAGGTCTTGTTGTCAACGCAAGTGCCAGTAGAACTGGAAAGCTCATCGAAAACGCAAATGATTAAGTTTATCAAGGAACTGGGAGTTCGATTGTTGCAAGACTGCCAAAGACAGACCGATGATGATGCTGCCGAGTTGAATGCTGGATTGTCCTGTATGCATGACGATTCAGGATCGACACCATCGAGCATGCGTGAAGAACTGGAATCGGCTATAAAGGAATATGCCAACCCGTCACAGAATGATTCGGCAATGATTGATTTTTCAAAAGTAATTGCGGAAGAGCTGTCACTTTTTGAGCTATATGGTAAGTTGAGCCCGAATCTTGAAATCATTTAAAATCAATCAAACCGACGTCCACCGATAGGGAGCGCATCTTTTCGAACTCCGGAAATATCTGTTCTAAAAAGCGAACCTCACTGTCATAAATGGCATTCGAAAGTTTTTCAAAAGTAAGTATAGCAATTTCCAGCATTTAATTACACAGTTAACATTATTTTCTAATTTTCAATCTATGTTCATGCACATAAAAAGAGCATGCAAAAACATTTCAAAATCACATGAAGTTTTAAATTTAAACGACTTAAAAATCACATGTATTATTAGCTCGATTAAATCTTACATGAACTACTTCAGATACTCGCATCATTGATTATTACATCAAAATGTATTTTTCACGTGAGAGCGTAAGGGATAAGAATCGAGAGAGAAATTATCGTCAAATGGCAGGAAAAATCTTAATTAATGAAAAGTATCAAATTAATTATGCAACATCCATTTCTTAAAAAAAAATAAAAGAAAAACATTCCGGCTGGTCAGTTTCATCCAACATGGCATTACATTTATATCCATATATTGAGAAAATTCAGGTTGCTGCGATGGGTGAATCAATGAAAGTGTCAGTGAACAGCTCAAAACACTATGGATTCTGAAACGGCAATGAAAACTGCTTCACACGATTCAACATTTGTTACTTCATTTACTATTTACTATTTAACAAGTAACCGAGTATAAACTGCTTTTAGAAGCCCCAGTCAGAAATGTCCTCGTTTGCCCTCCGCTTATAAACGCTGAATGACAGCTAAACAAAATAAGCAGCATGGAAGCTTTATTCGAAAAATAAATCAATGTTATAGACTGTTCCAGAAAGTATAAGCACGCTTTCAAAATAACAAAATATTTGTGTTTTATATGATATTTTACTCTCGTTTAATCAAAATATTTAATCATAGCCAAGACTTCTAACTTTTCCTAGAACATTACCCATTAGCTTCTGCACAGTGGTACTTGCCACCATTTTGACCACTTTTGGCCAATTTTTTTTTAATTTTTTGAATGTCGTTCGCTGGTTTTATGAATTTTCGAAGCTTTGCTGTGGTTAAAGCCCAAAAAGTCTCGATTGGCCGTGTCTCCGGGCAGTTCGGCGAATTCATGTCTTTCGGCACGAAACATACATTTTGACTTTTGTAACATTCATAAGTGTCCTTTGCGTAATGACATGACGCCAAATCAGACCAAAACACTACTTGACCTTCGTGCTGCCTGATCATCGGCAATAATCGCTTCTGGAGACATTCCTTAACGTATTTCTGAGTGTTCATCGTCTCCGTTGTGATGTACGGGCTAGATGTTTTACCACACTTGCATATTGCCTGCCAAACCATAAACTTCTTATCGAATTTTTCGGTAAAAATTGCCTTCTCGACGCGACCTGTTTTGGGTTTTTTCTGCTTCCGGTATGTTTTTAGCCCAAATCTTTCTTCGGCACGCATGACGTTACTCGACGAGGTCCCTAGATTTTTCGCAACATCCCGAACGGAAGTCGCTGGTTTTCGCTTGTAGGCATCCCTGATCTTTTTATCGATATCCGGACTAACAAGACCGGATTTCCGACCACTCTTCGGCGCATCTTCAAACGTACACTGTTCTCTATATTTTCGAATCGCAGATCGTACCGCTCCGACGCTAACACCCTCTTCCTTGGCCAATTTTCTCAAGGAGAGTCCGCTCACAGTGCACCATTTGTGCACGATACTTTTTCGTTGTTTCGGAGTAAGACCGCGCATTTTGATAGGTAACACAAAACTGAAAACTTTTTTGATGCTATGTCATTCAGAAATGTGCAAACAAAAGGACGCAGCCAAAGCATATTGAAATATTTCATTATATTCAAAGGGACCGTTAAAATAAGGTGTGCTTATACTTTCTGCAACGTGTACCAAATTTTTCAAAGTTTATCAATGCTCCAGGTATGTGCATTATTTTTTATTGGAAATTCAATGAAGCAATTGATTACATCGATATATTTTTATCATTTGAACGTCTTACATCACGTGTACTTTTCATTATTATATGCTGTGTACATGCGAACAAAACTAAACGAATGTTTTTTATGCAACTACAATAACCACGAAAAGAAAATAATGCAAAATGGTGGTTTTTCTGGAATTTGAACAATAATTTTAATGTAACTCAATGATACACCGTTTTGGTTTTATACTAATGTGATTCGATTTTGAAACATGGGAAAAATAGAAGGTTTTTGAAATTGGTATTTTTTTTCATTCCAGAACAAGTCTAAGATTGTTCAATCTAGACGGTGTAATTCTCTCTCTCTCTCTCTCTCTCTCTCTCTCTCTATCTCTCTATCTACGTCACGGCGGGCGTATCTGAGGATACCGTACAGAACCTGATGGCGGCTTTACCACAGAAAGTTCGAGAATTTTTCAGAAAGAAGGATAAGCATTTTAATCGACTGTTTTTCATGTCGATATAACTCTATGATTGTGAAAAAAACAATCGGTTATATTGAATTATGTGTAAGTTTGTTTTGCTGCTATTATTTTGGTGTCCGAAATTTAACGTGGACAGGTTTAAACCAACAATCCTAGTTCTGTACTTAATCCATTTCGAATTTGTATTTTTCTATCCTTAAATGTCAATTTATTAAAGGCCATTCAGACCAACATCCGGAAAAGGTATTTATCCTATTTCTTAGTCAAATCACTAGAAAAATGGAATGAAACTTGTTATGCACATAATCAATACATAGACAAACGTGAATCACACAAATTGTTTACAAAAAAGCATTCTGTATTCAAGATGGCGCCGTCTGAACTAGCACGCAGGAAATCTATCTTGCCCAAATGTTTGGAAAATGCCAATTCTACTGTTTATTATTAAACGTCCCAAAATCAACTGTTGCAGATGTGATTAAACGTTATGAAGAGGGTGTAACTGTTGAAAGGAAAGCTGGAAGTGGTGACGAACATGGACAAAGTAACACAAGGAAGGAGAAAAGAGTCCATGCTGCTTTTCAGGCAAACCCGAAGGTGTTAACACGGACAATTGCGAAAAAAGTGCAAATGTCAACCGGTTTTGTGCAAAAAGTGGATCCTAAGGCTCGATTGAGATCATTCAAAGCTCAAACATGCAAAGCAACAAAAATCGTTTAAAACCGCTCCAGAAAGATTTATGAACAACTTCTAACAAAATTCCATTGTGTTGTCATGGATGACGAAGCGTACTGCTTCAAAAAGTTCAAATATCTCTCGAAAACGGAATTTTACACTGCAACTAGGCGGAAAGATGCCCCTGAACATCTGAAACGGAGGTATAAAACCAAATTCCTTGAAAAATATCTGATCTGGCAAGCAATATGTTCCTGTGGGCTAAAATCTCAGATTTTCGTAACCACAGGTACCGTAAACGCTGAGATTAACCAACAAGAATACCTCAAAAGGCGGCTCTTACTTTTCTTGAGAAAATATGCGACTAAATCTTTGTTCTGGCCAGCTGTCATTACGCTAAAGATACGATCATTTGGTTTGAGTAAAATATCGGTATTCACGTTCCCAAGGATTGTATATCACCAAAATGTCCCCAGCTCCACTCGATTGAAAAATACTGGCCAATGGCCAAGGGAAACCTCAAAAAGCTTGATGGAGAGATATCAACGATCCAAGAATTTCGTTCTAAGTGGCTTACTGCTTCGAAGAAAATTGACAAGGACACCGTGCAAAGATCGATGAAAGGAGTGAAAAAGAAAGTGCGTGCAACAGCTTATGGAAAGAAATCCAAATAAATCTATATGCAGTTGTGTTGAGTATCACATCTGTATATATAAAAATCTATAAATATAAAAATGGATTTCTGTCTGTCTGTCTGTCTGTCTGTCTGTCTGTCTGTCTGTCTGTCTGTCTGTCTGTCTGTCTGTCTGTCTGTCTGTCTGTCTGTCTGTCTGTCTGTCTGTCTGTCTGTCTGTCTGTCTGTCTGTCTGTCTGTCTGTCTGTCTGTCTGTCTGTCTGTCTGTCTGTCTGTCTGTCTGTCTGTCTGTCTGTCTGTCTGTCTGTCTGTCTGTCTGTCTGTCTGTCTGTCTGTCTGTCTGTCTGTCTGTCTGTCTGTCTGTCTGTCTGTCTGTCTGTCTGTCTGTCTGTCTGTCTGTCTGTCTGTCTGTCTGTCTGTCTGTCTGTCTGTCTGTCTGTCTGTCTGTCTGTCTGTCTGTCTGTCTGTCTGTCTGTCTGTCTGTCTGTCTGTCTGTCTGTCTGTCTGTCTGTCTGTCTGTCTGTCTGTCTGTCTGTCTGTCTGTCTGTCTGTCTGTCTGTCTGTCTGTCTGTCTGTCTGTCTGTCTGTCTGTCTGTCTGTCTGTCTGTCTGTCTGTCTGTCTGTCTGTCTGTCTGTCTGTCTGTCTGTCTGTCTGTCTGTCTGTCTGTCTGTCTGTCTGTCTGTCTGTCTGTCTGTCTGTCTGTCTGTCTGTCTGTCTGTCTGTCTGTCTGTCTGTCTGTCTGTCTGTCTGTCTGTCTGTCTGTCTGTCTGTCTGTCTGTCTGTCTGTCTGTTTCTGTCTGTCTGTCTGTCTGTCTGTCTGTCTGTCTGTCTGTCTGTCTGTCTGTCTGTCTGTCTGTCTGTCTGTCTCTGTCTGTCTGTCTGTCTGTCTGTCTGTCTGTCTGTCTGTCTGTCTGTCTGTCTGTCTGTCTGTCTGTCTGTCTGTCTGTCTGTCTGTCTGTCTGTCTGTCTGTCTGTCTGTCTGTCTGTCTGTCTGTCTGTCTAATCAAGCAAATGGAACCAAATTTGTCATGCGGTGATTTTAAAGGCAAGAAATGTTTCTACGGTAGTTCGAGACCCCGCCTGTCTATCTAGTAGGGGGTAGGGAGGGCTTCTCCCATACAAATGAAACAGAAATTTCTGCATAGCTCGAGAAGTAATCAAGTAAATGGAACCAAAATTTGTCAGGCGAAGGTTTTTGAAGGCAACAAATATTTCTAAGGTGTCTCGAGACCCCTCCGCCCTCTGTAAGAGGGGGACTCCCATATAAATGTAGCACAAATTTGTGCACAACTCGAGAACTAATCAAGCATATGGAACCAAATTTGGCATGTGGAGGTTTTTGGAGGAGAAAAATGTTTCTTAGGTAGTTTGAGATTCCTCCGCCATCTGGAAGAGAAGGGGGGGGGGGGGGGGCTCCATAGAAATGAAACACAAATTTCTGCATAACTCGAGAACTAATCAAGTAAATGGAACCACATTTGGCATGTTGAAGGTTTTTGAAGGCAAGAAATGTTTCTAAGATGACTCGAGCCCCTCCATCCTCTGAAGAGGGGGCTCATATATCAAATGAAACACAAATTTCTGCACAACTCGAGAACTAATCAAGCATATGGAACCAAATTTGGCATGTGGAGGTTTTCAAAAGCAAGAAATGTTTCTATTGTGGTTTGAGACTCTTCCGCTTACTGAAAGAGGGGTCGTTCATACAAATGAAACACGAATTTCTGCATAACTCGAGAATGAATCAAGCAAATGAAACCAAATTTGGCATGTGGAGGTTTTTGAAGTAAATTAATGTTTCTAAGGTGGTTTGAGACCCCTCCGCCCTCTGTAGGGGGAGACTCCCATAAAAATGAAACATAATTTTTAGCATAACTCGAGAGCCAATGAAGCAAATGAAACCAAATTTGGCAAGTAGAGGTTTTTTTGTGCAAGAACTGTTTCTATGGCAGTTCAATCCCCCTCCCCATTTTGAAAGGGGGGGGCTCCCATACAGATTAAACGCAAATTTCTGCATAACTTGAGAACTAATCAAGTAAATGAAACCACTTTTAGCATATGGGGGTTTTTGGAGGCTAGATTTCTATATTGATAAAAATGAATTTCTGTCTGCCTGTCTGTCTGTCAGACCCTTATAGACTCGGAAAGTTCTGAACCGACCAACGGGAAAATTTGTATGCAGGGGTTTTTGGGGCTGGGGATGGTTCTTATGATTGATTGAGACCCCTACTCTCTCAGGAAGGGGGGCTTTCATACAAATGAAACACAAATTTCTGCATAACTCGAGAACTAATCAAGCAAATGAAACCAAATTTGGCATGTGGGGGGTTTTGAAGGCAATGATTGTATGGTGGTTTGAGAAACCACCCCCCTCTGGAAGGGAGGGCTCCCATACAAATGAAACACAATTTTATACCAAAAATGAGAATTATCCAGGTTACTTAAACACAAAACGTGTATTTCTCGGGTAAGAAGCATGTTTTGATAGAAGTTTGAACCCCTTTCAAGAAAAAAAAACTCATTCTAAAAAAAACCATAAACGTGCCAGTTATTTTAAATTTCCCATCATTAAGTTTAGCAGCGCACGCCCTGGGTTCAGGTAGTTTATCTATAAAATGAAATAAATAATATGAATCAAAAACATGCAGTTGTTTTTCTAAAATATTGTTTGTTTGTCCGGATTTTGGTGTGAGCGGCCTTTATTACTTCAATTCTTTATATCCATTTTGTACGACACATGCAAAACGCATTCCAAGGAACTTATTTGTGTATCAATATAGGATATGCCATACATACGATGTACATCAACTGATGATTTTAGACAACTTGTACAATGTATAATCTTTTAATATTTTACCTATTATGCACTTTTTGTATGCAAAATTTCATTTTTTATATCGGATACAGATTACTGTCACGCTTTTCCATATGATTGAAGTACAAACTTCGACGTACTTCGTTGCCATCAGTAGTTTATCAACAAATTCGATAAACCGGCGCGTTTATCCATGTTGAAGCAACTTATCATTAACAGAATAGAAATAAGAACCTAATATATTTACAAAATGACGACTCAAAACCATCCAACGAATGTTGGAATAAGGCGCAAGCAACTAAATTGAATTTCAATTTCTTGAACGCTTTTCAGTGTTTATTTTTCATGACACAATCCGTTCCCAAACCACTCTTCCGGTAAGGTGATTAAGTTCAAATACTTATAATTTCTCCTTCCGCAAATTCAAACCAGTACTTTCATATGGAGATCCAACCGACTATCAAAATATAACAGAGTGATTATAAATTAAACCAAGGGCCGAATCTTCCGATTGCTAATTGCTCTACTAAATCTCCCGCAACAACAGATCCATCATCCAAAAGCAGTAACCTAATTTTCCCCCGCAACAGCTGGATCAGTTAACTCAATGATCGAAACAATCCATTTGGAACACAATTTAAACTACCTTTCAGCAGGGCATCTCCGCGGAGGTGGTTGGTTGGCGGTTGGAATAGCCGAGAGCCTTAGCTTGGAAGCAACTCCCTGTGCGTCATGTTAAACATCCATTTAAGTGGATTAAAGAAGAACGAAGAGCTTAAACGAACCAAATGGAGTAAACGGAATGAATTCGAACGCTCCAAGGCTCACCCACCCATCCGTTCGTACAGGCTCAGGGTACTCCGTGTGCAAATAAAACCATTTGCATGTACCTGAACTTCGCAGTGCCAGTGCACAAACCAGCGAAACGAGGCCGAATTATTACTTTGCAAAACGGCTCAGCTGCCTTCAATTGCTTCATTAATTGATTAAAAAGTGCTTATGGGTTAAAATCGGTGTGTTTTTCTCTCCTAAAATGGTGCGGCTTGTAGATTTCCCACGGCTGGTCGATGGAATTATTCACTTACGAATTAGGTTTATGAGGCAATCTTGCAATTGAAGGCAGACGAAGGTTAGGTCATCTGAGCGAGTGCAGTTTCAGCAGCCGATTCCGTTACTGGTCAGGATGAGCTGCCAGCCGTTATTAATCAGTGTACATCTTCTAGTCGCTACCGAACCATGAAACATTCTGTCTTCACCACGTGACGCTTCCAACCGGCAGGAGTCCTGTTCGGCTTAATGATGACGATGATTTCGCTCGACCAACAGAAACAGAAACAACAATGACAGACCATAAATGAATCCCCCTTGCGTAGGAAACGAAAATCTTACATCCCACACCGTGCACACGATGGCCAAACGCGATGAGATGTGTACTGCGGCAAGACTAAATCTTCCGTGCAACTCGGAATGTCGGCTACTGGTTTCAAACCTGATTGCAAGCAATGGTCAGCGCAAAAAAGGAGGGAATAAAAAACAAAAATTGTTTAAATTAAACACGTATGAATAAACATCGACTGGTCTTTACTCGCCCCCTCCATCCCCGGTGAGCTGAGAGCGCTGACTGTCAAGTGACAAAAAAGTGAACACTTCTACTCCGAACAAGAGCCAAGTGCAAAAAATAGGCAGAGGAAGCGAATATATATGTGCGACATAAAGCGACAGGTGACTCAAAAGCAATTTACCTGATTTGCATATTAAATTGAATTAAATTATGTTGTACGCGTAGAAGATTTTCCGCTCCTGGCCAATCTTCGAGTGGTTCCAGGTCGGTTCCAGGTCGGTTCCGTGCGATTGCATGTCAGTCTTTCATCGATACTCAGAACCGGCCAGGACATTGGCAACTTCTTCCTAAGCGCGCGTAGGCAGGTAGCAATCTCCACCTCATTAGACTGTCGAGTAGAAGGGAGACGAGCGGCGCACCAATCGAATCACTTGCTGGACATGCGTTTGAGACAGAGAGCGAGAGAAGCCGAAAAAATTTGCATAATACAAATGTTGTTGAAAATGAAGCATTAGCACACTGTTATCATGGTTGTTGATTTCGGTGTCCAACTTGCCCACAGCTAAAACCGCACACACTTGCTTGTTTAGTATCGCCATCTCGTCTCGACTCGGAGTATTGTAACCTGTACCATGTGTGTTTGTGTTTGCTTACTAGCTAACTACACCTCCTCCATGTCTGGTTTAACAGTGTTGTGAGCGCTGGGTGGCTCTAACGAGATGATAAATGGCTTAAGTGATTGCTTCCGTTCGGCGAGGGTTCGCCGTTCAGTTTGTGAGATGTGCAGTAGGTGCTAAGGTCTGTTAGAATGTCTCCACGAATGGAACCTGCAAAGCGATGCCTCCGGGTGCACCTGACATGTGAGCAAGTCAGTACTCCTAATGTGTCTAATTGAGTATTACTATAGATGGGTTGGTTGATTGTCAAGGTAGTGACAGCACATCGGATGTGATTGGGTTCGCTACACGGGTCGTTGGGTTGATGGTTTGTGTCCCGAGTGCAGATGAGTGACTAAATTTTGTACTTGATTCTTTTGAATGAGACCGTCATTGAATCAACTGGTCATGTAGGGGGCAGACGACAAAACAACGTAGGCGCTCAGTTATGATTTTTTTTGATATTGCAATATTATTTGGCCCTTCAATAATATATATATATATATATATATATATATATATATATATATATATATATATAAATATACATATAAAAATATATATATATATATATATATATATATATATATATATATATATATATATATATATATATATATAAAAAAAATCACATATAAGATTTGTTTTCCTTAACAAAAATTACAGAAGTGCACTGAAACATAGAACATTCAGCTTTTCTCAACGAATCATAAATTCTGGACGCTAAGATAATGTCAGCAAACAAAATTTAGATATGATTCAACAAAACCGATCGTCAATGTCAGTCGAATAGAGTTATATATACAGTAAAGCAGTAAACTAAGATGTTAACCCTTTTTTCTGCAAAACATCTAATTTGTTGTGGTACATCCGCCATCAGATTCCGTAAAATAATGTTCGCATTTAAAAAATGGACAAAAATTGCCGATTTTGCATGGGTTTACCTTCACTCGCCCTGACAAAACTACCCATGCAGCATCAATCATAGTAACCCATGAGTCAGCAGACAAAATTTGACAGCTCTATCAGTCGAACTCTAACCGTGATGGCAAAAACAGTGAAGCAACTCCGTTCAGAAGTGTGCGCGTTCAAAGAACGGCACCCCGCCGCGTCGAAAACGGACATCGTGCGGCACTTTATGGACGCCGGATACGCCCGTTCCGGCATCTACAACATCTTGGCACTATTAGACAACAATCAGAGCATCGAAAGAAAGCCCGGTTCCGACGGTCGACGACCCTGAGCGACAAGAAGCTCCAAAGGATGCCGAAGAGGAAGACCGAGAGAAAAGTGGCTACATCGTCGCGTGCGCTTGGCCGAGAGGTCGGTTCAACCGGCCAAACAGTGAAAAAGTACCTGTCGAACATGAACATACATGTCAGGAAGCGGAAGTCGCGTCCACTGGTTTCGGAGCTGCAGGCAATGACGCAGCGGCAGCGGCTGAATAAGATGGTCAACTCGAGTTTCCCGGCGAATCGCGACGTGGCGGTGGTGATGGACGACGAGACCTATCTCACCCTGGATGGCAACGACTGGCAGGGCACTTCGTATTTTACTTCCCCCACGAAGGAAGTGAGCTCCGAGGTGAAGTTCATTTCACACACCAAGTTCCCCAAGAAGGTGCTGCTGTGGCTGACAATCAGCGAGAAGGGGATGTCAAAGCCGCTCTTCTTTTGCTCCGGACTGGCCGTGAACGGGGAAATTTATAGTACGAAATGCCTGCTGGAAGTTGCGTCGTTCATCAATAAATACCATAAGGGCGAAGACGCGGTGTTCTGGCCGGATCTGGCGTCGGCCCACTACTCGAAGCGATCGTTGGAGGAGATGGAGCGGCTGAATATCGATGTGGTACTCAAGTCGGCGAGCCCGCCCAACGTCCCCCAGCTGCGTCCCATCGAGAATTTCTGGAACAACCTGAAGCGTAAGATCTACTCCAACAATTTTGTCGTGAAAACTGGGGAGGAATTGATAAATAAAACGAATAAAGAACTCAAAAACATGCCTACACGCATGTTTTCGTCCGCCATGGCGAATGTTCCGGTTGACTGCCGGAAGGCCGCTCGCAAGGCATAGATTTTTTTGCAAGTAAGCCTAAATAATTACCTTCCATGGGAAGTTCATCAACAGCAATTATCTGTCTTAGCTTTTTTTTTATCATCATCCGAAAAAAGTCCATTTTTTTAATGCAAACGTTATGCTTAGATGCGCTAGCGGTGACAGTTCATCATCTTCACTTCAAACCGTCTATTTGCTTTCTTCTTAGTTTCAAAAAGTTTCCGCTCAGCCAGAGCCATGTATTTTTTTATCGGGAGCAGTTCTGGACAGTTAGGCGGATTGGCTATTTTTGGCACGTATTTGACCTCTTGTGCCCTATACCATTCGAGGACGGATTTTGCATAGTGAAAAAAAAGCCAAACAGAGCTGGAGAGTCGTTGCTTCTTATAAACGAAGAAACTGGTTTTGCTGTTCCTTCTCGTACACATCCTTGTTGAAAGTGCCGATAGAGACGAAACTTTTGGATTTTTTGACCACAACTAGGAATGCCTGATCTGCAGACATGTCTGTATTTATACAGACATTTGATCATGCCTACAAATCTCATACAGATTAATAAGAAACGATTTTATCTGCCATTTGAAGCTGACATACACTTAGAAGCAAAAAAAAGCCGAGTAAAATTTTGCTTCCAAAAAATGTTATGTTCAACCTTCTGTAACGTTATCAATTATCAATATTTTTAGCAGAAAATTTGAGAACACAATTTTCCATCACTTCTTTTTTAGTGTTTTGGGTTAAGTGGTAGTGATTTCTCGGCGTATGTTGGCCTTTAGTTATTGGAGGGTGGCTGATTTATAGGCATACATATTTCCCCTGATGGGTCTCCACTGGAAAAAGCCAGGTGCGGTTAAATCTGGTGAACAAGCCAGCCAGTCGAAATCGCCGTATTTCGATATCAACTGATTCGGAAACATGGCACTCAATAAACCCATTGTTAGACCACCGACAAACCGACATGAAACTCAATCTTCACTTTTCATCAAGAATCCTTAACGACCGATTCAAATGTGCAGCGATCCCATCTGTCAAAACCTATAGAATCATTTTATCTAGATAAAATTAATTTGCCCAAAATTACTCAGACATGAACCTTCTTATCAAGTTCCCAAGCGTGTTCGTGTCTTCAATAAACGTTCTCAGCGAACGCGAAGATGGATGTCAGTAATATGATTTGAACAGAAATATTAAGACATTTTCTATTGTCATTCATGTCGGTTTGTCGTTGGTTAGACGGGCTATATGGCATGTTGGAACCAATAGTCGCCCATGGCATGTTCGTCCACCTTATCTGCCTCCAAATCGCGTAACGTGGCCCGACTTCGCTCGCCATTGACCGTAACGGTGCTGCCGTTATCGTCTTCGAAGAAGTACGGGCCGATGACCCCTTCAGCACAAACACCGCACCAAATAATAACTTTGTGGGAATTCAACGACTCTTCGAAGGTCATTTGAGAATTATCAGTGCACCAACACGTTTGGGTGGAATGAATAAGAAAGTAATATCCATCCATTTTCAAAAATCGACATTGCTAACACATTTCATGAATTAGGGGTGCCTCTAATCGATTAAGTTTGACATTTTAACCCATGACAATTTCCCCAAGGGTAGATCAAAGGAAGAATCGAAATTTGTTTTTCGATGCCAAGATGACTAGAAAATGCATGAAACTCGAGATCTATGTTATTTTGATTTTAAACATCGGTTTTTTTCTCATAAAAAAAAATTTTGGAACTTCTTTTCTGATGATCAAATTTTTTTTAATTGAATTTCAGAAAACACAATGCCAAATTTGGGTTCTATAGGACATGATTTAGAGTGTCTCAGGTCAATATTAATTATACCGGCGTCAGTGGTGCAGTGGTAAGCGTGACTGCTACTTGGTTGGTCTGGGTTCAATCCCAGTCGACGTCGGTGGTTTTTCTGAGGCGAAAACATCTGGTCACGTCTTCCTTCGGAAGGGAAGTAAAGCCGTTGGTCCCGGCTCATATTCATGAGTCGTTAAGTAGGGTCCAGGTGGTGGAGTCGTCTTCCTGGCGTCGGTGATTGTCACCATGTAAGGAAATAGGCCGACGTAAAATAAAAAGAAAAAAAATATTAATTATGAATTTTATGGAACTGCCACTACCTGTCACCAATTGCAAAGGAGTTCGTAGGGCAGTACCAAGCGAGATATACGGATTCCCACGCTACTATGGACCAGATCATCGTTTCACCTTTTTCAAATCATCTTACGATACAATCGATCGCGACCAGCTATGGCAGATCATGCACGAATATGGATTTTCAGAAAAACAGACGCAACGATGGATCGGGTGATGTGTGTCGTCCGAGTCTCAGGGTCACTTTCGTGTCCTCGAATCTCGGAGAGGTGATTAAATTGAGGTGGTTGACGAATTCGTGTATCTAGGATCATTGGTGACAAAACGGCACCATCGGGGATATATAAAGAAAAATTATGGTTGGCAATAGTGCATACTTTGAACTCCGAAGAAAGCTTAAGTTCGCCGAATGAGACCATTGTAGTGAAGAGAAGAGGCTCAATGTGTCATATCAATTGTTTATCATATTATTTGTAAAATGCAAAAATTGATTTCATAATTGAATATCTAGCACCACTGTATATGCTATGAATATGTAAAATACATACGTGTATGTGTGGCAAAATTGATATCTATGAGCTTTGAAAGTATCTCCGTTTAGAGAAAGGGGCGAGTGAGAAAATGTCAGTATGAGCATGGGTATGACAGAGAACGCTATACTCACGCTCTCTAGAAATTTGAAAAGTGAGAGTAGTTGGTATGCGTATCGGCAAATGGAGAAGCGAAGAGGCGAAGAACTATTCTTCAGACGATTTTCGGGAGTGAAGAACGTATTTTAAGAATGCGATGCAGTGAACTCACTATAGATTTTATTCACTGACCATGACATGGGAAGTACCGATAAAACTTTTAATTGCTCACTTCTTGTGGTAGTAGGTGTGTTGAACTTCTCTTTCGTGTGGGTAGAAATAATATATTTCATTCAAATCCATACCTCAAATCACAAAATTGATAAAATGTACTGTACCACCTGTGGTACAGTACATTGTATCAATTTAGTGATTTTAGGTATGGATTTGAATGAAATACATTATTTCTACCGATTATTAACCTGTAGGTAAAGCAACGGTTAATTTAGGTAGGACATAATAAAAAATGTCAGAGTTAATCATTAAATGGTGTTTACAGTTTTTGGAAATAAACAGGATCAACCACCTGATTTAATTGTTATAACTATTATAACTAAAGTTTAAAAAAAAATAATTTAAAAAAAAACCCTTTCCAAATGGTAGCCTTGATTTTTCAAACATTCAAAGACCCTTAAAAAATCCAAATTGTCATTATAATTAAAATAAATTGCCTTCAGTGAGGTTGTTAGGACAAAATAATAAGCCGAGTTGGCGCGATACACGGTAAAAATAGGACATGAAAAAGTTGTTGTTAGAAAAACTTTTTTCTTTCTTCAAATTGCCAATCTTGCAATGTCTGGCGAACTTTTAAACAATTATATTGCCTCTATTTAGAAAAATTTCCAATTCTTAGATAGCCATTTTTTTGCAAATTGGCTTTAAATTTTAAAATATTTTTTTTTTAGCGTGTAGGAATCTATTGACCAGTTTTATTAAATTTTTCAGCCAATCAAAATTTAAAAGTTACCGATACATCACTTTTTGTGAGCCTTTTTTTTGTAAATTGTGTGGGTTATGTGGATTTAAAAAAATACGATCAAAAAACATAAGCCCTTTTCTTATGTTAGTCTAGATTAATTTTGAAGAACAAAGTATGCAAAGTTTTATTGGATTTTTAGAGGGTGCTACCAACCACTGGACGAGTTGGCGTGAAATTCACGAATTCCGTTATCGGAAAAAAAAAAGTTCATGGTACAGCACATCTTTCTCAGCTTAGTCTTAACATCTTAAGAATAAATGGATTATCATCATGCCAACATTATTTTGTCGATTAGCGACGAATTTATTACAATTTTGGTACATGGAAGGAGCTAGAGTGATAGCCGGTTACCTTAGAGTAAATGTTCCCATGGTATTATTAATGTTCCTCTATTTGTTGTACTTTAAATCAAAAGATTGGAGATAGAGTGATATCTTTTGATAATAATGACATACAAACAATACAAAAAAACTCAGTCACGCTTCAATACACTAGAGTCTTGTTTGACACGGGGGATACGTTCCACTTTAACTATGAAACCGCGTAAAATAAGACTAACGACTGTTCAAGAAAGTATAAGCACACCTTATTTTAACGGTCACTTTGAATATAATGAAATATTTCAACATGTTTTGGCTGCATCCTTTTGTTTGCGCATTTCTGAATGACATAGCATCAAAAAAGTGCTCAGTTTTGTGTTACCTATCAAAATGCGCGGTCTTACTCCGGAACAACGAAAAAGTATCGTGCACAAATGGTGCACTGTGAGCGGACCCTCCTTGAGAAAATTGGCCAAGGAAGAGGGTGTAAGCGTCGGAGCGGTACGATCTGCAATTCGAAAATATAGAGAACAGTGTACGTTTGAAGATGCGCCGAAGAGTGGTCGTAAGTCCGGTCCTGTTAGTCCGGATATCGATAAAAAGATCAGTGATGCCTGCAAGCGAAAACCAGCGACTTCCATTCGGGATGTTGCGAAAAAACTAGGGACCTCGTCGAGTAACGTCATGCGTGCCTAAGAAAGACTTGGGCTAAAAACATAACGGAAGCAGAAAAAACCCAAAAGGAACCCAAAACAGGCCGCGTCCGTGAAACCGAGGGCCCGCAAACTCTACGATTCGTTATTGTCTAGAAATTCTGGGTGTATAATAATGGACGATGAACCGTATGTGAAACTAGATTACAAAACGCTTCCCGGACCACAATTCTATACTGTAAGCGAAGACAAAGACATCCCCGAAACGGAAAAGGCAATTTTTACCGAAAAATTCGGTAAGAAGGTTATGGTTTCGCAGGCAATATGCGAGTGTGGTAAAACATCTAGTCCGAACATAACAAAGGAGGTGATGAACACTCCGAAATACGATAAAGAATGTCTCCAGAAGCGATTATTGCCGATGATCAGGCAGCACGAAGGTCAAGTAGTGTTTTGGCCTGATTTGGCGTCATGTCATTACGCAAAGGACACTTTAGAATGTGTGTGTGTGTGTGTGTATGTGTGTGTGTGTGTGTGTGTGTGTGTGTGTGTGTGTGTGTGTGTGTGCCAATCTAACACCTTTCGGCCGGCAATGGTATTATTGAAGAAATCTGTTTACAACAATCATTCTGACCATTGGTGGCAGCTTTTTTCCGGGAGCTAGAATGTGATTGCTCTACTGCAGATCCAGCAACCCATTTCAGAATGTCTGGAGAGTCACGCCCATTCCGAGGTTACTTTCACATACAATAAGCCCCGCATGTAAACATTACCGATATCATTTGGATAAGGGCACTGCAACACACTTCCAGATTTGGAAATTTTAAATTTCCAAACCAGGCACGTATTTAGTATTATTTGATAATAAGATTATTGTTATATAGTTATAATCAGATAGATCTCACCCATGTCCACCTTCTCAATCACACTATCTTGTTCATTCGTAAAAATAAAAATTTTCGACGTTGATTCGTAATTAATTTCATGCACTCGCGATTAAATACGCGCAAAAATTAACGTTGCTAAACCGCCCTCTAGATATGCAACTTGTATAACAAAACTCTGTACACCCCGTGGTGAATGCACCTAAAATTATGTGCAAACTTTTCACCCGCCCATGCGCTTTGTTTTCGCTTGATGCTTCTGACCAGCAAATGGCCGTTCTCTACATTGCACTGGTCTTCTTTTTTTTTCACTCCACACTCTGCCAATAATGCAAATCCTCGCTATGAGGCGACTCTATATCGAGCTTCAAAAATGCTAATAATCATCGATTCACTCGCGGCAAAGCGGGAAAACGGGGAAAACACTCTACACTAATAATTTATGCCCGATTTTCACAATATTACCACTAATAAGCAAAACAAAGCTGATGTAATTCTTCTTCCGGGTGCGGGGGCGAAGAACAAATTCAAAAAAAACGGGGAAATTCTACAGACACTCACACATTTTGATAGGGAATCGATTGTATTCACTACGGCTAACACTATGCACGCGGAGATTTCATGATTTCACTGTTAATTTTATTAAATTACGAATTATTGATTGATTTTTTTTTTTCGGGAAAACGACGCAGCAAAAACAAAACACGTCAGATTCAAAGCACGGCTTGCTGCGATTTTTCATTACGCAAAGGACACTTTAGAATGGTACAAAAGTCAAAATGTATGTTTCGTGCCGAAAGACATGAATCCTCCGAACTGCCCGGAGGCACGGCCAATCGAGAATTTTTGGGCTTTAACAAAGCAAAGCTTCGAAAGCAAAGCTTCGAAAATTCATAAACCCAGCGGACGACATCCAAAAATTTAAAATAGTTTGGCCAAAAGTGTTCAAAACGGTGGAAAGTACCACTGTGCAGAAGCTAATGGGTCATGTTCGAGGAAAAGTTAGGAGTCTTGGGTATGATTAAATATTTTGATTAAACAAGAGTATAATATCATATAAAACACAAATACAAATATGATTTGCCAAATAAAATTATTAAAACTAAAAAAACATGACTTTTTTGTTATTTTGAAAGTGTGCTTATACTTTCTGGAACAGTCTATTAATATGGTTGATCAATTCACATGCATAAACATTTTAATTTGCTTTGATTTTGTTTGCATGTGTTACCTCTTCATGCTATGGTCAAAATACAGTTTTTAAAATTTTAAATAATTGCACTATAAATTGAGAATTTTTTGTAAAACTACCATATGATTACTTTATGCCCAAAACGAAAAATGTGATTCGAATTGGGTCGATAAGTTGTTCCGTTCTGGAGTTATTGCCGAAAACAAACCATGCTAAAAAAAAGAACGATTATGAAAAGACCTTATGCTATGATATGATATACTATGATTTTGAGATGGATGAGTTACGAAGTGATGAGATTAAAATAATTAATAATCTTCCCTATACATTAAGCAATAGACTGTTACAACAAAAAATAAATTTTCTTTCTCAAATTAAAAATCCATACTTTGATGTTTGATTATTTTATTCTCAAACATAGTAAATAAGAATGTTTTCTTTCTATATGCGTTTCAATTTGCTTGATTTTTCATAGGATAGGCGAGTTCTCTAACTTTTCTTAACATTGCTCAGCTTCTGCACAGTGCTTTCTCCTACCATTTTCACCACTTTTGGCCAATCTTTCTTAAACTTTTCAACACTATCCGCTGATTTCATGTGTTTTCTCAGCTTCACCTTCGTCAAAGCCCAGAAAGTTTCGATGGAGCGAATCTCTGGGCAGTTAGGTGGATTCATCTCCTTTGGTACAAATACGACATTGTTCCGTTTTGTGCCACTCTATTGCATATTTAGAGTAATGGCAGGAAGCAAGATCAGGCCAAAAGATTGTCGGTTTGGTAGGCTATTTGATCAAGGGTAGCAACCTTTTTTGCAGATACTCCTTCACGTAGATTTGACCATTCATTGTGTCTGTCGTAATGAATGGACGAGATATTTTTCCACATCCGCACATGGCCTGCCACACCATTACCTTCTTGCCAAATTTTTCGGTGTGAATGGCTTTCACTGCTCCAGGAACATCCTTTCCCTTCGGCGAGTTAAATAACTGTGGTCCCGACAGAGTTTTATAATCGAGTTTATGTAGGTTCAATCGTCCATGATAACACAGCCCGATTTTATAGTCAGCAGTTAGTCGTACAGTTTCGAGCCCTCGGTTTCGCAGATTCAACCTGTTTGGTGCTTCGTTTTGTCTGCTTGTGCTTCCGACGAGTCTGCAGGCCCATTTTCTCCTTAGCACACATAACATTAGTCGCCGAAGTACTTAGCTTTTTCGCCACATCTCGGATTGAAGGATGACGCTTGAAATAGTCCCTTACCTTTCTGCCGATTGTAGGGTCAGCGGGACCGGGTTTGCTACCCCGTCTCTGGTAATCTACGAAAGGGCATTGTTGTTGATACTTCCGTAATGCCGTTTTAAATGCTTCGACGCTCACACCTACTTCCTTAGCAAGTTTTCTGATCGTAAGACCACTGACGGTGCACAATCCGTTTTTTTTGCTCAGATAAAAGACGACGCATTTTTAAACTTCAATGCGAAAAATTGAAAAAAAAATCAATTTAATGTGGATGTAAACAACAGGAGGCAGCCAAAAATTGGTTGAATACTGCACGCATTTTGAATTGACGGTTAATGATTAGTGTATATATGTAATTATCGGAACAGTCTATAATAGAATTTAAAAAAAGTAGGTCCAATCCGAAGAATGTTGAACAAACCCTATTCTAAACTATTGGGTTTTTTCCGCGATTTATTTATATTGTTGTTTTTTTAATAATTACCACCCCACCAGGGCGACGCCTTTTTTTCCTCCTTCACTCGAAAAAAAACCCCAAAAAAATTCCCCCCTGCAATGGATTTTTGTTCGTTTATTTTCCGTCGGCCTATTTCCTCACAACGTGTGACGACCACCGACGCCAGGAAGACGAATTCACCACCTGGACCCTACATATCGCACTCATCAACACATGAGCGGAGACCAATGGCTTTACTTCCCTCCTGAAGGAAGACGTGAGCAATTTGTTTCGCCTCAGAAAAACCACCGACCTCGACTGGGATTGAACTCAGACCCACTGGGGTGCCAAGTAGCAGTTACGCTAACCACTACACCACCGACGCCGGCTGTCCTTAAGTTTTCAGAAGCTGAAATATTTCATTGGTGTTTAAAAGGTTTAAATTTTTCCAAATGTTGAAAGATTCTCGATATAGAAACCCCTTCACTTATTGTTTACACAAGCAATCTTTTTTCCAACAAAAATCCTGACAACTGATAGTCATGTATTGCTTCAGCTGAGTCATATGGTTCACCATTTCCAACCGACCATGTCCAATTTTAAGAACCCGAGCAAAACCAACCGAACAAGTTCACCTCCCCTTCCACTCATTCAGCTATTATAATTGATCGAGCAATCACCGATGAACCTGCCGCGTGGTAAAATAAAATCATTAATAATAAAATTAAATCCTTAAGCGCCATATGGCTGCTGCTGCTGCTGCTGTTGAGGTGTTCCAGTTAACCTTGGCCAATTCAAACCAATATCGCAATGGTAGCCAAATACATCGAAATCTACCGTGCATGTTCCGGTGATGACTTGAAATCGTCGACGATCACCGATCATCGCCGGCGCGGTCCACCTTGAATTGAGAAGGAGCTGCAAACTGCAAACGGCAAAAAAAAAAATGATGCAAGATGACGCGCCCTCGCTTCCATCCAGGCTCCAGGTCGCAGCAATGAAGATGACGACGTCAGAGAAGAAAGGAAGGAAGACGTTTGTTGGATACGCTAGTCGAAAACCTGTTCTGCTGAGTTTTGGATCATTTTTCTCGCCGCTGCTGCTGCGGCAAGGCTGTGTGATGGTACGAAATTAATTCAAGCTTGGGCTTGGCACTTTTTTGAATAATTGCTACTCAAAACTCCTTTGCTTTTGATGGCACATCCGCCGGCATCGTCCTCGGTCAGAACTTTCTTTTTCTGGCTGCTGCTCAAAAGTTGATTACACGTTATTAATTGTGTTATTTGATTAAACGCAAGCACCAGCAATATAAATCAATTTAAATACGAAATTGATGAAGTATGAAGAAAATTATTAAGGATGCACTTTTGAGAAATATCATTTATCATTCGGATGCCGCGGGAGACCCGAAGGTTCTGGTTTCTTTTTTTTCGCGTACCGCACCAACCTGTTGCCGACGACGATAATCTCTGCGGCCGTTGATTACCAAAGTTGAAATTATTCATTCTCGAGGTCTTATCAAGCGGACGAAGGACGGACTGCAGACGGAGGGGTTTCTTTCTTGCCATATTTTTACAACCTCAATTTGACGGAGGTATTTTTGGGTAGGGGAGAGCAGGAATATAGCGTCCCTGATGATAATGATACGTCAAGAGTAGTTTATTGTAGGCCCCCTTGAGAGCGCAGTGTGGAATGCTGATTGAAGGATTTTTGCGAGATTGATCGGGATTAATGAATTGCCACTACGGACGGATCAGTGCTGGCTGGAAGCAGTACTTCTTTTTGCAAGGATTTGATTTTTTTCTCGAAATATGGATCCCAGACTACTGAGATTTTTTATTGAGTGTTGAAATGACGCCTAGTTGTCAAACAGAATGCAATATAACGCAGGCACGGAAACCTTTCAAGATTTGTACCGTTGAATACGCTTTTTTTTCTTAACGCAACACGCAAATAAAAAAATACATGATTAGTGGATATCATCCACCAGAGATTTAATTTACTTTCATGTGATTCAGGAAGTGGAAAATGCTTCGCAAAATCAGGTTAATCTTGAGTATCAAGTGAAATGTAAATGATTATTCAAGTAGAATTTCTTTTTCTATGTGATGTTCATGTTATTTTAGTGTTGGACAATATCTAAATGTGCTTCTAGTAGTCGCTAAGTGAATTATTTTTTCAGTGAATGACGTGAAATTGAAATTGTGAAATGAAAATGTCAGTTCTTTGATGAATATGTAAATTATACTATTTTTGTTGTGTTTGATTGGGCATGTGACACGGCGCTCCATTCTGCTGTAGGACAACGTTTTGGTCCTCGGAGAAGTTGGCCTTCACCCAGAGAAGCACTTGGTCCTTTAAAATACCGATATACACTTCGGCATTGATTTTAACTCCAGCATCAATGAAAACAGGGGGCATTTTCAAACCGTTGGCCCCCCCCAACCCAAAAACCCTGACCCCAGTTTGGTTTGAAATTTAAATTTCACTTTTTCCGGAACGTTCTCCATTTTCAGCGGTGAAATGAACCGGCCCGTGCGGCTGTTGGCCACAGCATCGATGCTGAAAAGCTTTTCGTCGGAGAACAGGATTATCATTTTTTTCCGTCCTCAACAAGGAAAGCAATCTCTTGGAACGAGTCACTCGTAGTTCCTTGACCCGGTCCGTAATCAAGTGGCGTTTCACTCTGGCTCTGGAAGATGCATGCAGGTCTTCTTTGATGATTTTCCGGATGAATTTCTCCGAAATATTGGCTTCCTTTGCAAGTTTTCTTATGGAACGCACCGGGTTGCGAGCAATTTTTGCACGGACCGATTTGAACACGTTCGGCGTGCGGGCAAAGCGCGGACGTCCGCTTCCCTGCTTCCGCTGCTTAGGACCATCCTGCAGGGACTTTTTTTTATTTCTTTATTTATGTGGCTTTCAGACTCCTGAGTTGGTTCACCATCCTGCTGGGACTTTTTTATGCGGTAAACTGTTGCCAAATGGCACCCTACCACCTTGGCAATCTCTTTCGGCTTCTTCTGGGCGAGCAACAAACTGGTGATCACATCTCTCGCGAACATTTTGACGAATTTGCAATAAAACAAATAGAATGTTTGAATACAGCACTTGAAAGTAAACATAAACAAATACACTTTCAAAAGAAATTAGTCATAAGCTACACGAATTAACCCAATACTCAAGTTTGAACATTTTCGCATTATTTTCTGCCGCACCCTGTACTACAAACAACTATTAACAATTTCAAACATGTATTCCTCTTAAACTTTATACACGTTAAAATTGCAATACATGCAGATAGCTATACATTTTTGCCTTAAGCATCAAATGTTCGAAGCCTTGGGTCAGTTTAATTCTGCATGTATTGTTCACATTCGGTAAGTTGCATTGAAAAGAGCAGGAAAGTTTTTGAAATTTTTTATTCGTGAAGTTCAAAGTCCAGAAAGCGCCAAATCATAACGACCAGCAGCAGAATGTAGCAGCAAAATCCCTAGCCCCCCCTACACAAATGCTGACGAAAAACTCCTGTTGCGTAATTTTTGATGAAACCTACATGAAGGCGGACTTTCAGCCGATTCTAAGTTACCAGTTTTGCAAGAGACCAGCTCGATACACCAGAGTTCCAACGGTATCAAAAATAAATCGAAATTTATCAAGAAATTCAAGAATTTCAAATCGCTTGCCAGATTTGTAAGTATAGGATGCAAAGTGTTTCATTCGTGACGACTTCATTCATGAATTGTCAAGTGTATGTAACCTGCCACTGCCCATTTTGACGTAGGACTACGTCTGTGTTTTCAACACTGGGGTACACGTTCAAATTGCAAAAAATTGGAGCGTCACGAAAAATATATAGGTTTTGAACGTTAATAACTAAGTCATTCCACGATTGATTTCCAAAATGTTTGCACCAATCGATTGGGACATTTTCTACGCTTCGATTTCAATATTTTAAACTATTGATTTTTAACATTGAACTATTACCCAAATAAAAAAACCCCCCCCCCCCAAAAAACACCCCCCCTTCCTCCCCCCCCCCCCCCCCCCCCACCCCCTGCCCTTTAATCACTATCTTCAAACTCTCTAATTTATCAAATTCGGAAGGAAACATATGATTGAGTTGGTAGTCATCACGATATATTGTACAGTAATATGTATAGATATATACAGTCATACCTCGATATAACGTAACTCAACTTTTTTTTTCGTTACGTTATATCGAAGTTACGTTATATCGAAGCAACAAATAAAATAAAATGAATTTCAACAAGAAGAACTTCAATTACTTAAAAACGCACTTGAAATCATTCTTTATCATATATCAGGGTGATTCAGCCTTTCTTATGCATTAGTATATAAGTATATAATTTTTATTTATTTGTTGATTATTTTATTTTTTATGCCATTTTTACAAGTTTTTCAACTTTTCAATGATGTTCTCGCAATAACTTGCGAAAAGAAAAGATTTCTTTTTCAAGTTCAGCTTATTTTATTCATAAAAAACATCAAATTCATATCAATTCACTAAATAATAAAGAAAAACAATATTAGCTTCATTCCAATATTTGCTTCCTCACTTCTTAATTCTGTTTGATAATGACGGTTTCAAAGACAGTCGCACGCATTTGGCGCAGCGAGAACTGTGTATTCAGTGACCAATTATTCTCCTCCGCATATCTGATTACTAAATCGAACCCATCCAGTGCTGCTTCATCCGACAAGTTTGCATGATTGTCATCATTCCCAAAACTCACAGATTTTGGTGCTTCCTCCTGCGTTGATGTTAACTGCATTGTGTCGTCTTCGGCGTATGACATGTCTTCGTCTGCATTGTGATTTAGAACGCTTGCGATGATTTCATCGTTGTCAAGGGTCGCGTATTCGGCATCCTCCTCATTGATTTCTTCAAACTGAGCTATTTTCTCAGCAATGCTTCTCAGCTTCTCTTTTACGACTGATAGTGGAACATCATCTTCATCCTCGATTTCATTGCCATCGTAAAGCATGTTCCATGACTTACGAATCGAATCTGCAGGAACTAGATCCCACGCTTGAGCCACCCAAAATATAGCATCCTTTATATTGACCTTCTTCATACACTCGTCAAATTCTCCTCCGCGAGCTTGAATCTCCTGCATCATCAGATTCCTGTAGCGGCTTTTTATCATCTGTATGATGTTTTGGTCCATTGGCTGTATAACAGCCGTGGTATTTGGCGGAAGAAAAATGGAGAAAACTGATCCATCGGCGGTTTTTAGCTCATCTGCGTTAAAGTGAGCTGAACAATTGTCTAGCACAAGGGCGGCTCTTACGGGAAGTCCTTTTGATTTGAGGAAAGCGGTCACTCGCACGACAAATTCACCAAAAAACCATTCTTTGAAGAGATCTTTATTCATCCAAGCATTTTTGGATGCTCTGTAATACACAGGTAACTCTTTCAGATTTTTTAGCACTCGAGGTCTGTGTGACTTTCCAATCAACATCAAAGGCAGTTTTAAGGACCCATCCATGTTGCTACATGGCATGAATGTCACCCTTTCTTTGTTGATTTTGTAGCCAGGAGCAGATCTAGAATTTTTATCAACAAATGTGCTTGTTGGGGTACTCTTGAAGAACAACCCACTTTCATCTGCATTGAATATCTGGTACGGAGACAAATCTTTATCACGAATCAGCGTAGCGAACTTTTTCGTGAATTGTTCAACAACTGCCACGTTACTGGACAATTTTTCGCCACTGATTTTCAATAACCGAATGCCGTTACGTTTGATGAACTTCTCGACATACCCGCGACTGCCAAAGTCCCCATCTCCAACCATCAGGTTGAAGAATTTTTTCGCTTGATCCTGAAGCATTTCCTGATTAACCGGTCGATGATTTTGCCGTTTTTGGAGAAACCAAACGTACAGGGCCTCATCAACCTGTGGATATCGGGGTTCTTTGAAGCGTTTCCGCTTTGCTAAAGGTATAAACAAAATAAAACATAAAAACTTGTTTAACGAAATATCACGCTGATTTCTTACACATGCTTCCTTGTTGACCAAATTTGTTGAGAATTTTATTTTTCGAATACTTTATGGCATATATTGTGGACGCAGAGCCGATTTTGTACCTCTGCATTATGTCCCTCACTGAATCACCATTTTCGAGATTTTGAATGATTTTTATTTTATCGGTTAACAATAAACCAACACGTTTTTGCCGTTTGGCTTCTTTACGTGGTACACGACCCATTTTCGAAAACTTAATGGCGTAGTCGACTTTGTTGAATGAAGAGTTGTGAAATAGTATAGAGGAGTTTGACAGCTACACTGAGGAAAATAAACTTAAGAATATTATGTGGCAAGACTTATGAATTTGCATAACATTAATTCAACTAGGCACATACGAATTCCATAAGCGTGACATATGATTTATGGTTGATGGTGTATGTACGCCTTTTGCCTATTCTCATTCCCAAGCAATGCACTAAATGCACTAAAACGTGGGTGGTTATACCTCCAATCACGAGAATGTTAAAGTGTAGCGGAATGCAACTGTCAAAATGAAGTGAGTTTTTTAGAGCGAGAGGGCTATCTCTCTCTCACTCATACTCACTTTGTTTTGAATTGGTAGTTTCAGCAGTTCTTAGTAACGGTATCGTATGCAAGAAAAAGCCATCAAGCGCTTAAAATAGTCGCTTGAGTGCAGATTTTTTCCGACTTTTCACCACTCGGACTAAAACCCTAAATACTACCTGTGTAAAAAAAAATTTATAAATGTCGTTTAACACGAGAAATCACGGTGGCGCATTTTAAGCACTTTTTTCCAACTAGCTACTTCGCAATTAATTATCTATGAGACCATATTATGGTTGGTGTTCTGCCAAATCGCACTAAGCGTCTTGCAAAAATCATCAGTTTTGTCGGACATTTTCAAGCCTTCTATTTCAAGATAAAATTCATCTGTGGTTCTTGAGGTTTATTAGGTACCAAAATTCAATTCAACTGTTCCATAGTTATAAAATACAGGAAAATTATTCTAAATGCATTGTACGGGATCAGGTATGCAAAATTCCGCAAGAGACGCTTGATGCAAAATAGCAGAACCCCGACCATATGTAGGGAGACATACCCCATTCCCATCGGCAATGATTCACTTTGGGGTTTGTAATCCTACCTTTCATTTGCATCCAATTCGTTCCAATGATTACCAAGAAACACGACTTTGTTTCCAAAATCCGTGTTTACGAAACATGGGAAGAAGAATTCATACTGTTACGTCCATTTATCTGTGGTATCAATTGAATATATTTGGAGTGATGCATTTTGTTATTTCAAAAGTTAATCAAATACTGATTTAACCCTAAAAGGTATGCCTCATTGACGTCCTTTTTTATCGCTTTATACTATAGCAAGCTCAGGCGGTCGTCTTAAGGGATATTCATTTAAAGGTAAAAGTTATGAAACATATTTCAAAATTCATAAATAATGTTCATA
Organism: Aedes koreicus; assembly: GCA_024533555.2. NCBI lineage: Eukaryota > Metazoa > Arthropoda > Insecta > Diptera > Culicidae > Aedes > Aedes koreicus. The sequence continues at coordinate 3,227 of JAHHFK020003172.1, read as the reverse complement.
AGAAGAATTCAAAAAAATCAATCTGGAAAAAAATTACGTTATATCGAGGTAAAAATTACGTTATATCGAGTTACGTTGTATCGAGGTTACGTTATATCGAGGTTATAATATATAGAGGTATGACTATATATAGATGATTACGAGATATATATAGATAATATAAATATATATAATGATAATATTGATATGTTTGAAGATGATATCGATACATGTGTAGATGATGTAGATAAGACGAAACGGTGAGTGTTAAAAATCCACAATCACTAACAGGTTGGCTGATAAGTCCCCGGTCTGACACATAGATGGCGTCGCTAGTATTAAATGCATATTATTTTTATATAGTACCAACCTTCAAATGATTCGTGTCAAAATTTGACGTCTGTAAGTCAATTAGTTTGTGAGATAGAGCGTCTTTTGTGAAGCAACTTTTGTTATTGTGAAAAAAATGGAAAAAAAGGAATTTCGTGTTTTGATAAAATACTGTTTTCTGAAGGGAAAAAATACAGTGGAAGCCAAAAGTTGGCTTGATAATGAGTTTCCGGACTCTGCCTCAGGGAAATCAACAATAATTGATTGGTATGCAAAATTCAAGCGTTGTGAAATGAGCACGGAGGACGGTGAACGCAGTGGACGCCCGAAAGAGGTGGTTACCGACGAAAACATCAAAAAAATCCACAAAATGATTTTGAATGACCGTAAAATGAAGTTGATCGAGATAGCAGAGGCCTTAAAGATATCAAAGGAACGTGTTGGTCATATCATTCATCAATATTTGGATATGCGGAAGCTCTGTGCAAAATGGGTGCCGCGCGAGCTCACATTTGACCAAAAACACCAACGTGTTGATGATTCTGAGCGGTGTTTGCAGCTGTTAACTCGTAATACACCCGAGTTTTTGCGTCGATATGTGACAATGGATGAAACATGGCTCCATCACTACACTCCTGAGTCCAATCGACAGTCGGCTGAGTGGACAGCGACCGGTGAACCGGCTCCGAAGCGTGGAAAGACTCAAAAGTCCGCTGGCAAAGTAATGGCCTCTGTTTTTTGGGATGCGCATGGAATAATTTTTATCGATTATCTTGAGAAGGGAAAAACCATCAACAGTGACTATTATATGGCGTTATTGGAGCGTTTGAAGGTCGAAATCGCGGCAAAACGGCCCCATATGAAGAAGAAAAAAGTGTTGTTCCACCAAGACAACGCACCGTGCCACAAGTCATTGAGAACGATGGCAAAAATTCATGAATTGGGCTTCGAATTGCTTCCCCACCCACCGTATTCTCCAGATCTGGCCCCCAGCGACTTTTTCTTGTTCTCAGACCTCAAAAGGATGCTCGCAGGGAAAAAAATTTGGCTGCAATGAAGAGGTGATCGCCGAAACTGAGGCCTATTTTGAGGCAAAACCGAAGGAGTACTACCAAAATGGTATCAAAAAATTGGAAGGTCGTTATAATCGTTGTATCGCTCTTGAAGGGAACTATGTTGAATAATAAAAACGAATTTTGACAAAAAAATGTGTTTTTCTTTGTTAGACCGGGGACTTATCAGCCAACCTGTTAGCGTTTTCGGGGTCCCCTTTTTTGCTTTCCCCAATTTCCACCAAATTCAATACTTTATATTCACACCCCAAAACCCTTCCGGCCCCTTTCTTATTTTTAAAAGAGTGTTATACTGAATTATTATAATAGTTTGCTCATTGTCTCTGCATGACACCTACCTAATTCGTAAATCTTGGCCGATCCTGACTTCCGCACAATTTTTGTTCGAAAAAATACCAAATATTTCTTAAAATCATGTTTCGGTATAGAAAATAACTCAGGGTCGTTTAAAGTTTATTCACTTTGCAATCGCTGCCCGCTGTTGCTGGCATGTTATGATTTCCCTATTACAGACATAATTTTATTATAACAAGTTGTTCAATGTTGGTAATGTTCTCGTCAAAATCCAATCAAAGCTTGAAAGTGTTTCTGATCGTTTTAGTGACTTGGATAGAGTCCATACCTTGCAATAGGAATCAAATATTTTTGAGAAAGTGTTTGAAAGAGAAAGGGAAATGTCGCAGAGTATGGCTGCAAAGTATCAGAGCAGCAATCGGAGTGAATAAATCTTTAAGGTATTTTAAATAATAGCATGAGTTTAAAGTCGCCTTTCAAACATTTGGAGAGGTTATGAAGGGTTTATTGAATTCCTGCAAAAAAAAAAAACTATCGTCTAAGTTGATGACGAATTAACATAATGATTTTTAAACAGTTACATATTCTTTTAGGAAACCTTGTATGTACTTGTATATAAAATTCATATTTTGAACAGGTCCTCAACTATCTTTCATGCCATAAAGATCAGGACCCTCTCATCCATCATAGCAAATACGACCGTGTCCGTATCACCATTAAAACTACATAGCCCTTTTCAAAGCCACCAAATGCTTTCTAAAGAGTGTACAATAAAATTTTCTGGGCCGTATCCAAGCATGTGAAGCTCCCAGTGGTGTTTATCGAGAAAAACGTGAACATCATCATCATCATCATCATCATCATCATCATCATCATCATCATCATCATCATCATCATCATCATCATCATCATCATCATCAAATCAAATGTGAAAATGTGTTTCGTAGCAGTTTGATTTAGTTTGATTTATGAAATGTTGTGTTGGGTAAGCGAATACCGTTGGCCTTAAATCAGAAAATCAGAAAAAAATATCGTACGTAGACTACATTTAATCACAAATCTATCAAGTGGGATGAAGTTGCATCCACGAATAGACCCAATTTGGTGCTTATAGACCGAATTACATCCATATTACTCGAAAGTTTCTGACTTAAAAATATGTGCAGTGTACCTTTTCGTGATAGGGAAGATGTACCTATATTAATCTCATCACTTTGCAATTCATCCTACTTGAAATAAAACGATATACACGTGACAGGATTAGTTAGTAATGTTTGTTGTTTGTGTAAGCAAACATTATTAGAAAACGAAACCGATCCATCAACTGCCCAATTGTTTGATTCATCGTAGGATGAATATAGGAACAATGAGATTAATATGGGGACAGTTTCCCTACTTGCTGTCAAAAGACTTATTAAACTTATCTAAGCAAGTGTATAACTAGTTAAATATCGCTTGCTGCTCAAATATTTTATGAGTTATAATAAAAAATATAATTGATCGTTGCATATTAGGCTGAGTCAAGGACAATTTATACCTAGCTATTAAGCT